>OZ022266.1:60929623-61384623 GCA_963978885.1 Nemotelus pantherinus | reverse complement strand
ATAGTTTTAGCAAAACTACCAGCCATTTATACATGATAAATGCTAGCCATACAAATTTCCATGCATATCTGATCATTTCATTCCATATGTATGCACACGTAAAAAAATTTACTGAATAGTATATCCAAACCATTCAAATCTATTCTTCACAAGCGGTTCTGGTGTGCTTATACACTAACATGCCCACCGTCACCAAAGAGTTAAAGATATCTTAATTTTAACTAAAGATAAACATATCCTTTTAAACATCAATATTTCCCAAAAAACTACAGTTTGATCAAATAATAACACTTAATATTTTTGCTGAAATATTTGAACATTTTTTTATTGGCTGCGCCAACGAAAGGCTTTATGGCTCACTCAATTGCCGTCAACCGATTGTCGATGACTTGACCGACCGAATGATCGATTGCGAGATGTTCGATTGTCTCGATTGCCTCGATTGTCTCGAATCGCTCGATTATATCGAATCGCTCGATTGTCTCGATTATCTCGATTGTCTCGATTGTCTCGATTATCTCGATTGTCTCGATTGTCTCGATTGCAACAATCGAGTCCAACTTAAATAATCGAGATGTTTCGAGATATTTGAAGAATCGAAACAATCGAGTTTCACATCTCGCAATCGCGCATCACTATTGTAGTACCTCTATCCGCAGAAGTTATGAATCCCATTTGTTTTCTGCTTTTTCGTGCAATTATTTTTGACTTTATTTTAGGCATTACTGAAACTCCCGTTGTAAACAAAACTAACTCTCGTTTCATCACAGTTATAAATTCTGTCCGGGAAAAGTTTGTGCTCATCATAAACGTTGCCAAGGAAGTCAAAAAACTGCTGAACAGCTTGCTCATTAAATCCAGCGGCGCGCGCTGCTGAAGTCCTTTCTGGTTTTCGTGTCGACAATTCTGGATGCCTGCTTCAAAATCCCTGATCCCAATCTTTGCCAGCTTCTTCTTCTTATTCAGAGTTAAAGGGATGTTGATTCCGATTTTCGACTACCAAAGTGTATGCCAAAGCCCTTAAATCATTTGTCGTAAGTCCATAAAGACCACTCTCCATATCCATTATGTAGTTGCAGAGTTCTTTCTCTGTGTTATCAGAAAATGTTCGCTCCTTTGGGCCTAAAGGAACTTTCACAGAAGTTTCAGGAGCAGCAGGATCTTTTAAGGCTGCACGAGCTTGTTTAACTTTTATTCGAGAGACGTTTGTGGCACAGAATATGTTTTCGACGCCTTTCGCCCATTTTCCTTTCAATTACAACTCTGTTCATTCCTCCTTCCCGTCTTCTCCATCCTAAAACATGATGAAAATAAAATTGAGTTTAAAGGACAATGAAGTGTCATAAAGAAATCATAATTTTCTTCGAGGAAATCATAATTTTCTTTCTATGCAGTGGTAGTGCAGGATACCCCAGTCATTTTAGGCAAAAAACGGCTAATTTGCCAAATAGATCCTAGTGGAGTTTTTCCAACAGAATTATGTTTATTGTAAAATGGACAACATAATGTAAAAAATCCTAACTTCTTAAAATCCTAATATCTTCACTTTAACAAACATAAAGCACTATCTCTATCGTACCAAACTCAGTTCTGTATGCACCTGAAATTAATCGCCCACAATTGCAGTAATCAAACATAAAACACAATCATATGTCAAACATGACAGCTAAACACACAAAGATCATGAAACACTATTACATCACCTAAAACAAATGACGCACGATATAAAAGCTCAATGATACGTGCACGAAACGAAATGTTTGCGAACATTACCCTCGACAAGTGGCTGAAGATTAACGCTTGCGATATGATTACGCACACAGCAAATAAATGAACATATTTATCATTATGCACGAGTCGGTATTCCGCGGAAAATTTCAACGTATCGCAAATCCTTTCCTTATCTGAATCGACACTATGGCGTAATTTTTCACTGTCGTTCATGCCTGGAAACAAGCACAGATTTGACAATTGAATAATGTGGAGAAGTATGAATTTAAGGGAGATTAGTTTCATTACCGAAACTTTATTCGGTAACGTCCTTTAATAGGGACTTTTAGATGCAAATGGCTGCCATGATAGTTTAGAAGTGAATGGCACGAAGCAATTGACTTCTGATTGTGTTAACTATTTAAGTAGTCTTACGATTTTGAAGAGTGTGATAACCATGAGATCAATTAATTTTAATGCCAGTTCAATGACTTAAGGGGAGATATACACCTAGGAGCCGGATAAAACGGTCATTTTTGTGCATTTTTTTAAGGAAAACTATTTGAAATATCGGATTGGGAGTTTAATTATCTAAAAGTATACACATTCAAAAGTATGCTTAATTTTTTTTTATTTAAAAATATAAAAAATATACAAGGATATTGTATGATCCTTGGAGCGCTGTAAAAAAACAGCGTTAACGGTACCCACTGGCATTTGTTCAAAAATTATCTGAAGAAAAAAATTGAAAAAGATTATTAAATTAGATACTATAATAAGTTCGTGTCATAGCCGATTTTGAAAATATCGATTAATGGCAAAATGGCGGACGTTTGAACATGAATAGTGATTTTTTGACCAAAAATTAGATATTATTTTGGCTATAAAACAAAAACTAAGTAACGAAAATAAAAAATCCTATGACAAGTACTAGATAATGTTATATAAAATAATCAAAAAAAGAATCAAGGTAATCAGTTAATTGGTTTTCGAGAAATTTTGGGTACCGATTTGAAAAACGTGTTTTTAAGAAAAACGCGTTTGAAAATTTAGGACTGAATAAATCATTAAATTTGTCAACTAACATGGAATCATCGATACCAGGCCCATAGTGTAAGTCTTTTACTGTTTACGGAATATTCATGGCTTCTAAATTGTCTTGCCGGCGCCGTATTCAACCTTCTTTCGTCTGTTCTTGCGCTTGCAGTTCGGCTTTCGCTATGCAAGTTTCGTCTTCTTGCGCTGCGTACAATAGCGCTCCCGATCCGAACGATATTCTTAACACATTCATGACTTCCAGCGATGAGGTGAAACCATTGTTGAATGTACATGTTGCAAGATATACTGCAATGCTAACGATTTTGGCCCTGCTGTTCATCGTTTTCGGGGCTATTGTCCAAATAAGTTGGTTGCAGTTTTGGGTATATCGACCAACACAGCGTTCCAACAATTTTTCATTGCTGAGGTCTTCGTTTACTGGTTTGATGACACCTAACACCATTTTTGGCAATGCTCAATAATTGTGACGAACATTTTCCAGTTCTCCTTTAGCCTTTGCTCGTTGCAACTAGCACCACGATTCGGGGCCTTCGGGACAGAAATGTTGTTGAGGCTTGCTGTCTGTTGAGCCGTAATGGTCAAATGTTGCCCGTATCGCTTTTTTCATTTCATCCTTGGAGGCACAGTTTCTGCAAATAGCTAAGCCATAGTAAATCTTCAGTATATCTATAAACTTTGCCCTCAATTTGTTTTTGCTGCTGATTCCAGGACTTTTTTCTTTCATTCGCGAAGAAGGGTTCACAATCGCTTTTGAACGTGACCCACTCATTCTTTTTTTTGTAATTTCAATCTCGTTACCATACGGTTTCGCATTCACTAATCCCGTGTTCGTCTTAGAGTCACCATCCCCGGCGTAATTAGTGTACATAACTCTATACTTTTCGGCAGATTGTGAAAACAATTCTTTCATGGCGTCTACTTCCATTTTACCTGCCGATCCATCATGATTGGCCTGGCAATTTCCATCGTGATTCGATTTCTATTCCTCACATTGCTCAGTATTTTCGAGTTTATTCCAATAGTTACATTTAGCACAATAAGAAGATTTTACAAGAATATCAACAACTTTTCCTGTAAACTGTCCAATGAGAACCTCAACTCTCTACAATGAGGTAAAACCACGTTTTCGCCCCGTACTATCTCCAAAAACGGTTAGTTTGGTTATACCAGCACTCGAATTTTGTTTTTATTTCCCGTTGTACTTCTTTTACAGCTTGTTTTAACACCAATTGAACAATACTTGAACCAGTCTAATGAATGTTATTAACTATCGTATCATACTTCGTAAAACACGTTTGATTATATCGACTGTAAAGCTAGAGTTACAATCAATGCAACCAACATTTGTTGCACGTCAAAATGAGTTTGAACCCATGAGAACGTATGAGAGCAGTTACAATGATGCAACACAACTTTGCTTGGCAGCAGAGTTTGCTCATATCTCAAACTTGGCATGGCAACAACATTTTTGAAAATATCCAATTCCACCTGTTCCTATGAGAGTCCGGGAAATGGGAAATGTCATATGTAAATGACAATCAGAATTTGTATTTTTTGGTCTCATTTTTGCTTTACATTATACTCCGCAGCTTTTAGAGGATCAAATATTCACTGATATCTCTTTCCGAGACTTTAAAGGATCCAAATTATCGAACAGCAATTTCTTTAATATAGCCAGTGACAGATGACAGTCAATGTTGTGTTGCATTGATTGTAACTCGTTCCACCAACAAAACTTGGCAGCAAATGTTGGTTGCTTTGATTGTAACTCAAGCATAACTAGCTTATTTAAAGAAATATTAACTTGGTGTTTTCACCAGATATTTTTGAGACCTGTATCTTCACGAAAATGCAATAAAAAATAAATCGATTTTGCCGACCATTCTAGGTATATATCTCTCCTTAAAGCTGCTTAGTTACGCAACTGAAACCACTATTAACTCGACTTGCCAGTAGATGTGTAAGCTATGCTCCGTGAAGTTTTTGAAATGAATACGAAACAAACTAGTATTGAAACACGCTACATTGACATTCTATTAGATAAATCATCGAAACTCCTATTACAACCACTAATGAAAGTAATTTTCTACATATCTCGCCCTAATTCTCTACGATAAGTAATAGCCCAAAAAGCCCAGGAAAACATCCATACACAGTACTGACTTAAACAGTACTATACCGTAGTGAATCCTTTCGGAGCCTCGAAATACACAAACATAAACCAAAGTGATTAATGACTTAAAGACACCATTTACAACGGTTCATCCTCTTTTGCAATTAGTTCGCTTTCGACTGAACGGAAAAGCAGGTTTTGATGGGAATTACCCTAGAACTATGCTACGTCTATGGGTAAACAGAGAAACATAGATGAACTTACTAAAGGTCTATACCCGTGGTAAAAGGTAAGGCTCATCGGGTTCTCGGGAATTGGAAAGTTTCGTTTCCGAGGTAGATCTCTGAGAAGAAAACGGTGCAAACGAATGATGATATTGAAAATGGAAAATACTAATGGGAACGGGTTGGATCCATATGAAATAAGGATATTCCCATTAATTATCCAGTTCGATAGTTTCGACCATCTGTTGCTAATTGCATCTCATCGTTTGGCTTCGTATAGTAGGCCTTGTATAGTGCTGCTAGTATTTCGCGTCTATTTCGATTAGGATGCTCTATTGGCGAATCAAGAGATTTAAGATGGAGATGGAATGAGAAGGTGGTCATACATGTTGGAATTTATCGTATTTGGAATTTCATTTGAATCGAATTGATTTTGGGGTTTGAAAACTAGTTATATGTTATGTGTTTGTTATGAATAACTTATTGCAATTGTTAACTATTAGGCAACATATTTTATGGCATATCTTAATCGAATCTCACTCAAGTTTCTATGCAATGGATAGCATAGTAGAAAACCAAAGTACGATATAAATCACTCAAGGGCATTTGACGTATCTGGTGTTATTGAAGATGCTACCATTATTTGAATCGTTTGTTTTTTGGAAAAAATGATTTGATACTCTTTTAAAGCTACTACATGCAGATCATGTTAGGCTAAAATAATATGCAATATACGTAAACAACAAGTTTTATACTCATTTTTCTTAGTCAATTTAGTTGAATTTATAAGATCGTCTTCAAGTATTAAAGTTTACATATCAATAATATCACATTTTCAAATATGTATCTACACTCTTATAGAATTAGCAAAGTTTCAGTTACAGTAACCGAATGGACCGCCATATCCAAAGATATTCGTCGGGCTCAGCAAAACCTTTAAAATACAGCCGCAAGTAGTTCTGTAATTAAAATAAATCCACCTTCAATTTAGAGACGCTGCGAACTTAGATACTAATAATTGATGAGACAAAACTTGAGCCATTTTTTACACGTTTAACGCAATCATATCAACTCACACACATCGCTGCGCATACAAATTCATCTCTGTGAAACGTATTCATGTCCTTTCTAACAGTAAATTTAACAGCTTTAATATCAACGGCCTTTTGAAGCTTTCCCATCGAACTACATGAATACTGTTTTGAATTTATTAAAGGCACACGCCAGAATGAGTCTGCAACTTGTTGTTGTTCGTACCGTTGTTGTTGTTGTTTTGACTAAAAAGATGAATAGTCGAAATTTGATTAATGATTCGTGTCTCAGAATAGACACTATGAGGTGATGAGAAAAGCCCTGTTTGATGACTAAAGTAAATAGTTGAAATTATTTCATTTCATTGTCTGTTTATTGAGATAGGGGTGGGATGTGGGATTGTAGTAGAATGACAGAGAATTGATGGTTAAATTTTCTCTTTAGTTAATCGATTCAAAATGATTTAGATGGTTGGTTTCATAAGGGGGATGAGGTAGTACATTGGCAGGGAAAGATAGGATAATATTTTGGATTGATTTAGTAAACACGTTTACTTGAAAATTTAAAGATTGAAAATAGTTCAATTTTTTTTTGTATACTGGATCCTGTTTGACGATGATTAGGTTGACTTATCTCGATACGTATCAGCCATCGGTTACCGGTACCACCATCGAGTTGGGTTGACCTTTATTTGAAAAAAAAAAAAATTATTTAATAGCAGCTTGGTGTAATCGTTTGGTCTATTGAGCTCTTAACAAACTACTCTTATTTTTATGGATCCTAATAGAAAAAAATATATTTGTAAATGAATATTCTAGCTTAGAGCTAACATTTGTAAATATCAGAAAAATTGATATGAGTGGAGAAAACTTAGGCACTTTAATGAGGTGGGTGCAATTATATGAGTTGGGCAGATAAGGAAGAATATAAATAAATGATACATCAAACTTTAAGCTTAAATTTGTCTTAAGTTAACTCAGAAAAAAAGCATCTTAGGCTCGTGGTTAATCTAATTACTAACCTTACCCTAAGGGAATGAGTTGTAAATGTAAAGTGGTGAGCTACAAAAGGTAATAAAGATGTAGATTTTGTAAACTATTAAAACATTGCAAATACTTAAAGAACTGAAGAATTGGTGGGGGTCACCGCAAAAATTAAACTTAGAGAACTTATATGTTTAAATAGTATGATATTAAGCGTAGTCATTTTTAGAATCACAAAAAAAAAAAAAACAGTCAAATCAAATTATCTATCTTAATTAAATCTAAAAAGGTGGCCATCTGCTTGATGTGCTCTTTCTCGTGAATTGACAAAATGGAGTCGACTGATCCGTAGTGTTGGAAAATCTGGTAATCTTTCCTAGTGTTGGTGAATTCATGGTAGTACAAAATCCGGTGATCCATGTCATCCGTTTCATTACAAAATCTGCATCTAGGGTCATCTATGACGTGATGCTAAAAAAGTCTGCGCCTTTTGAAGCATTTGTTGGCAAAAAGTCTGTTGATATGCTTCGTGGTGTTGCCACTAAAGTTGTTACCAATGTTCGAAGAACATTAGTATTAAAATCACTTTGGCCAAAAATTAATATTTCGATATATATATATATATATATATATATATATATATATATATATATATATATATATATATACATATTTATATTTACATATATATATATACATACATATATATATATATATATATATATATATATATATATATATATATATATATATATATCTATATATATATATATTTACATATATATATATATATATATATATATATATATATATATATATATATATATATACACACATATATATATATATATATATATATATATATATATATATATATATATATATATATATATATATATATATATATATCAAGAATGAGTCTACACATAGGAAAAAAATTCAATTTTTCATCTTTCTAATGATAAAATATTACTTTTTATTTATGTAAATGAATGTTTTTTTCTTAATTATAGTTATTTACATTATTTCCAACCGATATATACAAAAAAAAGTACAACTTTAATGCAAAACAAGAACGAAAAGACCAACGAAAACAATTATTGCAATTCTTGAAGTGTCAAGAAACTCTTTACACAAATTATTATTGTGTTTGATATTTACATATTTACAGGATATTTAATATTATTTGGTATATTTAACATTTGGTATGGCCACCTTTGGCATCCACCACACATCGCAACCGATTTTTCATTGAATGAACCAACTTTTGCAGGTCATACGTGGTTGGTATTTTTTGCCATTCTTCGAGAATCGCAATTTTTAAGGCAGTTCGGTTTTTGGGTTGCCTTTTAGCGACTTGTTGTTTTAAGTAAGCCCATAAATTCTCGATGGGATTTAAGTCCGGACTCTTGGCTGGCGTATCCATTACTTTTCCGCAGTTGTATAAGGGCCACATTCGCACCATGTTCGCCTTATGTTTGGGATCGTTGTCCTGGTAAAGCTTAAAATTTGGTTTGCTGTTATGCATAAACCCGAATTTCTGCGCACTGCTTGCCAAATATGTTTTAAGGATATGCAAATATGGCTGGGCGTCCATGGTTGACTCGATGAATGCCAAGTCTCCTACTCCTCTGCTTGAGAAGCACCCCAAATCATAACGGACAACTTACCAAATTTTACAGCCGGAATGATATTTCGATTTTCCAACGATGTTAAAGGCTTGCGCCACACTCTAGCCGGTCCATCATTATAGTACAACATCATTTTCGTCTCATCGCAGAATATGACGTCGTCCCAGAAGTCAACGGGTTGAAAAAGGTGCATCATAGCGAAAGAAAAACGCTTTTCGATGTTTAGTGCAGAAAACAGTGGTTTCTTTCGTGCAGCTCTTGATGAGAACTTATTTCGTAGGATGGCCTGTCGTACTGTTTCATGGGAAACAGCAACATCACACTCTTCCTTGAGTTCCCTAGCAAGTGTTCTGGTCGAAATCCAGAGGTTTTTATCAAGCTTTCTTATCATAAGGCGCTCTATACGTTTAGATATTTTTGGTTTTGAGCCACCTCCACACTTTGGCTCCAATCTATTCTCATTTTCAGCACGATTTATGACGTTATAGACTGCCATTCGTGCTACACAAAACATTTCCGACAGTTCCTGTGCACTTTTAACTAAATGATGAGTATAGTATATCATCTGAACTAACTCAAAGGATAATCTTTTGCCTGGCATTTTAAAACACAATATCTCACTTATTTATGCGTATTAGCCAAAAATTAATCACACACTAATGATCAAATTTATAGAGCTTTACAATACAGACCAAAAATTACGGTAAATTTACCGTATCGTTGCAGTAATGCAAAAAAAAAACTTTTGTGTAAAGAGTTTCTTGACACTTCAAGAATTGTAATAATTGTTTTCGTTGTTCTTTTCGTTCTTTTTTTGCATTGAAGTTGTACTTTTTTTGTATATATCGGTTGGAAATAATGCAAATAACGATAATTAAGAAAAAAAAATTATTTACATAAACAAAAAGTAGTATTTTATAATTAGAAAGATGAAAAATTGAATTTTTTCCCTATGTGTAAACTCATTCTTGACAGACTGTATGTAAATATTTTATTTCCTGGCGTGACCACTTCCAGTTGGAAATCATTAATTTGTATTTATGCTAGTTGTGACAAATTTTGACATCTCCGACTTATATCCATCGATATAATTTTACTTGTAAAGGTTATTGAATGTGATCATGGTTCCCTTCTTGTCTATAAATCAGCATAGACAACGTATATCATCTCTAGCTTATCGAAGCCGAGTCAAGTATGCACTGTGTGCTGGTGTCTGATGAGAAGTGCATACTTTCGAAACCACTTTGTCAAAATAGAATCTTCAATGTAGATTAAAATTTTTAATGTAAATAAAAAGTTGTTCAATTTTAATCATCCCGCAAAAACAATTCCAATTTAAGTTACCAATGTTTAAATTTTCTAAGTTCTAGAAATTTTTCGGTCCCAAACATCTATAGTTTTTTATCCCAAACATCTTTCTATCACTGTAACTTTCGATGAAATCATCGGATAAAATCGAAATCAATAGAGTTATTTGATTCTGATATGAGGCAATTGTGGGAGATTTTTAGTTGCAGTTCTGGTAAAGTGTTGTAAATACTGAGCATTTTCTTTGTTTATGTTATGTTATGCTGCTTTAAATCTTGAAATTTATGCAAGTGGTAGTCCTAAAATCCTTTCCACCCTATAAGTTTAAATGTATTGTTTTTATTGTCTACCAATTTTTTTTCCTAGTTTGTAAAAATATTTTAATTTAAACCAATTTTTTCCCTTGGAAGCTAGATTTATTTGGATTACTCGACACATATCGATATTTCGAGGGTAATCTCCCCTTTTCCTCAGACCAATAGACACTGAAGAAGAGGGCAGATTACCCTCAAAATATCGATATATGTCGAGTAATCCAAATAAATCTAGCTTCAAAAGGAAAAAATTGGTTTAAATTAAAATATTGAATGTATTGTTAAGATCAAAGTGGTTTTGTACTCGAAACAGGTTGGAGCACGTGTGGTAGAATATGCACTCAAAATCTGCACGATTCTTGTAATGTTCATCGAACTTTAGTATTTGTAGCGGTTCAGTTAGTTTTTTTTTAACCAGACTTGGTCCATAAAGTTTAAGTATGCTTGGGACCAGGTGCATTGTTTAATTTTAGCGGCTTTTCTTCTGTAGTGACACTCTGCCAGTAATTTTTGATTACGGTAAGAATATAATGGATAGTCGCGTTGGGCTCCTAGGACGACATAAAATTGGTACCCACAAAGGTTCCTTTCCTGGCGTCCCTGTCGACTAGGTCCATATCTTTCAAGTTATGGCCTGGGATCCACATGATCTTTACCTTGACCTGAGGCGCTAAACCACATAAACTATAAATTTTTTTTATGATAATTTTGTTCAGGGAGTTGTTGGCTAGTGCTGTACAGGGCTGATTGGAGTCTGTCAGTACCAGGATACTGTTCATACTTTTTTTTGTTGCAGACGATATCGCAAGAAAAATAGCAGTATGTTCAGCATTTATTACTGAAGTGTGAGGACTGAGGTCGAATGTTTCCGAAAAGACACTGTCCAATACTCCAAAGGCACAACCTACTCCCAAGCAGGATTTTGCACCATCAGCTAGAGTAATTTGCTAGAATAGATTACGGGCTTCTTCTAATGTCTTGTTGTATTCCACATGCAGATTTCCGGCTTCTATTTTTTTTCACTTCACTAAAACTGCCTTTATTTTTCGTGTTGAGTATAAGATTTGTAAGGGGAGGTAGATTATGTATGGGTGGGACGCTATCGAAGACCTTTTTAAACATTTTATATATGACTGAGTATCTGGATTTACAACTCTCAAACAAAACGCAATCAGGTTCCCTGGGATTAGTTGACAATTGTTGGTTTATATGATGCTGTGCTGAAAAGTCAAAAAATTTTGATGTTGGAATTAAATCATGGAACAAAGATCTGTTACGAAGTTTCACGCAAAACTCGGTGAAACAGCGTTGGAAACATTTCGATTGATGCAGCAAGTGTACGGTGTTTATAAATTAGGTAAATTAAAAAATTTGTTTGTGTGGCATAAACGTTTTTTTGGATGGCAGAGTGACACTAGAAAATGACAAACATGACGGGAGACCAATTTCAGTTCGTACTCTCGAAACGATCTAAAAAGTTCGTGATTTTGTCATAAATATCCGCAATGCTTCGCTAAAAATGAAAGAAGAGGTCCTGAATATAAAAAAAAGGTTTGATTCATTCTTCAAAAGTTTTTGGCTAAAACAAATGTTTGTGGAAAATTTGTTCCACACTCGTTTACGGAGGACCAGAAATCAATCATTCCAGAGAGGACATTGCAGCCGCCAGAAATGATCCAAATTCCCTGAAATCAACTGTTACGATGGACGAAATGTGGTGTTTTCAATAACATCCGGGAACTAAGTGCCAAAATATGGAATGGAACTCGAAAATGTAACCACAGGCAAAAAACACAAAAAACTCCAAGACAACTCCAAGGCATCATCCACAAAGAGCTCGTTTGTTCCGGATTTACCAGAGTTAGCCCCATGTAACTTATTCTTGCACCCAAAATTACAAATGAAGCTCAATAGATGCTTTTTCGATGACATAGACAACGCTCAAAAGGATTCTTAATGTACATGGTAAGCTAAACTAAGCACTTGACTCGATTTTGAATCGATAGAACAAGTGTATTGCTTCGCAAGGAGAGTATTTTGAATAATAAATTTAAAAAAATCCAGATAATTTGTTTTAATCATGTTTTTCCACATCTGTGCTGATACTTAATTGTACACCTGAGCTTGCCTTCCTCTTTGTGTACCGGAAATATCCTACATTATCGCTAATCGTTTGGTAACTGCTTCTCTGCTCATATCAATGGGTAGAGAAGGTTATATAGATAGGGAACTCCTATCTGGAGTAATTCTGCACATATTCCATATGTCTCCGGAGCTTTGTTTTTTCTGGGGTCACGAGCTGCTGCTTGTAACTTCTCTATAGCTAGTGGCGAGACTGGGATATCTTGTTCAGCTCACTGAGCACTCACAGTTTTGGTAGTTATTGCGGATACTGAGAATGGTAGATAACTAATGAAGCAACACGAAGTAGTGGTGGTATAGAGAGTCCGTGTCACCAAAAGTGCGGCTAAAATTCATACTTTTTCAAGTACTAGTTAGTATGGAGTCTTGAGAACAGTCTGCCACGTAAATGTTATCCCTACACTAGTGGTATAAGCCAAGCAACAATGCGAGGCTGTAAACGCCAAGTCACTCCTATAGCTCTTTTGCAGGAGTAAAGTACCCCGAAAGCCTTTCGCGCTATCTCTGCTACATTTAAGTTGCATAGTAAGTTTTAGTCGAGAATCAAACATAAATATTTGATATTCTGATTTAGGTCAATGAAAACTCTGTGCAGTTTTGGTAATCAAATCGATGGGCTTTGTACTTTATTGTGAATAGTACTAGCTCCGTTTTACTGATATTCAGATTCAAGCTGCATTTCCAACTCTAACGTGAAAGAATATAAAAAAAGTGGTTAATTTTCTCCGAAAGTGTGTTTATATATACTTTCCTGCTACTGCTCTGGCTATGTCGTCCGTATAAGCAACCACTTTGCAGCCAGCATGGTCCAGCTTTCTCAGAAGATTATTAGCCGTAATGCTCCATAGCTGGGGAGAGAGGACACCACTTTGAGGTGTGCCCATACTGACTCCTTGGCGCAAGTGAGCGTTCCCCAGCAAGGAGGATACCACCCTGTTTTCGAGGAGGTGTTCGATAAAAGCTGTCTGCCACCTATTAGCATTCAGCATCAAAATTGCTTCTATAATCGCATCAGACTTGATATTAAAAGTCCCTTCAATGTCTATGAAGGCAGCAAGCGTATACTCTTTACAAGTAAAAGATTTTTGATGACTAATAACCAATGATCCGTTCCAGTATCTTCGGCAAGACTAAGCTAAGGCACATGAGACGATAGTACATAGCTTTAGGAATGATATGCTTTCCTGCTTTGAGATAAGCATAACTCTTGTTTCATTTTGTTGTTGATGGGAACGTACGAAAAGTGCAAGCACGAATTGTAGATCTACTTCAACCACGATAGCGTTACTTCTTTAGACGTCTGAATGTCAGCTGAAAGAACGCCATCTGGGCCTGGAGATTTGATCAGCTCGAAGGAGCTTATGTTCCACCTCAAAAAGGAGTTTGTAATTCCAAGAGGCGGTAATAAACTCATGGCCTGCTCCAGTCAATACTCTGCGCATAATGCCGGACTAACATTCTCCGGGAAGTTAATGTCCATAAGGATACTTAAAATGTCGGTACACGAATGATTCCAGATACCACCATGAGTTAAGATGCATCTTACAGCTTCAAACCTCACGGAGGCGATTAGACTCACTGATATCTTCTATGTTGCCACAGAAGGATCTCTATGAGGATCTCTGAACTTTCCGTGCAGCATACTTAAAGACATCCAATTTTAATTTACGATCAGATAGCTCAGTCTCAAATAAATTTGTCTGACCACCACAAACAACGATAAACAAAATAATCAATTTATGACCCTATAAACATCTTCAATTTGAAACTACACTATAATTTTACTCGAAACGGTTTCACGATGATACCAATCCATAGTAATCCACTTAAAATTGCTTGATTACATTTTGGTTTTGAAATTCGATTTATCGTCTATCATTCAAATAAAAATAAAATTTGAAATGTTTCAGTCAGAAGTGCAAGTTTAAATCGATTATGTATATTAATGAGCACACCGAAAATATCAACCTAATTTCGCGATTCGTCCTAGATAAATGTTGAAATATGACTATTTGCATGGATCTAGGTTCACAGTATCAAAATAGGATTAAATTCATATGAATACACATGGCGGATATGCGATTGTTGTGAAGAAAATTTGGGGGAACTGGTCAGTGTTAGCTAGTTTGGAAATAAAAAGATGTTGTGATGAGAAGAAAACTAAATTTGACTTTTTTAAGTGTTGAAAATGTTATTGCTAAATCGAATATATCTTTTTATATGAATTTTGTATTATTCGAAGAATAGAAAACTATTAACATTTTCTTACATTTGCATTTAAAAATGGACGTTGTAAATGCAAGTGATCATTCTCACGTAAATATGTTCTGTAATTGCATCATGATTTACCTTGTTTGCAACCGCAACCCCAAACACAGATAGATGTCATCGAATATTCAGAGATAATGAAAATCATTGTGGTAGATTCACATGCAGTTCACCACAATTGTCACTCAATAGGATAGCGCAAAACACAGTTTCAATCACCCATCCAACTTGCTGTGGCGGTCACACACTATTCTCTTTACATCCTTTTACCCTACAACAAACACATCGTTCAATGTCGTTTCAAACAACGTATAATTTACTATTACATAACAATCAAATCGAGGAATAAATGTTAGTTTTATTCGTTCTACATTCGGATCATACTAATTGCTATCGTTTCGCAACTGATTAGGTTCACGATGCGATGATAAGATTCATACATTAATGACGCCGATAAAACAAATCAAATTTTTTATTCATGACTGGTGTGGATCAGGGAGGAGAACTAACGCGACCGTTCAATGGAATGAAGAAAATGTTTAATAGCATAGAGACATGAAACCAATTTTAACCTTTAGAATGAGTGTGGGGTTGTGACACGAAAAAAGAGGTGGAGGCTGCACTTTGTAAGTGGTTAGTATTTGGTGAAAGTGTAATGAGGAAAGTTTTGATTAAGCAAGAGAAAATTGAATGTGATTGAAATTGATTTCTTTGAAATGAAAATTACTTGTGAAGTTGGTGAAGCAAATAAGTTGGATTGAAATCGGTAGACAGATAGTTTGATGTTCATGGTTAAAATGGGAGATGATGTCAAATAACGAGAAATTTAATTATCACACCAAGAAATAATGAACTGTTATTAATTCATTATGTTTGATATTGATGTTGTCTGCGTTACTTGGCTATTTTACTGTAAAAATATGAGGTTGTATTTACTAAATTGTTTCAATAGTGATGCTTAGGTGTGAAAAATATGATTTTATAATGATTTGTGAGCATTTCAAGCTTTTTGAGGCAATTTTTCCCTTAAATATTTTAGCGCCCAACGTGGGCTGAGACATATGTGAAAATGTGCAATTTTTTTCTTTTACGATGTAAGCTAGTATAATTTCAAAGCTTATTCAAACTATACTGTAGGATCGTTAGATTTTCAAGGAAAATTCCCATTTGAGGTGTTGTGAAGTGCAAGCTTATCTGTAATATAATTCAAATCAAAATCAACTTAGTAATTATTGTGTGAAAGTTGAAATATTATATATACACAGCTCGTTCAAAAAGTTCCGAGACTATTTTTTTGTTGAAAAAGATTTTATTTAGTTTTCAACATAATCCTCTTCTCGTTCTATACAAATTTTGTTGCGATTATACAGCCGATGGAACGACCTGGAAAAGTTCTCTTCTGGAATAGCTTTCAGAGCGTTAGTTACATTCCTTTGTATCGTCTCAACGTCTTCAAAACGTTCTCCCTTCATGGTCATCTTCAATTTAGGGAATAAAAAAAAGTCTGCCGGAGCCAGATCTGGTCAGTAGGGCGAATGATTGATCGTGGAGACTGATTTTTGGACCAAAAATGGTGTGACTAGTATTGAGGAATGGGCTGGCGCATTGTCGTGCAGCAGAAACCAATCACCGGTGCGGTACAATACCGGTCTCACACGACGAACCCGCTTCCAAAGTCGATCCAGGATAACTTTGTAGAATTGTGCATTCACTGTTTGAGCCGGGGGTACGAATTCACTATGGATGATCCCGTGAGAATCGTTAGTCAAGGTTGAAGGGCACCCTTCTCGTGGATCATCTTCCAGCGACTGTCGACCATTCTTGAATCGTGCAAATCACTCGAAAGCCTTGCTGCGGCTTAAACAATCCTCACCATACGCAATTTTCAATAATTCAAATGTTTCGAATCACTTTTTCCCAATTTAAAAGAAAAATTGATTGCGGCACGTTGTTCCATAGCGAAAATTGTGACGTACCGATAAAAACCTGCCTAGGTAAACAAACACAGCTGGCAAATAAATGAGGTTACAGCATTCCTATCACCAGTGTGTGTAACTAAGACCTTATATGACATAGTCCTGTCATCAAATAACAGATATCGCTATTTGTAGTTTTTATAAAAAAATAGTCATGGAACTTTTTGAACGAACTGTGTAGAATTGAAGCTTGCGTGACAGGAGATGAAAACTGACTCTGAACAGGGGCTCACTGTTAAATAAGTTTCTTCAGTTCTTAGTTTTTTTATTAGCTTTTCAAACTCATTATCGCTCTGGTGGGCAAATAGTCTGAATGTAAAGAGTCCAGTTTTGTCAATGCGGAGCAAAATTCGGAGCAATAGGTTTGTGAGATTCGCATCAAGACCAAATTTTTTAACGTCTCGCTCCTACAGAAAACACAGACGAGCCAATCGAGGATATTTTCCACAGCACCCTGGAACTCACTGTTGATGTTTTGCCCTCAAAAGACGTAAAATTTAGAAAATTCAATGCGAAAATTGGCCTGAGCTTACATGCAGAGACCAGTGACAATGAACAGTACCTTATAAATGCAGAAGCCCCTTTGTAAGCTCCACATGATTCCTGCACTGAAACACCCACAAGCAAACGTGTGCATCTCCAGGCGGCCAGCTTCGATGCCACATTTCTCAGAGCTGTACCCAACAAAAGTCAACTATGCCAAGATACCAGCTGCACAAGTTCGGTAGTCTCCACATATATTTCAGGCTATTTTTCAGGCTATCGATTGGCTTCTTGCTACGAATTCCCTTGCTGGTCCTTGTTAAGTATCCAGAATCGTTGCTGAATGTCGTGAATCTCTTCTAGAGATATCGAGACATTTGACTGTGCAATTGATTTATGTCCTTGGTTGTAGGAGTGAACTGGTAAGGTCTCGCACCTAGCTGCAGAGATATCGTGCCCTTTCTCTAGAGGAACATCAGTGACTTTAGTTAAACTAGCCATCAAGCATAAACACCTTGACGACCCCAAGAAGTCCTGGGATGAAGAATTATCCTGTGCTATGACAAAACAGTTCTGGTCCTCCATTGATTCCCCTCGCACTAGGCAATTATTAAACTTATCTTGCAGTCTTGTTCGATGTATATCAGGTACTTTTACCTGATATTTTTGTCACTAATATTTGCTTTAAAATATAATACTTGTTATGATCGATACATTTTATGACTATGGGGACACGTATGTTCTTATAAAAAACAAATTAAAGTAGGCTAAGAAAAGATAAGTCTGTGAAATGTCAAAATAAATTAATGAATTTAGTAATAAAACTCAACACGGAAGAATGTGTTCCTTGAAAGACGGCACGTGCCAGATAATGTTTATATTTTTCGGATATTCCAAACTCAAGTTTAAATAGTCTTTGGAATAAAATATGAAAAGTATGCGGCGGAGTGCTGAGTCTCTTTCAAGTAGTACCTGAATACAGCATTCATTGAAATATTAGATATTTCTTGCATATAACTATCATGCATACAACTGCGCCCTCAAATTGATGCACTCTTACAAATCGCATGTACAATACCATGAGATGGGCTCTGACGAACATTTTTTGTATTAGGTAAACGGTGATATTGCCGATGATGATTTTTGCCACTGATACTTTTTGTCACTGATACTTTTTGTTACTAATACATATTGGAACAGAGACTGACATGGTGAGCAGAATAACATTCATACAATTGCACAATCCAAATGGTGCGCCTGTATACTGTACAGGACGGGTACATTTACCGGGAGATGGATGGCATACGAATTGCAAGTACATAAGAACTACAAGTAATAGTTTCTGATCGACTTTCACTTGCACTGAAAGAAAAATCTTGGTAAAATCAACAATTTTCCTTAGTTGTTTTTGCGTCAACTACGGGCTATAGTTAAAACAACCATAAAAAAATAGTTGATTACTTTTATGCACCATGACGCGTGGTTGATAAACAACGTCCGTGGTGCAAAAAAAGTAAGCAATCACAAACAATGGTATTCCAACCATATACATAGTACGAAATATAGGCAGGAGAGGCGTGAATGCCGCAGTTGAATTTGGTGAATCACAATGCAGCGACAATGTCGCTGTCAATGCAACCAAGGCACCAACCAAATTCTTTTTTTTTTCTTTTGTATTGCTAAATCCTGTTGTACGAGGATTAGGTTGGCTTATCACAATATACATCAGCCGTCGCTTGTCTATTCCACCAGACCATTCAACCTAATTCAAACAGATTAAATTCAACCTAGTGGTGATGGCAACCTATGGTAGGTATCACCGCTAGCGGTGCGGCAAAATTAGAAATTTGGCAAATTCTGCCGCTGCCGCGAATTCGGCCGCAGCCATTGTGCGCGTTACCATACAAAACAGTGCATTCTAATTTTTTGACTGCGCTTTGCCGCAGCCCACTGCTTTGCAACAGCGGAAAACGCTGTATTGTGAACAAAATAGCGTCATACAACGTAATATAAAGGCTTCACAGCATAACATGAATATGAATTATATCGAAAGCAAACCGAACACAATTTTGCCATGTATCATATGAAACTTCTATGATAGAATAGGAGCATGAGTATGAGGAGTATGAAAAGTCAACAGTTTTCCTTAGTTGTTTTTGCATCAACTAGGGCTATAGTTAAAACAACTATAAGAAAATTGTTGATTACTTTTATGCACCATGACGCGTGGTTGATAAACAAAAAAAAAATCCATTCGGAGCATGAAAAGCGTCCAAATGTTGAAACCATTCTACTTTGCGTAGAATAATTCCAAAGACGTTGCTCACTGAATTACGTTTGTTGAAATCAACTATTGCAAAGTAGTTTAAGTACCATAAAAACTGTTGATAATTCGAAACGTTGAAGTTTGAACTATTTTTCGTGGTTATGAAACAATTAAAACAGTTGATTTCATGAACATTGCGATATTTTTTGTATAACCAGAGCCAACTACTTTTATATCGTTAAATTAACTATATTAACATAGTAAAAATAACTATTTTCCGTAGTTCGTTTAACGATTTTGAACGAATCGTTGCAATACTATTAAAAATAGTTGAACCAACCAAGAGTTTTTCTTTCAGTGTGGCTAGCCGAGAATAAATGTACTATTGGCTCGTGGAGTCACTGCGATGGCTGTTACTAAAAATAACTGATACATTTAGCTTGTATCATTTTTGCGTAATAGTGACAAAGTATCAGGTTGATACAATTGTAATCAACTCTACTTAGATGTGTTGTATCCATCCTCACGCACCGTTTTCGTATTGGACAGCACACACAACAGTAAGGCATCGAGTACAATGACTTCTGTCGTAGCTCTGGCTCCAAAAATGAAGAGGAATCCATTTTTCATCTCATGTGCCAGTGCCCGACTTTTGCAAGGAGAAAAATTGTCCCTTTCAAAGCCCCGTCCCTCTCAGGTATGAGTTATCTTCCCTTCATCGATTTTAAAAAATCAAGTGGTTTCCTGTTTGTAGTGGCTTGGTGATATATATATATATATATATATATAAATAAATAAATTATGAGGTTTGATGTGATTCATTATGAGGTCTGATTTTCAATAGGTTTTTGTTGATAGATCAAGTGTGACTCCTGTCAAACTGTAATGTAATTTTTATTCAGTATTGTTTGGCTAATTATCATCAAAAGACTTACGGTCCAACTATAATGGACTTTTATTAGCTCGTGCGAGTGCTGAAAGAACGAAAATTCACTCAATAGATGGTTAATTTGCCCATAATAGAATTAAGCGAAGCTTCATGAAGCTGCCGCCAGAGTGGCGAACATGAATTTGAATTTGCAGACAGATGAGATCAACTTATGTAAGCATTTACGCAATATATTTGAATAGGTTTTAGCTGCAATTGAAATATAGTTGTCTTCAGGGGCGGATTTGCCACTAGGCCCGGTAGGCCCGGGCCTAGGGCGGCAAATTTCGGGGGCGGCAAATTTTCGATTTTTGTTGAGATGGCCACTTTTCGATTATTATTTTTTGAGGCAGCAATATTTTTTCTGTCATATATATCTGAGTTGAATGAGCCTAACACCTCAAACCAACCGGATTCTCTAAAAAATCAATGCACACTGAAATTCACATCTGAAAATTTTTTTCGGACATTGAAAAGTTTGACTTACAATAAATATCGAAATGCGATCACGGTAGAGCACCAAAGATACTCAAAAACACCTAAAAAAGTACCTAGAAAGTATCTGAAAATACCTAAAAAGAGGCTGAAAAGACCTAAAAAGATCCTTAAAGGAACCCAAATTATACCTCTTCAATTTACGAAAAGCTAATCAGAGGTAAATATTTGCATGCGTTGATTTTTCAGAGAATTTGTTTTTTATTATTATGATACAGAGTATATCAACTACATGCGAATGTCTCTTTAATTTTGATGTATTTTTTCGAATTCTACTTCATTACTGAAATTAAGTTCTATAAAAAAATGAAATCTAGAACACCATAGGTCAAAATATCTCGGGTTCATCCTTAGTTAATAACAAATCGTACATTAATTTACATTAGTCGAGTGCATAGTTGATTTCCAGTCAAGTGCGGAAGCAAACTTTGAACGAAATAGTAAACTTACTTATAATTTATGAGCGAACTCGTTGGAATTGTATGCGATGTAAAAGTGTATACAGTTTTCGACTGTTCAACATTGGTACTTTTTAGATTCTTTTTTTATTAGGTACTTTTAGGTTCTTTACCGTGTGTGTATTTTTATATTTATTTGTGTGGCAAGTGAATGAACCGGTGTCGGTATTATTCTGATATTCCTTTTTTGTAAGCTCGGGTGCAACGAAAAATAGTGAAATTTTATAGGGAATCGAAAAAAATCACGCATTGTTACATATAATATTATTCACGAAAAGGGCGGCAAATATTTCTGAGGCCTAGGGCGGCAAAATGGACAAATCCGCCCCTGGTTGTCTTCATAGCTTACTAGCCCTGTTGCAAGAAATCGTAGAAAATTGTAGCTGAGCTGAACTTCGGCACTTTGCTGTAGATTATTCGATTATAACGATGGGCTTGGTGCAAGTTCTTAATATGTACTTACATTCAAATGAGTGTACGAAAGAAATGTTTTTTTTGCGCAATATTGGTATGAGACCGGAATATATTTAATGAAAAATGTTTTTACTGCTGAAAAAAAATATTCAATAGTGTATAGCTAAAACATGGTGTCTGGTTTTTCTTTGAATATAAATTTTGCCAGTAAAAAGCTGTGTGATGGCATTTTAAATAGTTTATGTACTTGTATTTTTGAAAGTAAGTAATTTATTAATTTGTATGTTCGTTCCTTTATTATTTCATATGTTGTTCAACGCGTTTTCTTTTTGAAATTATATTTTTGGGATTAATTCGAACATAATTAAACGATTAGATATGCAATGGCAATTAGCTATTTTCCAAACAGAAACGACTTCTACACTGAGAAAACACATGGCGCCAGACGCCATAATTTATAGACTTCTGGCGCCATGTACATAGTCGATTTCGGGACTGTGATAAAATATAGCGCCACACGCCATAATACATGGCGAAAAGTACATAGACCTACACGCCATGTACTATAGTCTTCCACGCCATGTACATGGCGTGGCGGACTATATTACATGGCGTGGAGGACTATACTGTATGGCGTGGAGGACTATACTGTATGGCGTGGAGGACTATACTGTATGGCGTGAAGGACTATAGTACATGGCGTGAAGGACTATAGTACATGGCGTGAAGGACTATAGTACATGGCGTGAAGGACTATAGTACATGGCGTGAAGGACTATAGTACATGGCGTGGATGACTATAGTACATGGCGTGAAAGACTTTAGTAAATTGAAGAAGCAAATCAGCCAAAACAGTGCTACTTACCATAAATGAGCACACGGAGAAGTCACTTGCTTGCAACAAACAGGCGCTGGCTGCATTTAGAGTCGCCGAAGGAGCCATTCAATAATATGCGCCCTTAGCCGATTGAGAATGTTGTCGATCTATCGACGATACTCAAGTATCACTTGCTGACATTTATAGATCCCCTCACACAGTATGGCTGCGAGTTATAATTGGAGTGCCATGAGCCATATTACATGGCTCATGGCACTATGTAATATGGCGTGTGGGGCCATAATTTCTGCGCCATGTAATTATGGCGCTGGGAGCTATACTGCATGGCTCAGGGCACTATGTGCATAGCGTGTGGCACCATAAATGCTGCGCCATGTTATATGGGACCACGCGCTATGTAGATTCTGATATTATGGCGCTGGGAGCCATATTGCATGGCTCAGAGTACTATGTACATGGCGAATGGGACCATAAATAATGCGCTATGTTACATGGCTCTGGGCGCTATGTGGATTTTATTCAGTGTACATCTGGTGTCTTTTTCTTCATCAGCAGCGAATCACAGAAGCAAAATATTTTAAATACCTGTTATTGTTCTTATAATGCTGCGCAGGATTATTCGAGACATCTAATTACTACTTCCTGTATTGTAAACTGTCAATAAACCGTTTAACAATAAATATTCAAATATTTTACATAACTATTATTGCTTCTACAATACCGCATACGAATGAACAAATTAGCTCTACCTCCTGTAAAAACAAGCGATCTACGAAAACCTATTCAAATATTTTACATACCTTCTATTGGTCCTAGTTGTTACACATATCTCCTGTCAAATTTCACTTAAGCGATGTACGGTCCCAGTCGTAGGCCGCATAAGTGGCCCGCATTGAACGAAACCTGACGAATCTGGCAGATAAGTACATTATGGGTATGCCGCTTGTTTTCTATGCAATCGTACAGTCGCATAAGCTAATTAAAGCTCATTATGGTCCTATCTTTACACTGCAACAACGTATCCAAATTATTTCAATCCAAAATCCGCTGTTTAGTCGCGAAATTTTGTTCAGTGATGAGGCGCAATTTTGGCACAATGCTCAATTGCAGTATTTGGGCTGATGAACAGCCTGAAAAGCTTCAACAACTACCACTACAGCCACAGAAATGCACAGTTTGGTGTGGTTTATGGGCCGGTGGAATCATCGGTCCATATTTTTTCCAAAATGAGTTCGGTCAGAACGTAACCGTCAATGGGCGACGCTATTGCACCATGATAACGGAATTTTTGCTATCTGAAATTGAAGCCCGTGGTATCGGTGAACTGTGGCTTCGACAAGACGGCGCTTTTTTGCATACAGTGAGAGAAACAATGGACTTATTGAGGAATCATTTTGGTGAGAACTTGATTTCACATTTTGGACTAGTAAACTGGCCGCCTAGATCGTGTGATATTACGCCTTTAGATTATTTTCTTTGAGGTGACACGAAATCTCTGGTCTTTAGTAGTAAGCCAGTTTCAATCGACGCTTTGGAAGCCAACATTACTCGTATCATTTGCGAGTTACCGGTAGCTATGCTGGAACGCGTCGTTCAAAAGTGGACCCTCAGGATGGACATTTACGGCGTAGTCGTGGTCAACATTTAAATGAGATAATCTTTAATAAGTAAAATTAGATAATAAGTAAAATTACTTAAATAGATCTAGAACACCCCAGAAATATTTACTATTTGAAATCAAACCTTTTAAACATTCATCAGTTTGCACACCAATAATCATTTTTAAATCTCAAATGAATATATCAAAATTAAATTTCCAATTCAACTTCTATATGGGAAAAACCAAAAAAAGAGAAATCAACTCTACCTCAACATGGTAAAATTTAATCCATAATTCACTTTCTCCAATAAACTACTTATGGATTATGCGTGTTACGGTCTGCTTTTACATGGAACCCCGAAAGTATATAAAATTTATGACTTGTTGGCTACATAAACCATAAAGCTTCTACCATTCGCTTCGCCACCGATGAAATCACTATGGACATCCCAGAATCGAGCAAAAGAAACATTATTTGACTTTACACGAATACACTCTACTCTCCATAGTAAATTCTATTTGCCGTAAGTGCACAATATACAATACATTCCTGCAAAAAGATATGTACCTGAGCATGACAATCCAAAATATGTAATCATATTGATGATGGTTTATTGTGATTTTTATGGCGCTCCATCTCGACCATTCAAAGATTAGCATCAATACCATGAGAATGTGGAATATTCAGGATATTCGATTGGTATTGCTGAGATAGTAGAATGGAATAGTTTGATAATGCTGTTTTTTACGGAAAGGTAGGTGAAAACTAAGCAAAAAGTTTCAGAGGTAGTATTTGCCATAAGATTGTGAGATCGTTATTTTACTGTTATGTTTTGGAGACAAAATAATCGGTAAAATCTTTTATAAAATAAATTTGTTACTAACTTGATTTCGTATTCAATATTTTACTAGCTAAATTTTTTTATCTGGCACTCCATGTCCGGATCCTTTCGATTTTGCGTTTAAGCATATTCCAATATACATTCTCCCACGTTGGGCGCCTATGACTGCACATCTATAGCCTAGCTACTCCACACAAGTTTGAAAGTGTATGATATGATTACCGTTTCACAACAGACAATCTATAGATACATCAGTATCGTCGACCCGTTGGTACCTGAAATTCCGAAATATGGCCGTTGTTGTCGTCCGGAAAACGAATAAACGGTATGCGGTTGAATATTCAATCGGACATTGGTTTATGGACACTTGGAATCCCGATACCGACCAAAATGTGCTATGATACTGTTACGGATTGCCACTCTATAGTAGACTGGTCGAATCCCAATGAATTGTTGATGATGGACCCCACAATGCAGTCCTGAAATAGCTATTGTATATTGGCTAACCGCGCCGGTAGATTTCATCGTATCCTAGTACCGGCGACTACCCAACAACAACAAGAATCACTATTGCTACCATCCGAGCCATAGCAAGGTCATTCTATCGTATGCGTTTGAATAATAAAGTTACGCAGGTTGAGTATTTTTTCGGGATGCGGTTGTTGTTCGGTCGTGGAGACGGATTTGGGGCTTTGTAGGTGATTTCTTTTCTGTATAAATGGTAGGGATGTTGGCATAAAGGGACTTTGGGAATGAATAGTGAGCATTGCATGCGAATTGAATATGAAATTCAAGAAATCGTGTTGTGGTGGGTAGTATTGGCTGGTTGAGATTGAAATAGATGAATGGCAGTTCGAGGGCTGTGGAATGAGTTTATTGGATTTGGCTGAAAATCGGTCAAAGCTTTGGAATGAAATAATTGGTTTTGTTTCAAACGAACTTGAAATATTACTTTGAATGGAAACCAGAGTCAAAATCTATGAAAGTTTAGATAAAGAACCATGTGATACGCATATTCCTCTGCAACAAACTTGTACAAAATTCAATTATTAGTGTTGAGGTTTACTATGGGTTTTGAATTCGAATCAAGCAGAAATGTTTTCTCTATTCTTAGTTATTCAAACTTTGATTTTTTGTAATAAAAAATATCTGGACATACCTCATGAAATTAAAAGTCTAATATATATAGTCCAGTATATAATTGCTGCAAAAGTTTAGTATATAATTGCTGCATTTAGCTTTTTCAAATATACTATAAACGTCCTGGCCTCTAAATTTTCAATTCTCCGCTCTGACTACATTTCCAATCTACTCATGTGTACTTAGAGTAATATTTTTGTTATGTAAACTATTCGTTATGAGCTACGATTAAATCCATGGTAACTTGAAATTTTCCTATAGCCTGTCGCTAAGCATTTTCACACCAGTTCGATAGATAGAGGAACTTTTCAGGAGATGTATTATTTTGGTGTCGTTAAAGGTAGCCAACGAAGTTTGTTAATTGAGAGGAGCATATAAATAGTGAATGGCTAGTGGTAACTAACGTTTTGAAAATTTGTTTAAAGTGATCACAAAACATGTTCAGAACATTTATAATTATAAATTGGGAGTTTTCAAAGTGAATGTGCATTCAGTTTCAAAAAGTTTGGTATATAGAGCTCTACCTCTTCGACAGTACGATGTTTGTTTTTGAAACCACTTTATCTAGCATTTACTGGCTTCCTGCTTTGAATCTAGAAACAGACAGAGGAAAATGTGCTGCTTGAGTTAATGTAACTCTGAGTAGGTATCTGAATCAAATCAGGACCATAGCAAAATGTGACAATAACTATTTCACTTTCATAAAAAAACATTGATTAAGAATATGAAGTCTCTACCGCCACTGACCTTCACCAAATGGACTATACTGGGTGAATTTTGCCTTTGATCACTTTATTAGCTACGTAAACATGCCATAATTGCAACATCTTTTCATCGAGCTGATAGAATCCTAGTGTCGTTAATGGGAATTCTTTTTTTTTGATAAGTGATCAGGTGGCTGAAAGAAAAAAACTCTGTGAGTAAATTGGAATCCGTCACAAAATCTTTAAGAAATTGTAGCGATATTATATATATTATATGGGACGCTTGGCAGGGGCCTCAACTGACCCGAAGACCAATTAAATGTCTGCCAAGCGGGTTAAATGATGACAAACTATCAATGAGGCAAATCAACAAATAAAGAGAAGTGCCCCGGGAGCAGGAAATCCTAGAAATGGCCGTGAATTCCTCTCGTCTGCACTAGCGGAACACCTTTTAATCTGAACCTGATGGATACTGGTTTGCCACTTTGATAACTCTACGCAGCTTGAATGAGTCTTTATATATGGGGTGGATTTGCTCCCAGAAAAGGTGGACGCTACGTATATTTCACCCGTCGGGAAAACATACTAGCCGCAATTCAACAATAAAAAAAGGAAAAAGTCTAGCGCATCAGAACCGCTAGAAAACTGAATTTCGAAGAAATTGTCTTTCAGTGACCAACAAATTTGGAAAGACGTTATACACTTTTTTGTAGTATGCAGAGCAACAAAACCCAACTATAACATAGATGATGAAAATGTTCAGTGCTGGCAACACTTTTCCAATGAAGCAGCAATAAGTTTACAATAAAAAGGTCATACTTAAATCAACTTATCCTTTGAATTTCGTTCTCATCGCAGGATTTCATCGAAAGCTTCAGCGGTTAAACGTTGTTTAATGCTGCCATCCGAAAAAGTTTCAAAACTCGGAAAATTTAGAAAGTGGTTCCTTATTTGTATTGCAAATGCTTTACATTTGAGTATGTAATTTGAAGCATCTGTTGGTGCAATATTTACGAAAATGTCTGATGCTGGCTACTCTGCGTTAGCAACAACGCAAAATACTCGTATATACCAAAGCTGCTTCACGTTAAGTTAAACCCACCTCGTGAATTTCGTTTCGATTGAATCACTGCGCTGGAAGTTATACGGGTGAAAAGAATTTTAGGGTTACCACCCTCAACACTTTTCAAATTTTCAAAACGTTAGTATTTTTTGTTAATTGTCATGTCAGGATCATTGCCATTTGCAAATCTAATGACATAATTGCTTAGTGAAGAAATTCCAAAAGATTACAAAAAAGGTCATAGCTGGCAGTCCTCTCATGATTTTTTTACGAAGTTCCTACGACATTCGGTTTACATTAAGGTCCATTTACTGCATGAACTTCAATTTGGATTCATGACTGGACCGGAAGTTATAGGTAAAAAAGCTTTATTTTGGTGAACAAATTTGCAAGATTTAGGAGACAAATATCACCATAGCTGGCAACTCTATTCTAATTTTTCAACCAAATTTTCATCAAATATTGTCTGGGGTAAGATCCAAATATTTTGTGAATTTCGTTAAAATGTGATAGCTGAATCGAAGGTTGTAGGCCAAAAAGGAGTTTTTTCTCAATGATTTTTCAATATGGTACCACTGCCCCATTGTTGCCTGCATTTCAAAATCACGTCTACAGAACTTGATCCTAGTGAAAACCAACATGTCCTGTGAATTTCATTATGATTGGATAAGCCGGTCGTCAGCTCTCGTGAACAGAAGTTTCGAGTGTTGAAAATAGAGGTAATTTGGTGATGGGTTGCCGTTCTTGTGCAAGTCGCAATTTTGAAAATTTTCATTTGACATGATGGACAAAAGTTAAAATTTATCAATGATTTGCAGTTTTTATCAAAAAGCAAAACTTTTTCAGGAGGGTCGTTGATTTGAAGAATTTTTTTTCAGGAGCCTGGCGTAGCCCAAGGTTACCTGCACTGTCTTGAAAATACGTGTTAAGACTTAGTCAACACCAATACGTTCTGTAATTTTCACGATGAGCTAATGTTTTTATCAGAAGCTATGACAAATCAAAATTTGAAAAAAAAATCATCAAAATGATGTTATTTTACAGTCATTCATTTTTACTCACAGCTAATTTTTTTTACCAGTGAATTATTTTAATATTTTTATGGTCTATGCATTTTAATTCTTTTAGTTCTTTTTCTTTTTTTATACGATTTCTGTTGTGAAGTTGAATTGTACAATGCTGTCTCACGGCCGCATTGATCAGTGGGTTCCAGACAAACGTCAATAACAAGCGAGCCCTCGATGAGATCATGCCACGCATTCTTCAATCATATGAAAAACCCACTGACTAAACTGATGCTAGTCAGTGGGTTTTTCTCGAAAACACAAAAAAGGAATGTTTAAGAATACATATAGCTGGAATAAGTTTGAGTTTTGCCAGCAAAATTTTTTTTCTATGCTATGTGATTGATGTTGACTGGTCTTCGAACGGACAAAATCAGGCATCACCACCATCTAAACCTCTGAGAAGACTGCGAATGATTCATAAAGTTCTGCCTATAACTACCTAAAACTCTTGCTTGGTTCATCAACCACCAACCCAGTATGTCTAGGAATGGATACCAGGAAACGTTTAAAATTTCAATGACTTAACAACTGACAGAGGCTCCAAAGAATCAGATTCGGCTCTAGCATGGGTAAAATTCCACTGGTCTCCAAGCAGATTGACACTAGGTCTACCTACCAAACCTATTAAGCAATGGATTTATTCGGTGCCCTTAGGGGTGTAAAAGCTATTCTTTAACGAGCTCGACCGCATGCTGTCCTTCAGGGCCATCGAGGAAAGTTCTAAATTTTCAATTACTTTGCAAGAAGAGCATTAGCGAGGTCTGCTCGTAATCGATCAGCTCGGAAATAACGTATCTAGAGAGAGAGAGAGAGAGAGAGAGGGAGAGAAAAGAGAGTAATTTCCAACTTAAAAATTATTTGACCAGCCTAACGCAGTAATACGGTTCGTGAGCTGAAGCACAACTAGGGACACGATATCGAAAGAAAGTATCGATACTTTTACTTTCAAGTAATATCACAACCAAGTATTGATATGAGTACCGTACTCATTGCGATAGTACTGATATGAGTAAGTATCATATGATACTTAATATGCCTATTTTCATTCGCAAGAGTCAGTTTAGACTTCGAACGAAGCCAGAGATTCCAATTATACTGATAGGGCCGGGAACTGGTCTGGTGCCGTTTCGTGGCTTTGTTCAAGAAAGGCATTTCTCCAAGAATGAAGGCAAAGAAGTTGGCGATACTATTCTGTATTTTGGCTCCCGGAAGAAGAGCGAAGATTTCATTTATCAGCAGGTAGGCTTGTATTCATTAACTTGTATTTTTTACTCACAGCCACTATGCTGCATTTCCTATGAACTGGAAGAATTCGTTGGTAAGGTTGTTTTGACATTGAAAACGGCATTCTCTCGGGATTAAGCACACAAAATTTACGTCACACATTCAGATCTAATTTGGAAGGTTATTTATTGGTGTGAACAAAGGTCACTTGTACATGTGCGGGTACGTTTGCTTCTCTTGATTATCCCTTTCCATTACTCATTAATTCCGTTCTCACAGCGACTCCAAAATATGGCAACCGGTGTAAGCACTATTCTGCTCAAAGTGATATCATCCAGCAATGAAAATAAGTCAGAGACCGAAGAACAACAGTTTATAAAGAAAATGGAGGCTCAAAAGCGCAACTCAGCCGACGTGAGGAGCTAATCGCAACTATTTCATCAGATTTCGTTTTGTTTGCTCGCTCAAGACGGGAGCAGGCCATCAGCATTCCTTGAGTGGATTAGAAACGTTAAAATAATAAATTTATTAAGGGGTTACCCCCACTTGTAACTTTGAAGTTTTTCGTTTTTTTTGTTGCATTTTTTTAAGTATAACTATCTAAGAATACGTCCTTCAAATTTCACGTCGATCCAAACATAATTAACCGAGATATGAGCGTTGAAAGAGAAGAAAATGTTGCTTATACAACCGCTACTTAAACATTTTCGTTCGAACGCGTTTTTCTCGAAATGACATCTTTGTAGTCGGTGACCAAAATTACTCGAAAACTACTTAGCCGATCTTTTTGAAATTTAGCAGGCTTATTTAATACATAAAAATGTAGTGTTTGATCGTTCAATTTTTTTTAAAATAAAAAATGGCCGTTTTATAGCCAAAAGACGACCATTTTTTTAAGTGAAAATCGAAATATTAACTTTGACTGTCTGCCATTTTGTGAAAAATGGATATTGTTTTAAATCCTTCGATCAAACACTAGTTTATACTGTTATTTAACTAAGTCCATCGCTATTTTTTGTTTCAGATGATCCAGTTCGACACAATTTTGGTCACCGCAAAAGGTGAAAATTAAAATTCCATTGTTTTGACGGCCATTTGTAATTAAATCATGTAATATTTATCAATAAAAAAATTACTGAAAGGTGTTCAAAGTATGTACTTTAAGAAAATATAACAGTCGTTTCAAAACATTTCGTAGTTTTGTCAAAATAAATTCATGAAAATGACCTATTTTATTGCGCTACAAGTGGGGGTAACCCCTTAAACTAAATTAAAGTAGATAAAAGTTAATTTTGAAAAGGAGATAAGCGATGATAAAAAACAGGATGTGTACAGAAGATCAGATATTGTTCACGAGGATTGTTGCACTCTCACGTTAAGAATGTGCCTTTTTACATATATATCAGTTTTGAAACTAATTTAATCACATTGTTATTCGAGCATTGAGAGGACATTAGGATGTGAAAGTCGATACTAATAATTAAGCAAGAAGGTTTATGATTTAAGCTTAGTACTGTGTTCAATTTCACGTGTAATTTTCATACAAAATTTCACGTGAAATCTGTTTCGGCGAAAATTTAGCTTGAAAATAAGCAGGAGTTGTACTCAGTTTTTTTAGCATGAAAAGATGCTTTCGCTTTGAAAACACGGATGGCATTGACACATGTCTCCAATCATTTCACGCCCATTTAGTTTGTGCAGTTCATTCTTCCGAGCTAAAAAGTGACATTTGGTGTTTGAATTTGAAAATTGAATAGCGCAAATGTCTTTACAATAAGAAAATCGATCGAAAATTGAAAGTCTTTTCATTTTATCCGTCAGAAATGAGCAGTGTCTCTGCTTTTCTCCACAGCCAACATTTTCGTTCGAAAGAATGACCAGATAATAGGCGTGTTTTTTTGCTCTTCTTTCCAGCAGAGAATAGAGTATACGCATTGGAAACAACAACACTCCTGTACCAGTGAATTCACTAGTACAGAAATTATATTCCTCATATGTAGTTCACATGCTGAACTATACAATGTGCTGATAGAAAAAAGAAAAGCTCATGAAAAGTTATCTTTTTTGCTGTGAGGTGGCTTTATTTTTTCAAGATTATGTTGAATGTTTTGGTAGTTAGGAAATTAGAAAAAGCCCTTATAACGTATAGAAAGTTAAAAGAGGTAATTTTCTGTTAGTTTTTTTTTCTATTTAGCTTCACGGTTAACTCAGGACCAGCCTTTACTCGATTCAGAGTGTTTTGCTTAAAAGATCAAATATGTGTAATAAAAGCAACTTAGTTGAAATTTTATACAAAGAGACGAACCAGTGCTATTTTATACTGTGATGTGGGTAATATTTTTGAATTAGTGAACTTGATATTTAATATCTTTTGTTGATCAAATGATTTTTTTTATAAATAACTAGTGTAAACAGTCTTTTAGTTACGTTTCAATTTTCTAGTTTCGTTGGTTCATCTCTGTTTTGCTTCTGTTTTTATTGAAAATTGATTTTGGCTCGTGCGCTCTCCTTTATTAGATTTTTTTTTGTAAATTATGATATAAAGTGAGGGATTTAGTGTGGTAATTTTGTTTATTGGAAACAATGTGCAAATATATTTCTTTTTAAGAAATTATTTTCTTGAAGAAGAATGTAAGGTAAGTAATCCGGAGGAATGTAAGGTAAGTAAAGTATGGAGAAACGCTAAATTTTATATTTATTTTATTATCAATGATAGAGCAAAGCCTAATTTGTACAAGATTTTAGTAATAGAGATGATGATCTTTAGCCTGGAAGAATCTATTTGATTGGGCGGGATTCAGTTTGGAATTTGGCGATAATTTCCACGACGGCGAGGTTCAAAGTCTTTAAGAATACCAGCCGGTTCCCACGCAAGAAAAGGGAGTATTATAGTATGGGGTGCAAAATCATATTAAGGGATCATTTAAAATGAGTGATGGAGAATCTCACGATTAGCAATGTAAATGTGAAAATTAACCGAAGAACATTTGCTGAATTTGATTTATTTTGCTGTAAAAGCTTTCTATTAAAAAACTAATTCATAATTTTTTTTAGCTTTTACATATGTATAGTATATATGGACAGTATACAAATTAAATAATGCAGAGAATAGAATTGCTCCTAGTCTTTGCCTTTTCATACCGAATCATTTAAATATATATTACAACATTAGCAACTTTTCTCCTTCATCAATATAATATGTATATAAAAAAACTTAAATATTGGGTTATTAACCTTCACCTGGCCTCATGGGGTATGTACATACCCCACGCTCTTTCTCGTCGGCTTTCGATATCTAAATCTTTCAAATCGAAACTCGTAACGACATCTATCGGTAGTCAAGGGATACACTTTTATACCTATGCCAGTGGGATAGCGCTGCGACCGTTAGTTCGTCTGCAACAGTCATCAAAAGCAGTTTGGGGTGTGTACGTACCCCACCGTGCCATCAACGTCGTTTTTTTCGTGAATTGGGGCATTTTTTGTGTTTTTAATTTTGGTGTTTAGGAAGAAAAGAAAAATAAGTAATCAACGTTTCTATGCATCAATAATTTTTTTACTATTTTCAACGTTTTTTTGTTTACGTTTAGAATGGCGTATAATTTGCGTTCTCGATATTTACAAGAGCAATTGCTCGAGGATGACTTGGACGAGGAACCAATGGATGATAATAGTGGCGATCATCTTTCAAGCTCGGAGAATTCTTCAGGCGAAAGCTATGAATAATCTGACGATGCTATTCACAAGAACAAAAGGGAAATCCCAGTGGATTTTATTGCGAAGGAAAGCGTTAAGTTTTCAGCATGGAAGAACTTTGTGAGTGGCCGATCTTTGCCACTCACAAAGTTCTTCCATGCTGAAAACTTAACGCTTTTCAGCTATGCTCCGAAGAAAAAGAAAATTGAAAAAATTGTGCTTCTGGCCTCCTCGCTTCTTCACACAGAAGAAATGACCGAGGATAAACCTAATATTGTCCTTTATTATAACAAAAATAAAGGAGGAACGGACACTTTTCATAAGCTGTGTCACTCTTTCAATGTGCGTAAAAAGACGTACATGTGGCCGCAGCGATATTTTCAAGGCATCTTGGACATGGCGATCGTAAATGCTAGAATTTTGAGAGCGTGCAAAGCCGTCCAAAATCAAGAAGAAATAAAAATAACTTCAGATTATTGCTTAAAAAAATTTATTTACATTTAATTACACCGCATTTGGAACGTCGTCTTACTCAATTGAAGCTCCCCAGATATTTGAAAGTAGGAAAGTAGAAAGTAGCAAAGATGCGGCTTATGGGATCGGAAGAAAGACAAAAAGAGATAAAGAATGTGCATCCTGCAAACGCCCTAGACCATAGGATTTTGATGTGCCCTGATTGTACCGGTCATTAATTTAAATTTTTTTTTTATAAGCTGCAAATCTTTTTTTCATTAACTCTACTTCTTTCAATGATTATTTTGTAATACATTTCTCTAAAAAAAAATAAAAAAACTACTTTTTCCTATATTTCGAAAATCATTTTTTTTTCGTAAAACCCATACCTTAATTTCTCAAAATAAATACCTTTCTTAGAGACCCATGAAATCTATTACTATTTTTTTTATAGTGATGTAACAGAAGAAGTCACAGCTAAAATTTCAGCCCTTCTTATCGAAAACCAAAAAAGTTATGATTTTTTTTTGTAAAAAACGCATTTTTTTTTAATTTTTCAAGTTTCCGAATTATTTATGAACGCTGATCTTGATTTTTCTCAACTCGGACTAGTGTACAGTTTAAAGTGGTTTCTAAAGATGATCTCTGATTTTTTTAAGACAAAATAATCAATATTTCAATTTTTGCAAAGATATTTCTCAATGGGGTTCGTACGTACCCCACGAGTCCAGGTTTGTTACTCAGGATGAGCATGCCAGGTGAAGGTTAAATATTTAATTTGTTTTACATTACTGTTTCAACATAAACTGTTTGGATATTGTATGATTGATAGATTTCTTGAACTTAAAATATTTCATTTGTTTTAAATAATATAGCTGTCGCGTAGTCGTAGCACAGTTTGGAAAGATGGGTTAGTTTCCATGTGAAATTTTTTCAGTCACATGTCGATACGATACCACCATCAAAGTATTGATATGAGTAAAATATCGAACAGTTTCGATTCAAGTAAAATTTTACTTGGTATCAAACGAAAGTATCGATACCGTACTAATATCAGTACTATCATCGTGTCCCTAAGCACAACATGGGTCATTAAATACCGCCCAAAACGATCGGAAATCTACTGGGAAATTGGATTGTCAAGATGGGAAACTGCCAAACTAGCCAAAGCTGCTTTAATAAAATCGTAGCTCATGAATAATGGAACAATACATTTTTTTTAATTAACAAAGCAAAAAGTTTTGAACAATCTTCAGCTATTTTCATTTCAGTCATACACTTTCAATACACTTGGATCATTGCGATTTTGAAAAGAAACCGTTAAATGACCTAACCTTATAATTTTCAAGTCACCTGTATAAGAACAGGAAGGGTTTGTCACTGAAAGAAGATAATCGCCAAACGAAATTAATAGTAAGAGACTAAGAGTAAATCCCTAAAACTGCGGATGTGAGGAAAAAAGGAGAAGGAACAGAACCATTTAGAGTGATACTGGAAAGATAGTTTAGAAAGCAGGAAGAAAAACAGGAAAGATGGGACCAAATATGCCAAACCCATTAAGTTTATTGAGTAGTTATGTGTGTAACTACACAGAATCAAAAGCCTTCAAGATGTAAGCCTTCAACTGGACAAACCAAATTGAACGGTTGACAAAATTACAGAAACAACATTAGATTGGCCAACGAAATATGGCCTTAATAAAATCATTCTGCTCAAATTGAAGAGACCAAATGTTGAGATTAAGTCACCTTTTCGATTGGATTTCAAGTCGATGGCTGCATCGTTAGTTATAGGAGCGGAAAGGTTTTAAGGATAAAAATTCATAATTTACAAAATCAAAACCTAGTTCAGTTATGTTCATTGCAGTATGATTACAATTTGAAAATTGGTTCGCCAAAATCATTGTAATTAGAAATTCTATTCGAATTTTGTAACCAAAAATATGGCAAATTTCAACTTACTGCGTGAAGAACCTATTCATATGATGACTCCATCAGAAATAATCGGGGAAGAAAACTTTTTTTCTTTTTTAATTGATGCTATTTTAATATGGCATTATAGCCACGATTACTTCTCTCACTCAAGATAATGCATCTTGTGAATTTCATATTTATCTGATGATCTGATCGTGAGTTATCGCGAACACTATTTTCGGTTGTTCAAAATAGGCAATTTTGTGAAAGGCTACCGTACTTTTAAGTACTCAGAGCCCATTTTGGATAAACATTTTTCAGAGGTTATTTTATTATTTAATTCCAACTGCAAGTGGTCACATCAGTAAAGTATGCACTGTGAGCTGGTGTCTGATGAGAATCAGTGCATATTTTCGAAACTACTTAGTCATAAAAAACACAAAAGCAATTCTACTATTTTTCAAAGCATTATCAGTTTTCATATCGTATACTTGCTTTATTCGAAATAGTTTTTTCCTTAGAAATGTAGGGGTACCTGAAAATTCACTATAATATCCGCCGTAGTAAACGAGTTAAACATATATCTATTTTAACTTAGCACATATCCGCTTCTCACATGCATCAATATTTCGTGAAAATTTTAGTTTGATCGGACCACGCACTCCTAAGATAGTCTGATTCAAAAAATTCGACTCGAACAAAAGTTCCAAATTCACATTTCGGGAAAAAATCACAACGATCGAAATCACATCTATCAAAGTCACCGCAAAAAATCACTGCGAACAAAATACTAGTAGACAGTATCACAGGTTTTGCTGGCTCCGTAACTTTCCATCCCAAGGAATATTTCGCTGTGATTTTTACTAATGTTCGAAGAAGAACATTAGTATTAAAATCACTTTTGTCAAAAATTCATATTTCTATATATATATATATATATATATATATATATATATATATATATATATATATATATATATATATATATATATATATATATATATATATTTATATATATATATATATATATATATATATATATATATATATATATATATATATATATATATATATATACATCAATATTTCAGTGAAAAAATCTCAGGAACGCGCCATCCGATTGGACCGAAATTTTCAGGATACATTGGTTTAAAAAAAAATTGATAATCTCTAACCCATTGGTGCTGGCGGCCATTTTAGTGATATTTTAAATATACCTATTTTTCTGTCAAAAAATAACGTTTATGTAATGAATTCTGACCGTGTTTTAAATGTGAGTATGAGAATGCTTTTGAAATTTTTAACCCTATGTGTGCGCTAGGCGCCTAAAATGAGATTGGAAAAATTTGAAAATTTTTGAATTGCGATAACTTTTTATTTAATTATCAAATCATTATGAAACTTACAAAACATATTGATGTTGATAGGTTACACATTTACGTAGTTTTTAATGAACGTGCTAGCAACCCTGTAGCTACGGCAGGCACTGAAAGTGAAAACATCCAAACCATCGAATCTTCTTAAAAATTTCCGTTTCTTACAATAAAAACCAACGTGTATGCAAAGCCTATGCTTCATCTACACAGTCAAAGTAAAGTTTTGGAAGTTTCATGTTGGCCAAGAACGGTAACTCTTTCCCAATTTACCTATATTTTTAGCATCAAAAACTTCTGTTCACGGGAACTCACGAACCAATAATCAGATGTAGTTGAAATTTACAGAATATATTGGACATAAATAGAACCAGGTCTGGCAGAAGCGATTTTGAATTGAAGGCAACTCTGTGCCAGTGGTGCCATCTTGAAAAATTGCAAAGAAAAAAAACTGATTTTTGCCTTATGAATTCTGATTATGTTACCAAATTTTCATGGAATTGACACAGTAGCTGATCCTCACTTTAAGCCGTGTTTGATAGAAATTTGGTTGAAAAATTCGATTGGTCCTGCCAGCTATGGTAATTTTGGTGTCTTTGGTTTTGATAATTCGCTCAGGAAAATAAAGCTTTTTGCCCTACAACTTCCAGTGCTGTCATGAAATCAATACGAATTTCATACAAATAATGGAACTTATTAAAGGTATTATTCAGGCCGAATCTGGTTAAAAAGCCATGATAGGGCTGCCATCTATGATTGGTTTCCTGTTTATTTGCAATATCTTTATTAAGTGATTTTATCGTAAAATTTTCAAATGGTAATGATTTTTATTGACAATAAACAGCAAATATTAAGTTTTCGATTATTTGAAAAATGTTGCTGCTGGTAACTCTAAATTTCTTTATGCTCCTATAACTTTGAATGCAGTCATCGGATCGAGACGAAATTGGCAGAGTAGGTTAATTTCAACGTGAAGCAAATGTGATATATGATATATGGCTTCGATACTGGCAAAAGGTTGGCAACACGAGGCGGTTGTGATATTTTTGTATCAATAAACGCTTACAGTTAGTATTCATACCGGAAACATTTACAATGAAAATAAATAACCAATGTTTCAATTCTCAAAGCTCTGCAAATTGTTCGAATCGCAGGCCCAAAGACCAACTTCAGTTACAGTGCTGCAGGCACTGAGCATTTTCTTCATTTTGTGAAATAAGCAACTGATAACGAAAATAATTAACAAGTGGTTTGCTCTCATACACTTTGAAATTCATGCCAGTGGTAATATTTGAAACCTTTCCACCATATGAGTTACAATGCATTCTTGAGACCAAAGTAAAACGTGGCGTTTGTAACAGTTTGGCTGTAATAAGCAGCTCGTGTGGTAGAATATGCACTCAAAATATGCACAATTCTTGTAACGTTCTTCGAACATTAGTGTTTCTAGCGGTTCAGGTGCGCTAGAGTTTTTCTTTTGATTTCGTTTTTGATGGTTTCCTTCACAGTGATTTCATTCTCTCGGGCTTTGAAGATTTAGTCACTGCTGCTACCAGTGATTTTTGATTCAATGCGAAAAATATCACTGATTGATATTTCAGTCCATCACTGGTTATAGAATGAAGAGAAGGATAGGCTCTGTAATAAATAAATTGTAATAAGCAATATAGAAGATATATTGGACATTGGTTGGTGGTCGATGGATCACCGAAAAAAGCAAAAAGATGTGCGAGTTTTCACCGACATATTCGGAATATCATCAGTTACAGAACTCGCATTCGAATCAAGAATCACAAGATTTTGGATTTCCAAAGGATTAGCACTAAACGATGATATCGCAAATGCGGTTCATAAAAAATCAGTCGACAATGATGAGGTTGATGAATTTATAGAGCAAGAAGATAAAAAGGTAGCAAATAAATAAAAAATAGCTTGACCGTTAAAGTACCTCAAATAAATATAACCATTACCACCATAAGTCAATATTTCGGTGCATCTTCGAAAGCTTTTTGAAATCCTCTTACCACGAATATGGGCTCGCAATAAAGCCTGAACTTTGCTCTCTCAGGCCAGCATTTTACACTTCAATTATTCATTTCCGTGATGCAAAACAGTCAAACATATATAATTAAGCTAACTAACTAACCAGCTAACTCCATTTGTATAAGAGCTTTTGCCTGTTCTTCTAAATAAGTCAATAATTAACTTGCGAGTATTTTGCTTTCTAATTCAAAATGCAAAATTTTCGTGTTTAGCTTTCAGCTGTTAGACACTCAAATAACTATCTTAATCATTGTTGGTAATAAAATTGTACTATCTAATCGGCCTATACTGAATATAAATCTATCTACCAGCATTTTTATGAAAGAAGTGAATCAGGTCGAGTTAATCTTTGTCTGTCAATTAAGCAGTTTTGTGCAACATCAATTCTTTTTAAATGGCGATTCAAAACGTATGATTTAATTTCAACAGTCAGAAATGCATTCTACTTTCAATTGTCTTCCAATGATTTTTCTATTCATTCCTGTTTGCTTTGCGGGAATAAACAAATCTTTTCATCTCTCCGTCCCTATTACCTCCGGCACTTAACCGATCAAGAACTTGCACTGCAAAGTGCTAACTTCTATACGAACATTCGCTTTCATGTTCTTCGCCGTTACTTATCTTTTGCAAATCCTTTCGATCTACTTCATGCACCTGTCTCGTTTTATGACAGCATCTTGCAAGGTGTGAATTGCTTCTAACTGCTACGACCTTTGTGAAATCGATATTTTTGACATGCAACCTGATATTATCAGAATGCATCCGTATAATCCGCCGTTGATGGCGCCGCTAGTCGTCTACTTGATTTCAACTTCTTCATAGAGGAACTCAAAGAAGTGACATGTTACTGTCGGTATTAGCAAATGTCAGCAAGTTAAATGGCAAGTGTGTTAAGTGAAATGTGCAGGCATTTCGCACGTGGAAGTGTACTATGAACAATACCGTATGCTAAACTAAATGATTAATGAACCGAAGAAGGAAGTTGTCGAGTTGGAAAATTTTGCTTTCACGAGCATGTGTATATGTATTCGTATATACGAGTATATTTGAAAAATGCGGTGAAGTAATGATTACGATTGTCGTCGACAGGGTGACGGTAACGATGATGATGACACTTTAAAGTTGTCGTGTAATTGAATACGATTTGAGGATAAGTTTGTAATGCTAACTTCTTAGCATTCATCGTTTCTTCCGCGCTATAATTGAAATGAAAAATAATACGTTTGACTTGTAATGCCGGGATGTTTTTCCAATTGAATCTGATTTTACTTCAAAAGAATAAAAAAATTGATTTTCTGGTTGAATCACGCTTTTATAGGAATATTGTCAGCTTTTTGAATCATTTTCATAACGGAATTTAGATATTTAGTAAATTGAAGGGGAAGTTTTGTTTGAAAACAGATGATTTGTTATGATCGGCCGAAGAACAAATTATATTGATAGTTATGTGGCGTCACTGTTTTTGTTTTAATCTATTACATTTATAGCTAAATTCCAAACTACATTCCACACACTGTACAGTTTCCACATTCTACTTTTAGTTTTTATAATTCCTAGCAACTAAATCAATTTGTATTTTAAGTCAGTTTGTGAAAAAAGTCTAGTTTCAAATTGATTGTTGAGATTGATAGATGGATTTGATTGATTGTTTTATTTGGTTGATTATTGAGACAAGCTTCAAAACTAAATTTTGTGAATGTAAACAACAATAGTTTAGATTTATTTTAAACAATAATATTTTAATATAAAAGGGATGTTAAGTTTTATAGTTGATTAATAATCAATTTGACATTTTTAGCGACTCACAATTGGTGACTCCGACATCGGATACACATGAACCAGACGATTACTACACAAATCTCAAGTGGTTGGATTCAATCAAAATATTTCTATCATCGTGGTTAACTGAGAGAATTCCGATTCAATATAAATACAGATTAATTTAAAATTCGCAGCACCAACATAGTCAATGTGCGGAAATCCCCGAAAGATACGAATGCAGCAAAAGTGAATCATTTTTAAGTTTTGGAAATTGAGCTACGCCAATAAAGAAGTGCAGTGACTGAAACTATTATTTCAAACTCCGATCAATCGAACTCATCCAGCAAATTAAAAATTTTGCCAGTCACTACCAAACACGGAGTCTCCATTGAATACCGTATACCAGCATCTCGAGTTTGCAAATCTTAAAGACTAACGACATCCACGACATTAACTGCTGAAACACAATGTGTAGCCGTAGCCGTGGCCTGCAGCGAAGCCAGGAACTGTCAAAAAGTTAAAACCACAGGATTGCATTGAACCAGTTACAATGTGTAGCCCATGGCGCCGTGGCCGTAGCCGAAGTTGACCAACTTTCTACTTTTTGCCTGGCTACATGTTTGACAGCTTGCATGTGCGATGCTCGTAAAACTCTACTACATGCCTCTATAGCCATCAGACACTTTTACCGATTGTGTTTTTTCTCTGTAGCTGTGTATTTGTTCTTTGCGATGCTTTCTCTTTGTTTGTTTATCTTCAGTGTGTTGTCTTATCGTGTATTTTTTGTAAGTTCTTGTTAGTTATTCTAGAATTTTTAATACCTTCTCGACATCTGCTGGTAGCAGGGGCAAAGACTTCAAGAATAATCATCAAAAACATATATAAACCAGTTGAGAAGACAACACAATTATGATAAACAAACAAAAAACACAATTGGTAAAATTGTCTAACGGCTATGTTGCCGTCCTTAGTATAAACTTTCTGTATGCATTCTAGCTACTGCGAAGATATTCAATGATAAGTGTTTTTTTGCAGCATGCAGATATATCACTATTGATTCTAACATATTTCCACTAAAGAAGTTTTTATATTTTGTATAATGATGTAAAAGAGTATGTAGTTTTCAAATCCGGTGTTAACTTAAAATCGGAAAAAAATGCAGATACAAGGTTGATGATAAGCACGGCAATATGGAGGACTCGTAGTCGAGTTTACCTAAAATATATTGCTAAGTCCAACTCAGCAACAATTTCAAACTAATTTGTATGAATATGTAACGAACTTCTTCCACACAGAAATAACAATTTTGACAGCTGCCGATGGCTACGTCAATGTGTTCGGTCAATGCTGCAATGCCTGGCTACATCACTGACGGCAGTGTTGTTGACAGCATCCGCAACAGGCCACGGCTGCACATTGTGTTTCAGTAGTAACATCTGTAGAAGCCTCAAAGTCTCGGAGTGAATCGATGCAAACCATCGATCTTTCTACAAACGATACCAGAACCATAACAGTTTACACAAATCATCATTTAGCAACAACGCCAGAAACGTCCACCACTATCTGAATACACCGAACGCCTTGGATTGTAAAGACCACGAGCAAAAACAAACTGTTTGGCTGAACAACATTATTATTTATATTAATTTGCCCAGTTTGTTGATTTTACGTTCCAAAGCGGATTTTTTTTAAAAGTCCACTACCGCCACTACGCTGTTTCATCGTGTTTTATCGTAAACGGTAATGGAATATTAGTCTGCTGTAATCAAAAATTTGATATAGTTACGATGGCTGAACCTGAGCTTCAGCTTAATATAAACGTCTCTCCGGAAATCAGCACGGTGGTTACCCACCAAATTTTTTAATAAAAATTTGGTGAATTTAAACAATAGTTCGGATTAAAACAATAATATTTTAATATAAAGGGGTTGTTGAGTTTGATAGTTGATTAATAATCAATTTTGTGGCAAACACACAGTTACTTTCTTAGAAGCCATTAGCTTCTAATAGAATTAGCAATGAATATAGGTCATATTAACTCTAACTAAGAACGTTTAATTTTCTTGAATTTTCTCAATTTCTTGACCTAGGCTTTTGCTTCCGTAAGATCTTCACAAAAATAATCCCCACTCAGTTGATATGCCAGAAGATTCAAGTTTTCAAACAAGTAATTCAATCGATATTGCTACCATTAGGCGCATAGCTACTCAAAAAGATGCCAATATTAAGGATTCTAATGGACACCTCTTGCTGATGCCACGCTTCTGTTTCAATCTTTCTTCGTCTCTCATTGCCAAATCGCCAAGATGTCTTATCTTGAGTTTCAGTTTTCTGTCGCTCTTCTCTCTCTCTCATACTATATCTACGAACATGCTTTATCATTGTCATGCATAATTTATCTATTTTCATTGAAATCATCTCGGTTAGCCCCCTTGGTCCTTGTAAATACTCTCACTCGCTCGCCACTTGTTCCGACCGACCTTTCCCGTTCCCGTCGGTTTGTTTCTGAGCCACACCACTGTGTACTTGTCTTATCCACAAAACGCTTTTAGCAACAGCGTTTTAAGTAAGCCTACTGCTATGTGCCAACGGACGACGCGTAAATTTTAACACAGATACATACACATACATGTCTCGAGAGCGAGCATGAATAGCTTCACGAAGCATTTGAATTAAACTTAATGAGAAGAAAGCCATTAATCTAGCGGGAAATTTATTGGATAAATATCCCAAGAACTTAGCATTCTCGAAAAGTATCTAAAATACTGGGAGATATGTTTTCCAAGGCTACGAGTGAGGGGCTGAAATGAGAAAGAAGTGATGAATAGCAAGTAAAGAAAATCAAACTATGAGGCGCATGGCTAACGGAAAGATAAAACCGTAGCGAACTGGAGATTGAGATTAGTGCAAGTATAAATTTCTAAATAAACAGCGCAAGTATCATTTTTTTCTCTCCATCTCTCACCCTCTCAACTTTAATATTCTGATGAAATTGAAGAGGATGATGATTATAGTTTGCAAAGAAGCTGGCAGTGAATTTATTAGCTGGGCATGAGATAAGGACACTTGTCCCCCAGAATGGTTTGCAAGAAGACTGCACTGCAAATGACTGGATGGAAATAAGGTCGTTTCATCACTGGCTCTGTTAATTTGTTAATCAAAGTACACCCGCTTCCCTAATGAGCAGTAATCAATCTTTGTATGGCGAAATGATAAATGAGCTATTTTTTCATAGAATGAGTGCAATTGTGTGACTGTAAATATTTCCTGTTACGTAATTTTCATGATAGAGTGAGTTGCTTGGATGACGATGACGTTGGATTTAGAGTATTACACTGTAGATTTGTTTACAGATCGGTCCAGCTTTGCAATACTTTTGGCTAAATTCAGAAATTTAAGTTTTGAAAAAAATGCAATTTCAGTATACAACGATAGACATCTGTGCCAGATATAATGATTAATACCTTTGAAAAAATTTAAAAAAAATTAAATTAATGATTATTATCCTTTCGTGCATTGAATTTTGTTGAACAGCTGAGCAGGCTCTATTGTGTTGAGGGAAAATAACGCTGATGGTTTGGAAAATTTTATATTGAGTTTCAAATTTACAAAAATATATGAAATGAAACCTAAATTTTAAGGGAGTTGGTTTGGTTCTCACTTGAAAAATGAAGAAGGATCATTTTTACTGATTTTCGAAGAAAATTAGTATTAGACTTATTTCGCCGAAAACTCATATTTCTTTAATTATGTGTATACATATATGTACAGAGTGGCCCAAAAGTTTCTCCCCACAAACTTTTTGTTATAAAAAGCAAACCAACAAACATAATTTAGAAATTCAAATTTATTTGTGATGTTAGCATAATACAGATTCTTATTCTTATTACTAACAATGCGTATGTCTACCGTTATTATCTATACGTTCTAAAATACGTCGTCCAAAACTATCACATAAATTTTCTAATTCGGCCTCGGTGTAGCTGCTTCATTCTTGCAATTAAATGTCGTCTTTTCTTCGGCATCGGATGTCTTAATACACTCTCTTGAAGTCTAGCCCAAACGTATTCGATTGGGCTAAGATCAGGAGAGTTTCCAGGCAAATCTTCCCAAACAGTTGAAAACATCGATTTTGACAGTGTCAATGTTGCCTTTGCTGTATGCGCTCGTGCCCCATCCTGCATAAAAATTACCAAATTTTTATGTGGAAACTATCTTCTGTCATCCTGACATGCTGCGTAAGCTGGTAAAATTCTTTTCCGGCAATAGGATCCATCTACAGTTGTGTTTTGCTCAGCAACATGAAGTCTCGACTTTCCACGTGAGCTAATTTCTCCAGCAACCATTATCTTGAGGTCAAATTTCGGCTTTTGTATGAGTTGAATAGTGCTTGCATAACTTGTTCTTACTCTCATATTTTGCCTTTTCGGCGTTGGGTTCAAAAAAATTGGGGATTCATCCGTAAAAAGTACGTAAGCTCTCTTAGACCTTCCAATGGCACTATCTTCACAGAATCCTTCGCTTTGCAACCTTCTACAGAAGTTAAGTCTATCGTTTACATTCTTTGCAGTAAGACGCGGCCTTAGTCGTCTCATGTAGGCATGTCTTCCCGAATTCGTCGATTTAATGTACCGTTCAACCGTTGATCGAGACGTTGTCTGCCGCCGTTGTTGGTAGTTTTTGGATTGATTTATTCTTTTGGTCGCTGTCCTTGTTCCAATGCCTGGATTGTTTTCCAACATCTTCCTTATTCTTATTTTTGTTGTAGGTGAAAGAGTTGTCGGTCTACCGGAACGTCCTTTGTCCTGTATATCGCCTTTCCTCCTTTCTAGCTATAATCGTACGGTCTTCCTGTCGACGCCTTGTGTCCTTGGTATTTCGGAAGTGGATTTTCCTATTTTTTTTTCCTAGTTTGGATTTGAATCCATGTTTGTATTCTATTCGAAGCCATAATGAAGAGGCACAAAAGTCCTCTACGATATACTTTAAAAAATAATGATTTTTCAGGTAGCGTGTAAAAATTGCTCTAAGAAAAATCACTACTTACGATAAACACGGCAATGAAAAAGGATCCTTGAGAACAGGAGCAATAAAATTTCATAGGTAGGTTTGCAGAAAGACCCTTAATTACCCGGTTAGCTCAAATTAGCTTTATAAAGGGTACGTCTCTGTACCTGACTATAGGGAAAAATTCTGTTTAATTTTTTTCCTGGAAATGCACTATATCGCTTTGCACAGCTTACATTGATGTAAACGCTGCCGTAGCTAAGCACAATATGATCTTTACGATAGCTGAAGAAGTGATATTTGACCTCTGCTTAGGGTTTTTAATAAACTGAGAGGAGATACGTTTTGGCAACGGGTGATGAATAATGCGTTTACTTAAGGCAGTATTCTGGTCTAGAGGCACGATTTTGGGGTGATTTTACGGACGCAATAAAAAAAAAACCATAAACATTTTTGGTATATATTTTTTTACCAGTCGTTTATCAACATTTTAGAAGTACAAAAATGTATTCAAAAAATAAAAAAAAATAAAAATTGATGTAGATACAGGCCGGCGAAGTGAAGGCTCAAAAAAAAACTTGTCTCATGGTTGACATGATTGCAACCTTCCTGGTGGTCTGAAACATAAATTTTTGGTGAATTCTGTAATAAAAAGAATGTGAAATTCGTCTGACGTAAGCAATATGAAAAAACTTTTTTTTTCACAAAATGGCGTCCATGTAAAAAACAAGTTGATTTTTTGCCTCATTTTTCAACTTTGGGAATTTTTAATAAATAGTAGAAACATTTTTTTTAAAATCCCTAAGTCAGACAATAACCAATAGTTTTAAGAGGGTTTGCGCAAAATTTCACGTAAATCGGTTCATTACAACTGGAGATATGTCAACCATATCGATAAAAGTAGTTCCGCGAAATACGCGTTTAAAACTTGGAGTCTCCTTTCGGGCAGTTAGTTGGCGTGTAACAAAAATAGCTGTAACTCCAAAAATAATTTGAATTTCCGAAAATCCTTTTAAAAGCTTATTCTTAAAGGTCTAAACCTTGAAAATATGCAAACGAAAAAAAATCGATTTGATCAAATTTCTAGACCAGAATACCCCCTTAAATAGGTGGGGAGAAACTTTTGGGCCACCTTGTATACATATATATATATATATATATATATATATATATATATATATATAAATATATAGATGTATATATATAGATGTATATATATATGTATATATATGTATATATATATATATATATATATATATATATATATATATATATATATATATATATATATATATGCATATACATTTTTGCTGTTTGCTCATGATGAAGAATTGGAAAGTTTTAGTCCTTTGTGGGCGCTGAGTGCCTAAATGTAGGCAAGAACTTTTGCTTCAAGTTTAGACTTTTCGTAACTTTTGACTGAAACCTTGGATCATCGTGAAACTTGCAGAGAGTATTGATGTTCACTAAAACTACAAACACGTGCATTTTTAAAGCAGTACACTTTTAAAACAGTGCGAAGCTACGATAAAAAAACCTTCAAATCATCGATCCTCCTGAAAGTTGTTTGTTTTTGAAAAGAAATTCAAATTGCTGATAAATTTTAACCTTTGTCCACAATGTCAAATTAAAATTTTCAAAATTTCGGGTTGCCCAAGATTGGCCACCCATCACCCAGTAGCATCTATTATCAGCACCCGAAACTGCTGTTCACGAGAACTGACGACCGGATAATCTAACCAATATGAAATTTACTGAACATTTTTCTATTAACTAGTATAAAACCTGATGCAAGTAATTTTCAAATGAGGAGAACGCTGTGGCAGTGGTGCCATTTTGGAAAATAACTGCTCTTTGGCCCATAACTTTCGATTCAGCCGACAAACTTAGACGAAATTCACCCAGTAGCTGTACCTTACTCTATGCCAAAATTAGTAAAAATATGATTGAAAAGTTGGTAAGCCAGCTTTGGTTATTTTTGTCTTCTAAATATTGTAAATTTTATCAGCAAAATAAATCTTTTTGCCCTCTAACTTCCGATCCAGTCATGAAATCAAAACGAAATTCATGTGGGAAATGGACCTTGTCATAAGCCAAATATCGCAGGAATTTCGCTGCAAAACCATGAAAGGGCTGCCAGCTATGGTAATTTTTGTAATTTTTCGACATCTCTTTACTCAGCGATGTCATGAAATTTTCAAATGAGAATGATCCAGCAATGACATTTAATCAGAGGAAGCAGCCGAGGTAGAGTGCGCCATACGATACAGGAGCTAGCTAAATTTTATTTAGCTAAATTCAAATTCGACAAATTCAACATTTTTTATACTTTATCATGCGGAATGGTTTAAAATGTTGAAAATCTGAAAATCTAATTTTATTTAAGTTTTTGCGACTACCTGCTTCCTTAAACTCAGGTTGATCGTGAAAAAATTAAGAGAGTCTCTAGTTGAGTTTTTTGCGTCTTGACCAATAGTAGGTAGGTAGCATTGAAAACAACAACAACAACTGAGGCAGAGTTGTTGTTTTCAATGCTGCCTACCCTAACCTGCTATTGATTGATACGCAAAAAACGCACCTTCTATTAAAGGGTAACACCACACGGTTGAACATTTTGGGGTAAGATCCATTATTTTTCTATAAATGCAGCCTTATAACATTGATCTATATCAAATTTCGCATATTTTTGATAAAACTAGCTTTTATAGTTCATATGTAAAAAAGTGTAAAAAAAGTAGCTCGCATAAACTGCAGTATTGATTGTGCAATAGTTGACGATGCAGAGAATTAGTTTTGAGCGTACTTAGAAGGTGCGAATTACGTAGTTTGTGTATTTGATAGTTGGCCGTATTAAGTGAAATGTTTTTCAAAGGACTGTTTCTTACGGTTGAATATCCCGAAATTAGGAAAATTGTGCGTTTTAAAAAGTGTACGTCGGATGGTGTTGATCGTGTGTCTTACAAAGATTTCGTTCTTTCGGTTTTAGATGGTACTAATGTTCCATTTACCGATTTTTTGTGTTTTAGAAACAAAGTTGGGGTGGAGATAAAGGAGGATATATTTATGCAGTATTTGTGTCAATTTTATAGCCATCCTGACTTTATTCTGAAAGTTCATTTTAAAAAAGGCGTAGAAAGTGAGAGTGATAATGAATGAGCAGTGCCTGTGAAACGTTCAAATGCAGAAATCGGTCCAAATTGAATAGCAATATATGACTCTCTTAAATCCTATTTACAAACAAAAAAAATCGGTCTTGACGTTTTGAATATTTATAGTGATAAAGGCTTTCTGACAGAAAAAGAACGAAGAATCGTAATAAATTTAATAGCATATTATGTGCAGGAAACATTCGGTTTTAAGCCAAGTAAAGAAGAAAAATTAGCCATAGCAAAATCATGTGTTAAAATTTTGCCTTGTTTTACCTTGGACGTATTGCTAATAAAAGCAATAATGGATTTTTGCAAATAAAATTGAAAAATGATAGAAAACGAAAAAAAGATATTGAAAATGAAATTAGAGGTGTTGAAGCTAAAACAGTAACTGAACAAGTTAGTTCGTCTGTGTTAAAAGACGTGGAAATTATAAAAAGTGCAATCTTGCCAGAAGAAATTGAAATTGTCAAAGCTAAGCTAAAGACACCACTGAACTATCGACGTGAATTTGTCAAATAATAATTTTGAAATCTCTAGAGTCTACTTTGCATGCCCAGAATTGGTAAGTTTAGGTATTATATGAGATGCTAAAATTTATTATAATATTTTATTTTGAAGATATCCTATGATTTTGAGTTGAGCTTTGGTGTAACCCTATTTTGTGAAACATGGGCGGATAGCTATCAGTCCAGTATATTTACAGTGATAAAAAAAATGGGAAAGAATATACTGTACACAGAAGCTGATAGAGAAAGAGGTTTAAATAATATTTACTTAAATCTACATTCAAAATGCAAAAATAAAACATTACTACATTAAATAATCATTATTGCATAGATTGGAATGGTCAAACAATTTCAATATTGAATTTCCTGCGGCTTTTGCCTCCCGCTCCTTGTGGCAAAAAAAGCAAAATAGGTTATCTGACGAAAATGCTGTTGAAAGAATCATTCAGTTTAAGAGAGTAAGTTATCATTTACTTTAAATCTAAATAGCCCTTTTTAATCGTTCTCTTGTGTATTATATGTGACATTCAGAGAGGATCGACGAATGAAATTTACTTACAAGGCTCTACTGGAAGATCTCCTTATATTATTGCAGTAGATGACACAAAAGTAATATTCAACAATATTTTATCGTGGCTGATAGCCAAATAATACCCTTGAAGTCGTCTTTTGATTTTCTGCACGCCCTGGATTTAGTATTTAAGCTACATTTTCTTTGCAACATTGAGTACGATTCAAATGTTAGATCGTTTTGGCTGTATATAAAAGCTACTTATATAAGATAACAGCACGAAGGATGACAAGCATAATAAAATATCTCCATTCGAAATTTTGCACTGAGATAAAGGATTTAAAAAAAAATCTAATTGATAGCTTCTCCGCACCTCTAGTAGGCATTCTATTCTTGAATAAGAGAGCCAAACCATCTAAAATTTTTAAAATAATGAACTGATTCTCTTAACGTAATCACCAAAAGTAATTTCTAGCAGAGAAAAAAAAACAAGCCATAACAATTTTTAAGAAAATAATACTCAAAATATGAATTTATACTAAAATACCAAACCAATTTGCGCTATTTGTCACTTAGGTTGCTTACTTAATGATCTTAACGTAGAAAATATCGACAAAAATAAATGATTCAAGCGAATACCTGTTAAGTTTTGGTTTGAGAAAGCTCCCCATATTCACTATTACAATATACATATAAGAAAACGCAGTGTTACATGGATAACATATACTCTATTCTATGAATAACATATGTGTATACTCATATTCTTTAAACTTCCAACCAAATAGTTTTCAAATTGCATTTTAATTCTTCTGGAGGATGAATAATTTTACGTGTTTTCTTTGTAAAAAATCTTATCAGAATTTTTCTAAAATCACAAAACATTTAAAGCATGTACATTTAGTATTAGTTTCGAAATTTTGACATTGAAATGTGTTTCTAACGCAACGTGCAACTTAGCATTTAATACTTACAGCGGTTTAAGAAAGCATTCATTAAAATGTCATCTTAAACCTAGAGTTACTCTAACCTGCAATAATAATATAAATTTGGGAAATGACAATGAAAGTATCCCAAATATGGTGAAAGAGCAAGATCATACTATTTTGAATAAAACTTATATTGTTACTCAAAATTTAGAACCAATCGTGGCGAGGCTTGATAATTTCACAAAAGCTATAACCTCATTGGGACTGCCAGAATCTACTATTGACAAAATTTCTTTTCATACAACAATGCTTCTCGTTACTTGTACCTTACTACTTAAACTTTTCATATTTTTTTTTCATTTTATAAAGATTTGTAATACTGCTAAATTAGCTACATATGCGTATGTAAAAGAAATATACTGAGATCTCGAATAAAATATAATTGCCAAATATAAGCACTGTTTAATTGTTTGTTACTTAAGATTGACTTTACTTTTTTACGTGAAAACCTTTGAAGAAATTTCTGCATTTAGGCTATGCTTGGAAATGGATTTACAAACATGAAAACAAACAAACACTTAGATACAATTGGAAAGCTATATTTGCTATGTCAGTGCAAATTATATGCTTCTTTTCAATATTCATTAACAAATTAAGACAGTTTTTCTTATTTCAATTTTTCCCAGATATGAACATCATGTATAAAACATGTGAATCGATTTGATATATTTCATTATTAAATGGCATAATAAATTTTATATCAATATGATATTTGCCATAGTAAACAAATTTATTATCATTTTATATCATGTTTATATTTAGCTTTATCGAAAACATTGATATAAACTGTTTATAAAAACTATAACTTAAAAGTTTGAGTTTGATATTGTTTGCATGTATCTACACTGAAAAAAATCCACATAGCGCCCAGAGCCATGTAACATAGCGCATTATTTATGGTCCCATACGCCATATACATAGTACTCTGAGCCATGCAATATGGCTCCCAGCGCCTTAATCTCAGAATCTACATAGCGCGTGGTCCCAAGTTACATGGCGCAGCATTTATGGTGCCACACGCTATGCACATAGTGCCCTAAGCCATGCAGTATAGCTCCCAGCGCCATAATTACATGGCGCAGAAATTATGGCCCCACACGCCATATTACATAGTGCCATGAGCCATGTAATATGGCTCATGGCACTCCAATTATAACTCGCAGCCATATTGTTTGAGGGGATCTATAAATGTCAGCAAGTGATACTTGAGTATCGTCGATAGATCGACAACATTCTCAATCGGCTAAGGGCGCATATTATTGAATGGCTCCTTTGGCGACTCTAAATGCAGCCAGCGCATGTTTGTTGCAAGCAAGTGACTTCTCCGTGAGCTCATTTATGGTAAGTAGCACTGTTTTGACTGATTTGCTTCTTCAATGTACTATAGTCTTCCACGCCATGTACTATAGTCATCCACGCCATGTACTATAGTCCTTCACGCCATGTACTATAGTCCTCCACGCCATGTACTATAGTCCGCCACGCCATGTACTATAGTTCTCCACGCCATGTACTATAGTCCTCCACGCCATGTACTATAGTCCTCTACGCCATACAGTATAGTCCTCCACGCCATACAGTATAGTCCTCCACGCCATGTGTTTTCTCAGTGTATTTAATATTTTTTTTAGATGGATTTATATGTATATATTTTTTTAATCAAAATAACACCATTTTTTTCAACCGTGCACAGTAACGGTCGAAAAATAAGGCTTTTTTGACAATTTTTTTCGGAAACCTGGAACGGGAGTAGGAAATTTCCGTTTAAGGGCTTGATTGAGCACACATTGAAGTATGAGAAAAACATTTTTCATTATCATTTTCATACAAAATGGCGGCGATAGCGCCGATCTTCAAAAAAGCCTTTTTTAAGTGATAAACCGGCGAAAAGATTTAGCGCAAACGATGAGACCTGGAGCAAAAAGGAAACAAAGCTCATTATTCACATATAATTAGCTGTAGAATCACGTAGGCATTTTTATTTAAACTGATTTTTGTAGAAATGGTGCACTTTTGAATTGTTTATAATTGTTTATAATTTTTTTTTTTTACATCTAATCAAAAAACGGCCACGTGATGCTCAAGATATTGCATTTACAAAGCTACAAAAAAAAATTTGAGACTAATCGGAGCTATAGTTTTCCAGCTATGATTTCGCCCAACTCAAACAAAGTAGTTTTGAGAAAACTTGTTTAAAGTTTTATGTGCATTTAAATCATAAAAATGTTATATGTACCATTAATCAGCGATGCTTGCACCATACATTTGGCCATCCATGTTGATGCTCGCCTCTTCCGGCTCCTTTCTAGATGCTTTTATTGACAATCGAGCCTTTTTCGCAGCATCAGACAGTGACATCTCAGAATATCGAACATGACGCTCGTCCGCCTCAACGCAGAAATGGTAGCAGTTGTAGCCACTTTTCATATCTAAATTCTCCATGAGCCTCATTATACTCGATAAGCCATCATTATAAATGCCCACGGCAATATATACTACAGTCTCAAGTACTTTCTTCCCACTAGAACTTGATTTCGGAGCCACCGACCAGACCATTGTATTGAAGCTCTCGTTGCTATTTTGAGTGTAGCCGCGGATGCATCGAGAAAGCAGGTCATCGGTACTCAATTCTTGATAAATTGGAGATATTGCTTCAAATACTTCTTGTTACATCGCTGGCTTATGAGTATAAGTTGAATCACCAGTAGCCCGTGCCCTCTGCCACGAGCACCAAGAATCATCTCCTTTCGGGCATCTGTCGTGTTTCGGATTATCATCTGTAGATGTTTTGTGGTCTAGCGTTGTATAGATCTCATTACGCATTTTCTCTACAGAATCATGATTTCTACGTATTGCTAGACCATAATAAATGGACAATTCATCAAACAGTTTACCGGTCAATTTGCCCCTTCCTCCAAGGCCTTTGGTTTGCTTTTTCAAATTACGGACGTGGCCGTGGTCGATGCTCTCCTTTTTCTTAACAATTAAATTTCCATAGGAATTTGCATCTAAAATACCTTTGAAGGTTTTCGAATCACCGTCACCAATGTAATTTTCATATTTCAAATCATATAAACTTTCCGAGCGATGAAACATTTCTACATATACAGTGGCTCACAGCTTATTTCAACCATCACGTAAAAAAAACTTTAACTTCCTATAAAAACTAAACTAAAGAAGATATCAACATTATTTTAAGGCAAGTTATTAGTCTAATGTTTAAACTAATCAAATATGACTTGTTTTATTTATTTTTATTTGTTTAGTATTCTAAAACAACAAAAAACGAAAAACGCAACCAAAAACAATGCCACAGCTTATTTCAACCAAATACTTTGTAGGTGTGCAATGACCCGTTACGTTATCTTGCAATGCAGCAATTTTTTCTTTGTCTATACTTTAGTCATTATATTTTTAATATGTTCAAGGTCAATTTTGCTGAATTCTTTGAAAAGATCGTGCAGAAAAACTAGTTTTTCGAAATGGGACCACGTACGACAATTGACCAGCGAGAACTTATTCTCAGTAATTTTAAATGTGGCCATTCGCGTAGGAAATTGGTGAGACGGTTGGACTAAGTGATTCTACAGCGCAAAGCATCATATACCGATTTGTCCACGAAAATAAAACGCTCGATAAAGGGAGAAATGCCCCCAAAAAAAATTTTCAATCAAACGGACGAGCGCTTTATTGTTCGGAAAATCCGGGAAAACCCAAGGCTATCGGCTCCGAAAATTGTAAGTGAAGTGGAAGCTGAGTTGGGCAAGTCCTGCCACCCGGAAACTATTCGTCGTGTGCTGCGAGAGCACGAATTCAATGGTAGAATAGCGCGTAAGAAACCATTTATAAGTGCCAAAAATCAGAAGTGCCGTTTAAAATTTGCCAAGGAACATTTGCATAAGGATTCTGGATTTTTGAATACCGTTATATTCGCTGATGAGTCGAAATTTAATATTTTTGGCTCTGATAGAGCCTCATATGTTTGGCGTAAGCCAGATACAGAATTGCAAAACAAAAATTTGAAAGCTACAGTTAAACACGGAGGTGGCAGCGTTATGGTTTGGGCCTGTATGTCCGCAGCGGGAGTTGGAAACTTGCAATTTACTGAGACTACAATGGATAAGTCTCATTATCTCGAAATTTTGAAGTCCTATTTGATTGAAAGTTGGGAAAAACTGGGTATTCGCGATGGCTTCAGATTTTATCAAGACAATGACCCGAAGTATAAGTCGGGTATTGTACTGACATGGCTGGTTTGGAATTGTCCGCATGTTAGTCACCCTATATTAACGTCATCGAAAATTTGTGGGCCATTTTGGATACAAACATACGAAAACGGAAGATATCCAACAAAAGCGATCTCAAAAACTGCATTGGTTGAGGAATGGGCCAAAATTACCCCACAAAAGACACAGAAGCTGGTCGATTCAATGCCTAAGAGGCTAAAAATGATTGTTGATCAGAAGGGTGGTCATACTAAATATTAAAATATTTTTTTCTGCCTTGCAACTTAATTTAAACATTGATTCTGTTACTTGGTTGAAATAAGCTGTGGCATTGTTTTTAGTTACTTTTTTCGTCATTAATTGTTATGACCTATTGAAATAAAATAAAAATAATAATAAACTGAATAAATGATAATTGTGAACACTAGTCTAAAAATCTGCGTTTAAATAATGTTGATAGCTTATTTCGTTTAGTTTTTATAGGAAGTTAAAGTTTTTTTTACGTGCTGGTTGAAATAAGCTGTGAGCCACTGTAGATATATTATAAATATATTATAAATAGCGCGTGCTGTAGACGTTGCCGGAAAATCGAGAATTTGACGTTATAAAATTTTTTTTCCAGCTATATAACTAGTAGAATACTGTTTTTGAATACATAAAGGTTTGTTTAGAGCTACAAAAGAAATTGGATTTTTTGAACCAATTACTGTGGTGTTACCCTTTAAACAACAATTCAATTGATTTGACTAACTTCAGCCAGTCAAATGGCATTTTGTTTATTTGAAATGTTGCCAAACTCAATTTACGTGTATCTTTTCCACTCAAACGCCAGCACTCTGTTCATTTTGCTTTGAAAAATCAATTCATTGGAAATGATAGTGTGATACCTTTTGCGAAATTGGCACCATTCCTAGTCTAATGGAGTGAGAGATCGGTGTTGGGCCAAATCCGAACCTTTCCAAAATGTGTATTGGTTTTAACAGTATCAAAAGCAACAATATAATGATAAGATAATGCAGCAAAAGTAACGGTTGCTATAAGTATTGGCAGTGGACATGAAGAGATGCAATCAACAACACCTATCAATGCTTTTTTTGGATGTCTGCAATATCAAGGAATATCATTCATTTCTTGGCACTTAGTGAGAATTTTCTCAACAACGTCATTGTTTATTCCATGAAAAATCTTCAAAATGAACGCTACCCGCATCAGAGGGAGGAAGCAAACTCAATGTAGTGTTAATAGTGCTGATAGCACTGAGCGACGTAAGACATTTTTGAGTACCTCCGTGTGTCATTGTTCTTCTCGTAGAGCAAGAAAGCAGAGTTGATACTGACAATGGAATACTAACGGAAACGTCTCTTATCTTAAGTGAATGCACAATTTATTACAAAGAATGGAAAAAAATCAAGAAAATTTTCTCCAGGATATTTGAATGCAGTGAAGGACTTTTATGAATGTTTTATTGTCTAGTAAATACTCTTGTAAATGCTAGCGCTTTTCGCAGATAAAATGCGAAAGGAAATGGCAATTTGTTGATCATTTCGTTGAGTTGAACGTAGACGAAAGGTGAATTACAGCAGTCATTGTCCTTGGGTTGTAAGGAATGCCATTTTCAAGTGTGAAATGCTTTGTGGTGGAGCTGGTGGCTACTGAATTTAGTGGAAAATATGAGTAATCATACTTGGGATGCATTATTTTATTTCGAATCAGTGACTGAGAAAATAACGTTTTCATCGTACTTTTCATATGCCATTGACATAAAAGAAAAATTCATTATGCGTTTGTAAATTATTAGCTGAACATAAGGAAATTTAATGACATCTTGCAGTGTGGTTTAGAATTTGGCAATCAGAAATATTTAATGTTTTTTATGCTCTGCCGTATCTACTTGATTCTAGACGATGTGCAGCAAAAGATTTTTTAAAATTTATTTTTCATACCAAATCGAGGTTACTTTTCGATTCTGCCTCAATCAACACTCTTCATTATCAGTCTGCCGACTTGAACACACATAATGACAATAGTGACACACATTATAATGAGGAAAACCTTTTGGTAGCTACGGGGTGCGGGTTTTTTTCTGGGTAAAAGTGGATAGAGCATTGTTAAAAAGGCATAAAATTGTATTTTGCAGTAATACATTTCAAAGATGAACAAGTAAACTCTTTGGAACTTTAAATACTTTTGGAATTTTAAACAAATAAATTTTGCAATTTTTTAATTTATTTTGATAAGAACTATTAGCAAAAATATTAAATTAGGCCTCATTTCAACAGTAATTGCTATGCTTTTCAATTGAAATAAAAATATTTATTTGTCCACTATTTGCAACAATTTTTTTCGTTAGCTCACCTTATGAAATCACAAGGCACCTTGATCTGAATTACGACAAGGTACGGTATGCAGATAACTTACGCTTTACTACTTACGGGAAAATTTACAGCCACCTAATTTTGCAGAGACGCTTGGATATTAAAAGCGTTGAATATGATTAAATAACTAAAATTTGATCTCTGAGCTATCTCATAATAGCTGTGTTTAATAAACTTGTCTAGGTTGAGCTAGGTTTAGATATCTCAGAAAAATGTGTTTAATGAGAAATTTCGCTTCTCTAACTTGCCCGAAGTTGTCTGTTTTGTGTTTCACGAGCCTGCTCTAAGTTGAGCTAGAGCAATTTTGAGCACGATTTCTGTTGTCAGAGTAAGTGCGGGCAAGCAACTGTCACGGAACCGATTTTCAACCAAAAATTGTGACTGATGTAGAGTTCTCATTAATGAATTGTTAGGTTGAACTTCTGACAAGCAATCAGTTTTGAGAATTGCCTTTCAGTTGCTCTAACTTGCTCGACTTTTTTTGTCTCTCAATTGTTCTAACTTACTCGAATTTTTTGTCAGCCCTTTTTTAATTTACCTTGAAATACTCTGGCCTTTTTTCGGAGTCAATAAACACATCTAATATTTGTTTAAGTCACGAAAATATTCGAATATTCATGTGTTGTTCAATAATTTTTTTTTTCATTATATGTGAAGAGTGCTGCTCATAAGCAGTATGGAAGATTCGAGACTCAAGATTTTAAGCTCCTCTTACTAGCTTTACAAGCAGGGTGAACTTGAACTTTTTGGACTTCATTGACACTGCAGCTGCATTGCAGCACTACTACAGAGTTCGTTACGTTATCAGAGGACTTTCCACTCGAAAGATTCAATGGAGCTTTGCTTTATTACAGAAATAGATCACCAAATCGTTGAACTATAAAGGCTAATCAGACCTACGTTTGTGGTGTATATAAGAGTCCTTGCCCTGTTGGATGTAGAGGTTAGTTTTTAAAAGCAAGTGTACATCGTTTCGTATATTTTCCATGATTTGCCTAGTGCCATCGGTAGTAAAGTAGAGAGAGCCTTAACATAGCCTCAAGTAGTTGACCATTTTCGAAAACTTGATGCAAAGTTTCAGGATATCAATGGGCTTTGTAGTCCTGATATCATGAGCCCAAAATAAGCACACTCTCAATTAGGTAAGTTCATCGATGCATCGTTGGAGTTTCAACGCATCGTTTATAAGATTGTGGCTGTCATAATATGCCAAGAGGTTTCTTGCGTACCTGTTGACTTTGACGTCTCCATGGTAATTAATGATCGGTATAGATATTTAAAAGAATGCGTTCAAAGATCGAGCCATGCGGGACACTGGGGACTTGAGTTTTTTTCCAATTGTGGGCTATAAGCTGAAAACTAATTTTATAAAAGAACTAGAGAGTTCATGAGAAGCAACTAATCACAGCTCAATCAAAAGTTTTCTCCACATCCATTAAGCAGGCAGTGCCGAATTCGGTCTAAGCTTAGTGCCTTCATACGTTGATCATGAAGATCCATACGATTCAAAGTGGCTGTGTTGCATCGTGATTTCTTTTGAAGCAAAACCACAGGGCAAAAATGATTCCTTTCTCGACAACTGCTTCTTAATCAGCTCAGTAAATTATTCTTTTATTATTATTCTTTTCTTAGGTTGAAGACTAGAATGGCTAATATATGTCTAGTGATGGCAATATTGTGGAAAAGAAAGGTTTCGGCACGTTTCCAAGGACTAAGGAAGTATCTGATATTCAAAAAGTTGTTAGAACAATATGAAAGCCATTAAAGCAGAAAGAGAGTTTCCTCATCATGACATTAGATATTTTGCCTTGACCCACAAACTTCCAAGGTCTAAGATCAGAGCTGCTACTTAGAGTAGTCAAGGACGTTGAACGGACAGGGGCGGATTTGCCGTATTAGCCACCTTAAGCTTCAAAAAAATTGCTCTGCATCACTCCACACTCGTATTCACAATAATTGAAAAAATTTTAATGAAGCTCTCTACCAGCTCCAACTCCTACATCAGTACGAGGGTTGTCGTGTCCTATAAAGAACGTAAAAAGTACCTAAAAGGACCTGAAAAACAAAACAGCCAAAAATCGTACAAAAGCCGCCTTAAGGTTGGAAAAAATTGCTGCAATTTTCAAAACTTTCCGCCCGCAACAATTTGCCACTCTAGGCTCCAGCTTACTTAGCCTAGTGGTGAGTCCATCCCAGTGAACTAGGCAAATTGTGATGCAAGTCATGAAAGAATTTTCATTACTTCGATCAAATTAGTTTACTTTATGCTTACTTGATTTGTAAAGCTGGAACTATGACTGGGTTTTCACTTTCAAAAACTATAAAGAAGTGGACCGCTGAGGTAGTAGCGTTGTCTGTCATTAGCCATGGAAGTAGGAACACGGCCTTTTCACTTGGTGATTCTATTGATTTTTTGATACTATCTGTACCTGGCTCAACTTAACTGAGTCGATGCTTAAAGGATAAATAGTTTTCCCAAATTTTTATCCTAATGCTGAAGCTGGTATCCTATGGAATGGGCTGGGACAGATTTATGGATGAGGAAACAAACTTGATGCTGGCAACCGTTGCCCTAGATTGGTTTCAACTAGTCTTTAGGCGATATTCATATTTGTAACAACAAAGCAGTAACGTCGGAAAGTCAATATGATTACTAATCATAAATAGCCATGAAACAAATCGCAATACAAGCACAATCCAATTCTATTCAAGCAAAATAAATCTGAATGTCCTCTGAGACATCGCTTCATACACGCGTACTAGCATTTTACGCTTTAAGTAAGCTTGCTTACAGCTTCCAATTTGATTGGAGTGTGTCTATTGCCGCGCCAGTGATACGCTTCCGTGACAGCATGCTTGCGGCATATAGGCTGTCGCTAAGAATTCTTGCAGCTAGACGCGCAATGCATCTCGTTTTTTGAAAGTATTATTTGTAAATTTAACTTTGTTTTTGTCTTAGGATAATGGAAAGTTGATAGCAGCCTCTTTTCAAGAGAAATGTAGCATGGAGACAAGTACGCTTAGCGCCAAAAAATATGAATCAGGAATTTCCCAGGTAATCATAAAAATGACTTGATTAGTTTATTCAGAAACAAACGAAATTTTTCAGTTAGAAATTAGAGAGCCTATATAAACTAGAAAAAACAGAATTTCAGCATGAATTTGATTTTTAACTTTTTGATTTTTTTGAAGATTTATCATAGAGATGCGAAAATACGTCGAGTTGAATATGGAACATAAGACCGAGATTTGTTCTTCTTTCCAATGGGGTGAGTCTAAATCGGAAATGACTGGGCAAGTATGATACAGCGAGGGAACAGCTCATAATTAAGTTTAAAAAAACTGAAACTAGGAGCTTTGAAGGAAAGAAGAGCAGTGGAATAAAGCGAGGAACCAAACAAAGATATGAAGATAATTTGAAATTCTTGGTTCTGACAAATCGATTCAAATCAGCGTCGAAATCACAAACAGAGCTCTTGAAATCAATTGATAAGCCTTGCAGTACCATGTGAATCCGAAAGAGGCTGTATGAGATGAGGAGACGTTCCTGCCGCCCTGCGAAAAGCCGCTTTTGAACAAGCGGTTGAGGCAAGCTCATTTCAAATGGTGCAAAGAACGAGAAAACTGAATCTCAGAGGTTTGGAAATGAGTCGTTTTCTCGAACGAATTGAAATTCAACCTGATAGAATCAGATTGAAAATCGTGAGGGGGCGCAGGTACGGTGAACGATATTTGGACGAAGTTATGGAAACGACCGCTAAGCATTTCCTCTATGTGATATTTTGGGGATGTATCCTACATAATTGAGTAGGACCTATTATTCTTCTTGAAGGATATGCAAATGCTGCGAAATACAGAGAAATTGTCCAGAAAGGCTTAGTTCCAGCAATCGAGGATTTGACGGTGGATGTACCAAATTCTCTGTTTCAAGACGATTCAGCTCTTACACATCGATTTCGCTCTGTAAGTTATTTTAACATTGACAAAAAACTTATTGTAACAAATGAGTTTGCTAATGGATTCAATTTTCTACGTCACACAATTGAAGGAGCGACTAGGGAGAGAGGCAATGCCATGGCCAGGAAACAAGTCCTGACTAGACGGGTAATGAGGTCTAAAATAAGTGAAAGCGACCCGAGAACTGTAGAAAATTTGAAGAGTGTAATAAGATAAGCATGGGAAGAACTAATCAATGAAAATTTTTTCGTGGTGAGGTGAATGAAATTAATAATAATTCAAATATTAATAATTTTCTTTAACATTAACTTCTTACTAGTTATACGAATGTATTTGCTCTTTCTTAAATTACAGAAAACAATAAAAAAATAAGTAATATTATTTAAACACAACAACTGCGACCTTTTTTTAAAAAAAACGGTACCCATTTTCTATTTTTTATGAATCAAGCACATTTAATAATGTCCCAATGCTGTAACGTTTATTTTAGAAACATTTTGTGATAAGACAAATATATTTCTATGAATAAAGTGCACATTTCTAGAAACAGAATGAAATACGTAGCAGTTTCTATGAACCTGACTGAAACATTGACCGACGACTCTGCTCCTATTGCTTGCTTTTTCGCCGGTCACAATTAATGAGAAAAATCGAGCACCTCTGGTCGACTAAAAAAATTTTCCTGGGCTGATTTACCATGTGGCATTTCGGAGCTGCCTGCCATCCACGAGCGTCCAAAAAAATTCAGGAACCCCACTACTTTAACTTCTTCAAATTTTTCAAAAATCAAAACAATAGAAACAACTTTTTTCAGAGCTCAAATGCATTGAACTAAACAGAAAACCTTTTTCTTTTCAAAACTCAATAGTGCTCCAAATAGAAGTCAAAATTCTGCTGTTCATCACCCACCAGCTGACCCAATTCAACTTTCTTCTCAAAGTTCTCCACATTTGTTTTTATCTATTGCAGCCGTCTACGAAGACAGTTGATAGAAAAAATCCAATTCAAGAACCATCTTCGTAGACAGAATTTTGAATAGACAGAATTTTGAATTTTTGAATTTTCTCACCTCATTGTCGTCGCATTCATGCCTTTAGCTGCCGGTTCTTTTCGACACAGCGCTGATGCCAACTGGTTTAGCTGAGTCGAATTCCACCTTGCGGACAATTTGCACAAATATTTCTGTCACCCAGCAAGAATTGAATAAATTTGACTGAGAAGGAGGAGAAGGAGAAGTTGGTTCATCAACCACGAATAAAATTGTTTCTCTTCTTTTAAATATTTTTTTTTGTTTGTTCGATCATCGCTGAACAATAAATAAATACAAAGGCTCATTTCAAGAGCCTGGAGAAGTATTAATATAATACATATATATAGTTAAATTAATAAATGGCGTAGTGGTTTTATTTCGGAGTGGCACAACGTTTACTCTCAGGCCGGCGCCGTTCAGTTTTCCCTTTAACGATCTAACTAGGATGAAATATAGTTTTACCGCTCTAATGTGGCAGAAAAAAAAACTGTGTTGAGTGCCCCTTGGTTAGTTTTAATTCAGTGACTCAATAGCCGCTTGGTTGTTTCTGTTCAAAATGTTTATGATGATTCTTACGTCATTGGTTAGAATAAAAAATCACTGCTTTGTCTGTTTTGTTTTGTTTCTTTTTGCTTAAAAATAAATTGGAAAATTTAAGAAATGAATTATAAGATTGTTTAATGGCAACTATCGCAACTTTCCTTAAGCTCATTAAGCGAATACTCAAATAATTGGATATTTTAATTTGATAAATAATTAGTTAAAATCAATTTTCGCAATTATATTTGCAGATGACGTGTGTTAAAAAAGCTACAAGGTCCCACAGCATTTACATTTTCTAACATAAATAAAAAAAAAGATTTTGAATTGACTAATAGAGAAAATGCGCCCTAAAATACTTCCAGCCGCTGATATTTGTCGAAAGAAACTGGACATAGTACTATTCAATGCTATCAATTTTCATTTTTTTTTCTCTCTCCTCTCTTGCACTTTCACTAAGCATACACGATAAAGAATCATCACGTAGCGTCACAACGAAATTCATTTACCGGTAATAAATCTAATTTACAGTCTCTTCATATTCTGAACATATTCCCAGGCTCTAATCTAATAAACGAACATGACCAATTTCCCATCATCTTTATGGTTATAAATTTCCAATGATGACCGAAAGCAATAACAACAATTTCAAGTATGCTTGTGCTCTTCGCACAGTATCTCCTCCCAAGTCAACGATAATGTTCGGATGCCAGGATACCCAAAGACTAGCCGGACTAACAGCAAGAAAAAAAAAATTATATGAGGATATAGCATTTTACGTCGTTCCATGACTGTTGCTTCACCGAGAATGATATTCTTGCACTCGAGAGTGAGGGAGCTTGTCCTAGTGTTCGATACAACAACCACTGCGTACTTGGAGAGCAATTCGATTTTAACCATTACCATGACCGACAAATTGGATTATTATAAATAAAATTTTATTCTATGATCACAATAAGGATTTGCGCTTGGGTTCCTTCTTTACGGTCAGCTGACTAGAGGGATGGCAGAATGTTCTCGAGAATGACGTTGAGTTGCGGATATGTTTTAATGGTCGTTTGGAAATTGCTTTAAAATTGTGATGATCAGGAATTGATAGCATTTTAAGGTCTCATTTTCGTAGACATTTGGAAAGGATATTTGCAATTTGATTTTAATGTCAGGTCATATAAGACTGATTTGAAATTTGTTGAGGAAACGTTGTGGTCGTTAATGATAGTGTGATGGAGAATTTCGAAATATCGTAAAGTCGTTGAATTATAAGAAATATTGCGTGGTAATTTATAGGTTACTAGTTTGCAGAGCTTTTGAGTTGGGTTACGAGCATCTCTCAGTATTTATTTCATAGACTGTCTAAAAACTTTGTAACTTTTGAAAAAAAAATCCTATTTAAAGAAAACCATAAATTTTTTCAAGTAACAACATATCCTTTAAAGAAGGAATTCCAACGGCGATACAAAAAACATCTTTTAAATTTTTAATGATTTTCTTATCTCATACAGCTTATCTCACGGTTCGTATTCGTATAATTGAAATCACAGAATAAAGCGTTTTTATTCCGTTTTCTTTTCCTATTCTACTTTTCATCAGTTGTGCACTCAAACTCTCAAACATTTACACACGTGCCTCTTTTCGGCGTTCACATTCTAAATTTCACATTCACGAAAAAGTCTGACAGAGAGTTGATACAGACAGCGATACCTTTGAAAAAAATGAAGTAGGTATAGCAACAGACCAAAAAACGATGCCGACAACAAAATGTATATGCTTGCACGTATTTTCGCTAACTTTATTTGAAATGTCGCTGACGTTCGTTCTTGGCATTGTATTTGGTCAGCGTTTTTCTTCGTTCGTATTTGACTGTTTCAACAACGCAAAAGGAATATTTGAAAAAGTCAACAGTTGGGGAAGATGTGTGCTTGCATGCTGAGTCGCGACAAGTTTTGTAATTGAAATGATAGTGAATATATTCATTTTTTTAGCTGCTTTTATGCAATGCAATAGATGAAAAATTAGAGACAAGCACTTGGATTGAAGGCCAAAAGGTCAAGAACCAATCTTAGTAAGCACAAACTATTTTTAAATTGTGGTTCAATCAAGTGTTTGAATCCCAATTCAAGGGTTTAAGAATGTCGGTATACACTTGAACGGCAAATATACCATGTTTTAATTATAAAAAAATGTGCGCCCAGCGTGGGTAAAGCGTATGTGGACTGGCATAATGTATAAGATACTGTTACACTTAAATAAACTAAATTTCCTCGAGACTCTTTGTTAGCAGGCGGGCGATCTTTGGGTCGACATCCTGACTAATTCTTTCCAAAGTGTCAGTTTTCTGCTGTGCATCCGTACCCTCTTCTCCGTCTAAAGATATCTCGATATCCTTCCACTAGGTTAGCATTTCCCGCCAAAAAGTGACAAAATATGGGGTAAATTTAATTGCGGCTCTCGTGCTTGACCGCAGAGCACAGCCTATCTTCAAATCCTAAGTAAGCCGTTCAACTGAATTAGCCTGTGGTTGATAAAGCGCTGACAATTGAAAAAAATGAGTGCGCTAAGGCCAAAAATGACTGAGATCGAAACTGCACCCCATTATAACTGCACCCGGATTATTTTGGCCAAGAAGAAAGATTAAGGAAAACTTGGAGAAGTAGTCGAGCACCGTCAATATGTACGTGTAACCCTTTGTTTTACGTGGGAGTGACCGCACAAGGTCTACGCAAATCATCTTCCACGGTTTGGTATCATCCAGCCCTTGATACCATATTTCCCCGAGGCAGCTGTTGCCCAGATACGTAAATACATAGAGTTCTAAGCCAGGACCCAAGACTCTATAAGTCAAACTTTGCCACCTAGCTGGAAAATTTTGGAGCCCAAATGGCTTCCTCCGAAACTGATAATAGCCATCAGTTGGGCACCGTGAACGCTGTTATTATTTTTGATTCTTCTGCCGTTTGAAACTGCCAGTATGCCAATTAAATATCAAGCGAGGAAAGATATTTCGCCTCAATTAGCTTGTCTAATGTTCCCGAAATATATGGCAATGAGTATATGTCTCTTTCGGAAACCTTGTTGAGTTTCCTATAGTCGACACAGAAACGATCTGATCCGTTTTCCTTTTTGATGATACGTATTGGAGAGGCCCAAGGACTAGTTGAAGGTTCAACAACTCTTAAATCTATCAGTTTTATTAAAACTGATTCTATATGCTTTTGTATGACATGGGAGACGGGGTTTAACGCTGTTTAAGGAGTGGCGATGACGTGACGTGCTCAACCACCACCGTTCATCCAATTCCTACCCTTATCAACGCGATTTCTTCTCCCAATAATGCTGTTAGCTTTCCTTCTTCCCTATTGTTCAACCTTGTGCGCGCTTTGAGTTGCCTTCACTGCCCCTTTTTACGCATGGAGAACATCGAATTGATCTTGTCGAAGACTGAGCACTATTCCAAACTGGCGAATGAAATCAACTCCTAAAAAGGTAGAATTGAGAAACTAAAGCCCAAAAACATTTTTTATGACCTTTCAAATGAAATGAGACATGCATGGTTTCCAACATGGTAACTGGTTCTTCATTTGGAAACCAAATTGAATTTCTGGTCGTCGTTTCCAATGCCACTCCCAGATTCTGAAGTTTCTCCAAACCACTTGCCCCGCTAATTATAGCTGGAGTAGTCGCTAAGTTTGTCGCATCGGAGGACGTGCGTAGGATTCCATCAAAACACGCGTTGCCTCCAGGGTACACACCAAGTTGATCATATCGGAGCTGTATACCGACCGCATCAATTGAGTCTGGTAAAAAGGCGTTGAATTTCGTCCAAGAATAGGCCCTTCATCAACGCAGCGCAAACCCCGATTGATTCATCGCTGCCCTTAATCCTGCAGCGTATCGCCTCCAATAGCCGTTCATCATAATCTGGTGCCAGCAATTTAGCCCGCACCTCATTCACTAAATCAAAGCAATCTGAACCCGTTTACCAGTTTGCCCGAAACCAAATGAGGACACGTTCTTATAAATAAGTCAGTCATGGAAACCACTCGTGCTCTATGAAGCTTGTCAATCTGTTTCGAAATCCCATTGAGGGAACAATCTGCACACCTCCTTGTTTACCACCACTTCTTTGTAATGTGGTGGCACTATTGACAATGCTGAGGCGGTATGATGTGATCCCGAAGGCTCAACCTCATCTGAGCTTCCATCGCTGTGGAAACTCAGGGCAAACTCAGCCTGTAGCTGAGCCTTTATAGCTTTCTAAGCGCCCTCGCTACTCTTCATCCGATCTACGCATCACACTCCATAAGCGGTTTCCGACACAACTTGGCTGAATTCTAGAGAAGAAGTACCAACAGGTAGACTGCCTAAAAGTGACTCCACTTCAATTAATTTCTTCTCCAGGGCGTGTATGAGGGTACGTCTCATGAGTATACGTTTCGTCCTGCTCTGAACGTATTGCGTAGCACGGTCCGCATCATATTTGCGGAGCCTCTTGACAGTCCTCGGATCGACAATTCATACGCTAGCTCATCCGTAGACAGCTTTTCCACATGAATCTTCTCCATTGCAAAATATCTATGATCAAATTATATAATAATATAGCAAAACAATTAAACTGATAAGAACATCTATTACTACCAGTTACCAAAAGTTTACTCTCGTTAGCAATTAATTATTCTCTTTTTTAACTATAAGTATTAATTAAAACGCAAAAATAAATGTCTACAAAAAAACAATATTTAGTTAGCACGCTGATTTCCAATCTACTGTAACACTATTAACTCACTTACTAACCGTAACCAGTGTTGCCAACTTTTTTTCCAGCCGTTGTAGCTAGAATGTAGAAAAGCATAGCTAAAAATAGCTAAAATGTTCCCATTGTAGCTGAAAAGTGTAGCTAACTTGAACAATAAAAAACTCAAGTTTCTTGAAAACAGTTTTATCAAGCTAATATTTATAATTCATGTGGAAAAATATTGAATGTACATCGGAAAATTTGTAGTTAACTAATATAATATGTAGTATGAACTATGACTAATACTAAATTCATACATTCGTTGTTAACGGCAAATTTAAATATTTGTTAATGGTGTCAAAAAACATTTTTAAAACATATTTATATCAAAAGAATGTTCTTCAAGCTGGGGTAAAATATCAAAATTTATAAACGCATGTTCATGCTCGACATATGCTTCTAAAATGCCGATTTTCGTTAATACATCTAGGGGGAACTCAAAATCTTTAGAACATTTTTGCGACCGTTTCATTCCATATTTAATAGTAAAGATTGAGTGCAAAGTTTTTAGGTTCAGTTTATTCCTGGGTTTAGTTTTCACAGTCAAAAATTGACTTAAAATTCATTCAACTTTCGCATTGGACCAAGGAAGGACTAATAACTTAAAGGCAACCCAAATAGATCGTTAAATGGGTTGATATTTGCTGCGTTTCCATAATTATAAACCTCCAGCCAAAATTTAATGCTATCAATTTTCTCTCTCCAATTAACGATTGATAATTGTTTTTCTTTGTCCCAATATATTTTGATTAGACGTTCCATTAGCTCTAATCAACTTTATAATTTGATAAAATCTTCCTCTTTAACTAAATTTATATTATCCACAGAAAATTGGAAAATATTGACATTATCAGGTAGACGATATTTCAACTATTCTATTAAGTTTTTTGTAAATCGTATACAAGTCTGTCTTATACTTTCCTTATCTGATCTTGAAATTGTATTGTTACTTCGAAGCTCAGCTAGTTTTTGTTCAAAGTTATATCCCAAAAATGCATGCTTATAAACGTAATCATTTAATTCCACATTTTTAGACGAAACGTTAATTATACAATCTGAATTCACATTTTTTTTTAGCCAAAACTTCAATAAATAAGCATAAATCGTTAAAGAGATTAGTGGTTTCAACAGAATCACTTTCAAATTTTTTATTCATGATAGAAGCATCATTTAAAATGGGTTGAAGAAATAGGAAAAATAAAAGGTTTATTTAATTTTTATACTCCTTGTAAATCATTTTTGCTAAATAACATTCTTCTGATGTTTGGACTATACTATAGTGCGTTTTTAGCTCTAACTATTATCTAATGATCTTTGATACTGATCCTTCTATTGACAAACACCTTGTTTATGAAGTCCGTATCATCTTCAAGGGAATTTAGAGAACCAATTATAGATTTCTGCAAATAAAAACTCAAATGTTTGAGGAAGAAATGATCCTGTAGCTGCAGAAACTGAAAGCTGAACCGAATGAAAAGCACATCTTGTAAACATGAAAACCGGATTTTGGCGCCTTATTTTTTGAAAAACACCGTTATTGACTCCGACCATAATGGTTGCGTTGTCTGTCCCTACCACAACCATGTTTGTAATATTTGGGTTGTAGTTTTCTAGGCATGGCTTTATGGCAGTAGAAATACTTTCAGCAGTTCCACTTTCTAGCTCAATCAAAGACACGTAAATTGTAACAAATTTTTACATACTAGAACTAGAGTTTCCAATATCTACCTTTAAATCCGATTTGCATAGCGTTTTTCACTATGGCGCTGCATTTGATTGATGAATCCTACACTTGCTCCATCTTTTGGACTCAACTGGCAGTTTCTTGCACATCTCACTCAAATGGTCAATTGATCTTAATGCGCTATGGTTCACAACGAAAAGACACAAAGTAGCTTCGATTTGTCGCCGATGTTGTTCATCAATCTGCATCCAACGGGGAAAATATAGTTTTTATTTTCCGCTGTGTTGAAAAACTCTACATAATGAAGAAAACATAGCTAGCACTATTCTAACGTTTGATATTTTTAAATACGTTCCTTGCTTGATCCTTTGTCCTTGCAAATGAGTCATTAAATCGCTTAATTTTGCATTAAGAACCACTTTGCAAAAGCGGCAATTGGCTTTCTCATCGATTTCCTGCAATCACTCTTTTAAATTTTTGTCACTTTTCTACTCACTACGAAATTTTGGTTTGTAGCCCTTTTTGAAGAACTTGGGCTTGGCGCGCCCGAAATCACGTCAGACATGTTTGTTATTGAGCCGAAACCGAACAGAGATAAAAGCAATACTTTAAAACTGATGTTATCGCACAGTTACAAGATCAAACCTTATGTTACACTCACAAAATTAAATTTTCAAATCAAAAACACGTCAAAAATATCTTACTGCCAGAAAACGAGTGTTTTCACTTCTGAGCATAATTCCTTACGTTTTGTAGTGTTTTGTGCGAACACTTTGCCTTCGTTTTCTTGTCTTCAAATTTAGGCAGATAATGTGTATTCTATGTAAAACATATTTCGTTTGTTTTGCCTGTGTTAGTTTATTGCTAATGAGTTAAAACTCTCGGTTTTTCTTCGCACCGAACGGAGCAAATAATATCGTTCGTGGATTATTATTTTTGTTCTATATCCAGAAAGACATAGAATATTGATATCGAGGAAGATAGCCATATGGTTGAAATGTTTTGGTGTAAAAAAGATGGTAGAAAATGATATTGTAAATGCACATCATTGCATCATTTATTGCATTGGAATTTAGCAACATTTCGGCAGTGAAATTCATTTCAACGAGTTGAGTTTGAACGATTTATGTTTGTTGAAGTTTCTGAAAAATTGCAGTTTTTACAGCCATTAAACATTATCGATTACCTTAGAATTCGAGGAAATTGTTTTCAAGCACTGCGTGTTTTAAATATTAATGCAATTGAAGCAAAAATTTTAATTATTTATATTCTATAAATTAGTAGCCAAATTTGTAGCCAACAGCTAAATGGACAATTTAAACAGGTTCTTTTTGTAGCTAAATCTAGCTACATTGTAGCTACATTGGCATTACTGTCCGTAACACAGCTTGCGTTCTCTCGCCTAACTCACATGTATCACTATCAAAACTGCTTGAACCAGTATTGCCCGTTATCCACTTAATTGATCTAACCTAAACTACCCACCAACTACGCATCTTCTAGCATTTATCTATATCTATTCCTCATCCTCAAAAGCACCATGTTACGGGCAACAAATGTTGCACTTGTAATAAATAAATTACCAAGAGACACTTTTTTAACAGGCGGGCGATCTTTGTGTGATCACATCATCCCGCGAAGCAGGCGTCTGTGCTACATATTTCTTACCAAAGATGCCCGGAATCCTGGCGAAGTTGGCAGGCCAGCACACTCATTCATGATAGTTGTGTTTCTTTTTTTCGGTTCCAGTAACCGATCGGTTTGCGTGTTTTCTTTTCTTTAAACTTAACTCTATTCTAAATTCCGCACACGACCAATCCCGACCAAAGCACCATCGTGCCTCCCACTCACAACTGGCTTGTCCCACTGCCCAAAAACCAGCTCGCCCATACCACAATCACACATTTTTATGAATAACAAAATTAGTTACGAGTAAGGTTTGATGACACGCGAGTATTACTCCTTGTCCCAAAAAGCAAATTAAAGTTATGTCGCTTAGATATCGTTGCAATCATTTATTTCGAACTGATTTTCAAATGACATTCAATTATTGAAAATATCAAACTTGAATGAACGATTCATAAAAACCATCAAATTTTATTACAATCCATAAAAATTCAACAAACAATGTCATTAAATTCATCAACCCAGAACTAAACCTCCTCAAAAAGCAACCGGATAATCAATTTTAAACGTTTTCACGAAACAACACTGTTTGAAATCACCCCGACAAAATAAAACTTCAAACACGGAAAATAAAATACAAATAAAAGAACGAACCGGAAATCTAGAGAGAGAAGTGAATTTTCACTTGCATTGTAGTATTGTTGCTGTCATCATATCCCTGTTACAATTGCAAACAATACAGCAAAACCTATTGTCTTTTAAAATTAATCAAGAAAACTGTGGCTGTTTTCCGTTTTCCATGTCCGAAACGGAATCAAGATGAAAGCGAAATTATAGTCGTAAAGATAAGACGAAAAGCAATGAAGTAAAGAAGGGATTTCGGAAAAGCGACCGTGAAAAGGTTGCATGGTTGAAGTTTTGAGATTTTTTTCGAGGCAAGATTAAGACGATAGTGGTGTATCGTCTTTAGGGTATGTTCATTTGAAAGGATGGATCTATTTAGAGAGGCGATTTTAAGTTTTCTCATTGAAGCGAGGTAAAAAAGATAGTAAATTTGAAGATTAAACATAAAATATAGTACGATTTCTCTATTTTATGATTAGAATACATGTGAAAATATCACTCCAAAAATCACAATCAAAAGACTATTTGTTTTCGTTTCTAAACTATAACCGTTTTGAATTTTCGTACTGTTTTTCCCATACGTTTTTCTCAAATCCTGCAACAATATGTGCATCGCACCATTATCCAAAATATCAAACTGTCAGTGAATATTTTCATTTTTGTTCTATCCTTCAGATGCAAGCATAAAGTTATATCTTTTAGCTTGATCGAAGAAAATCGTGTCAGATGATGGGAGTTTAATTCAAAGTTTGAGCTGAAATATTTTCTACTGTAGCTCGTTGAGATGGCCATCAATCATTTCGAAGCACTGCACTTATTTTTGCTTCAAATATTTCTTCTTAAATGTGAAGACAATTTTCAGGACGTCAGTTTCAAGTGCTTTCATAATTTGTTTATAACGTCGCAAGTTAGACGGAAGTGAGAGTTATTTTATGTGAACTTGTCCAATGTATGAAAATAGTTGCAGCTTGCAACATTGGTTCAGTGAATACTCCCAATGAAGTTTTGAGTCGTTTGCCGAAATGGGTTGATTTTGTCTTTTTTTGTGTGGTTCTGAGGAAGGTGGATAAAAAAGATGTCACTAAGTATGGTTTGAACACATTGTCTTTAATATTGATTGAATTGATTTGTTCTTGTTCTTCTTAATACTCCTCACCAATTATGCAAAATACTCTAAAAAATTAACTTTTTTGCTTAGCAATGAACCTCATTCCTTCACCATAAGCCAAATATTTGTTTGATATACGATAATGTATAACTCAGTGACACTTCCACCAGTACCCTTAGTTTTATAATCATTTTCAGATAAATTGAATACCACCCAAAAAAAAACAGGAGATGAGACAATATGCACATATCTCCCCTTTTTCCCCCCAAAACCACCTACGACATTTTCTTACACTAAATAAAATATGAACTGTGTTATGGTTGACGTAAGTAAGCAAATAAGTAAGTAAGTAAGTAAAGCCTATTACACAAGTCTAATAGCTTTTAAGATCACTCTCAGTGGCAGGAGCAGAAGTTCGAGTTTTTAGGCAAGATTTAACCGAGGAAAATTTTCCAATTTTCTTCTGTCTTGTTCGTTTTGCATGGGTGTTTACTGTTATATTCTTTTTGCTTGAATCGGACTGTTATTGTGAAAGATACCAGCTCAGAACATTTCGGTATCATTAAAATATTTGAAATTCATATGATGGTTTTTGTGACTTAATGTAAAGAAAAGTTCACGCTTTCGTGGCCGTAAGCTTTTAAGAATTGATCATTGAATAAAATGTAATTACCGTTTATGGTGCTAAGTCGAAAGAATAAAAGAAGAGCCAATGCCAAGTTGTTTTGCGTTGAGAAATATTTTTCATCATGGTTGGTTGAAAGATGTTAATAAAAGTGAAAGGTATGATAGACATGATGTGTGTAAATATTTTAAAGTGTTTTTTAAGTTGTTTTTTACTGGTGGCCACTCTTCTTTCATCCACTCTGTCACTATGAATATTGCAAGAAGGATTCCAGACGATGCACCCATATTCGAGTAAAAGACAAACCAAAGATATGTACAGAGTTTTTGTGCCCCATATGTTCTTCAATTCTTTTGCGCGCCTCTTAATAAATCGCAGCTGCTTGCTGGCTCTTGCAAGCAATTTATCGTATTGGAGATTAAAGCAGAACCGACACCGAGATCCATAGCACTATCTACATTTTTCAGCCACTCATAACTCAAGCGGTAATCAAAACTTACATTAGAGGTCTTACGGGAAAAGCTATTGGCTTAACATTCATCAATGCTAAGAAAAAGTTTACTTCGGGCACATCATTGCTCAAGCGATAAGAATTTTAGCTGTAGAAATTTTGAATCAGATTCTTATTGAGTACTGTGGTACATCTTGAGATCGTCCGCATAAAAAAGATGAGGAATGTCTGATAGCGCCTCCGATAGATCCGAAATAAAAATATTAAATAGAAGTGGCCGTAGGTGGCTGTCTTGCGGTACCCCAGAGAAAATGGTAATATTTTTGGAGAGAAAACTTTGGAATTTTATATGCAGTGTTCGATTTCTTACGTAAAAATCCAACCAATTTAGGAAGTTTCCTGAAATGCCAAATTTTTGCAGCTTAATTTTCAAAACATCATGGTCGACACGATCAAAAGTCTTGCTGAAGTCAGTGCATATAGTATCAACCTGACGTCTTTTTTTCATATTGCAAAGCACATTTGAAATCATTATAATAAGGTTGGTGGTAGTGGATCTACCTTTTCTGAAACCATGTTGTTGTTCGTTTAGAAGAGGATCAACAGCAATTGTTAGTATTTCACAAACAATATATGAGACAAAATGGCGATGCCTCTATAATTCTCAACCGATCGTTTGTCGTCACTTTTAAAACTTCCAAAAACGAGGAGATATACCGCAATGCAACGATTTGTTAAAAATTATCTGCAGGAGTACAATAATCGTTTCTGCACACTTAATTATGAAGCTTAGAGGAAGTAGGTCTGATCCAGGGCCTTTTTTCATATCAAGCTCTTTTATAGCTTCGGTAATGTCTTCTCTAGTTAAATGTATTCCATCAGCGATAGACAGCTGAGGTATTTGGAAAAGTGGCATGATAAGTGAGCCGCTGAGTGGATAAAAAACTTCCTGAAAATAGCCTGCAAACAAGTCACATATATTTTGTGGGTCAGAAAAAACTGAGTTGAAATGACCACTTGATTGCTTTGGACGCCTATGTTGACGCAGGAAAGTCATCAGTGTCTCTGTTATGTTTCTGTTCCTCGTCATGATTTACGTTACAGAATTTGTAGATTCTCTTCTGCTCCTCTTCTTATGGGTTGTTCAACTTCTGATTTGGTGCCTTTTATGCTGTACGGTGCAAGTTATTGTGATGTTGATATTGAGAATAGAATATGCAGTTGTTACATTGTTTCGTGTGCAATTTTCCCCAGATCGGTTTTTTGTATCTGCTTTGGGTTTACTTTCGCAAAATGAATTTCTCGGGTCAGGTGCTTTGGGTGATATGACCCCTTGATTGCTTTCGCCTATGTTGATGTAATTTCATTGTTAAATTTCTGAAATGCTTTCTTTAGCATTTATAGATTACGTTAGGTGCGTTTTTTTATGTCTTCTTCGCAAAAAAGTACGTGCTATAATTATTTTGCCTTGATTTTTTGTACTGTCGGTTTTAATACGGTCGGTCAAAGATAGGTGAAAAAAAAATTTTTGAAGTAAATTATAACATAAAGCTCGTTAAAGTGAGAGAATATTTAATAAATTCTGTTTCAAAAAGCTAATATTTACCAGTTTAATATGGATTTTAAAGTGGAAATCAAAATCGTTGTGATTGTGCCATAGAGGGTTTACTCCGGTAGTCTTTTTCATCTACATAGATTGAGCGGAAAAAGGATCTTATTGATTCTTGGCAACCAAGACCACTAATTCGTCTCAGCCAACTGTTCGCAAAAAGGATAATATTGGGCATTTTTCTTGTAAATTATATGAGGAAAGTAATTTATTTTGCTAGAAGATGCATTTGATTCTCAACTTTGAACTATTAAAAAACTTTGACCACTTATTTAGCCTGTAATATGTTTTCAATTTAACTTTTTTTAATTTAACAAAAAAATAAAGAAATTAGTATTATGTTTGCTTTTATACATAATTTGAAAATTTCTGATTTTTTTTTTTTATATTAGTGAGTAGCAATATCACTGAAATAAGCTGTTGACAATCAATCACTAACTTTTAATAGAAATATGGTCAGCATTGAAATACCAAATCGATTTTTACACGATATTACAAAAAAACCGCATATATGCTTCATAAGTATGCTTATCTATATTATACGCTTACATATTTTACTTGTGCTTGCCTAGGTCTCAAAATCACGAGCTGCCACTGCTACTCAGTTTGCTGGGTTAAGGCACGCAGGATAAAATTTGAAATGATTCTTTAAATAATTCATACTACACTGAAGACGACGCATAGTGGTATATTTCTCGAAAAAGGTGAACTTTATTCAAATTATGGACTTTTACGTATGAAGTTGAAACTTGGGGGTAATATTGTCCTATATAGCCCCCATCATTTGAGGTGGTAATCGGGTTTGATAAGTTTAAGGGTAAGAGCACAAGAGCTGCAAACAGCCAATAATTGCATCTGTCTTTTAGCCTTATTTTTAAATAAAGAATATGAAGATCAAAATACTTTTGAATAATACAGCGTTCTTAAGCTATGAAAGACATTGATGATTTAGCTCCCCCCCTCCCCTTCATCGTGTTCATACTGCAGATATTATAGAAATTCGGTGCTTAAAACTTCCAGTCCCTTTTAAGTTAAGAACGTCACTGAACGGTGTTACAAAATAGTTGTTTGTCTAGTTGTATTCACTAAATTCCAAAGTAACTATCAAAACTTAATTTACCTGCGGCCAGCTGCGGCTGGGCTCGTAAACTCCTTTCGAAGTTCAGCGACCTCATAAATTAAATAGTAGTTTCTAAACCCTACACTCGATGAAAATCGATGAAATATTGATGAAATATCGATGAAAATCTGATCAGACGTTTTGGCGTTGTTATTAAAGCCATGAGTACTGGATTCCCAATCAAAATCCATAATTTCGAATTATATTGTTTTAAAAATACGTAAAGTTGTACGATTGGTACTACATGCCTGCACCCGTCCACAAGATTCTTATTTACGGACCTGGTGTGATTCAACACTTTTTGGTACCTATTGGACATCTGAGTGAAGATCATAGAATTTAAATTCTTTCGGGAGTATTTTACAAGGAAGAGCTCCTGTGAGAATACAAATGCGGACTTATTTAATAGACTCCTTTTGAGTTCCGATCTACTTTTGAGCGCAATATCTTGCAGGAATTTGCCAAATCCAGAGGTAAACAGCCTACTACAAATAGAAGAAAACTAAGCTGAAGGTAGTTGTTACTATACATCGATCTATATTTGACTATAAACGTATTATTATATTACGGATCGGGTTCAACGAGACGAAAAAGGAGATGTCAATGATGACGATTACTAAAATGATTACTAAATGATGATTACTAAAATTAAGATAAAAATACGTTCAAAGCTTTGTACAAAATGTGCATATTGAATTCCGCATGTTATTTTTGTTCAGTTGATTTATTGCTATAAAAAATTTATTCAAAATAATTACAATTGTTTCGATTAATCTTTGTAGGTAGGGGTGCAAATCAAATTAATAATACTGTCCGAGATCATTTGTGTCAAACGAATTTGAATAATCATTTCCACAGCATTTTTGCCTGCTGTCACGAATGTGCTCTAAATTTGGCTATGGCGTCACAATATTGATGAAAATTGCGTCAGCAGCAAAAAATTCTAATGCTTACATTTTTCTCAGCATTGAGGCACGATAGGCGGATTTGGACATTGGTTTCGTGTTCAGTCAGCAAAATTACTTTGGAAATTTAGTCACACTCGTTTATTAACAAGAAAAAATGTTTTTCCTGAGAGTGAAATTTTCTAAATTTTGACCTCCTTTGGAAACTTTTTGTTAAAAGTTGGAACAAAAACAACCCCCAAAAAGGGATTTCCCATGTTTGAAAACTCAAGAAACACTCAATTTCATACATCTAGTGGTTCTCATGAATAAAGTTCACCTTTTTCCACAAATAAACCACTGTGCGACGGCTCGAGAGAGCTAAGTCAGTCTCAACTGTGTATGTTTGGCCCCTAAAGAGCTTAACAGCAATATTTCAAATTCAAATTTCAAACTCAAGTTTATTGCCAACTTAAACTCATATAAAACAATCACTTAAATTTCTAGCTTATAGTATATAAACATTATATTTTCAATTCCATTTTGCTTAGTTTTACAAAATGTACATAGTTTTACTTTTATGTGTGTTTGATCACTCCAAAAAGACCAAAGCTCGAGTTGTGAGGTGGGAGGATTTAATAAATTTAGTATGTGTGGACGTTATAATGTGAAGCTAACTACAAGTATTCAATGAAAGAACAGATGCATGACTATTTACTTATTTATGTTACCTCGTCCAACAAAAGATATTCCTTTTCTGCGTTTTTAAAAACTCGAAAATTATTTTGAGCACTTCTTTCTATCGGTAAGCTATTAAATAATCGCGGAGCATAATAGAATGCGTGATAAGTAGCTGAAGTTGTTCTTAATTTTAGAACAACGTTAGCTACTTTAGAACATTTTGAAATCCTATTGAAATACATTATAAATCCCAAAATTTCTTCTTTTTTTCCTATTCATGATGGAAATTCGAAAAAATAATAATCACTTTAATATTTTTTTGGTACAAGGAATGCCCACATTGGGCGTGCATAAAATTTTTACATTCACCTCCTTTTCCTACTACGAATAAACTACGATTGCTCATGAACTCTTGAAAAAAATATGTTTTATATTGTTCTGCATAAAATAATCAAAAAACGGGTAAAGATATGTTACAAATCAATTTTTTTAACAATAAATTTGCTATCATAAAATAAAAACTCTTAAGTAAGTTGACTTCTGTTAGAATTTGAAAACGTTAAACAAATAAAACTGTCTAAAGACCAGATGATTAAATTTTCTCACCAATCTGAAAGCAATAAACTGGTAGAGATCCAATAGTTTTTACTTTCGATGTCATCAAGCACAACGTTGATTATGTCTTCGTCTTTAGATTTGATTGTTGCGATTTCGTTAAATTGTCATAAATATGATGATGCAAAATATCAACCGCACTTGAGCTATTCACTTTTCACTGCAGAATCTCAACTTAAATATAGAGGTTCGTTGCTAAAACGAATTCTATATCTGAGTTTTTATATTTATTTGTGTACTTGTTAACCATTCGAGTCATAGGGTATAGGTTCATAAGGTATGTTTGGAGTTGTTAGATTTGTGGTCTTTCAAAAACGCTTATGAGCTGATAGAGTGAGTTATATTTTTCCATTCAAATTTTAGGAAAAAAATGGTGGGAGATAAGGACACACAATGAAACACAGAATGTATATTGAAGCGATTCGCTGAGATAGGGGAAACAAGGCCCAAAAAGTAGCTGTGGAATGATAAAAATTTTATAGATGAAGTTCACAATTCTTAGCCACGACGAATAATGGCCCAAGGGACTTTCAACTTCTGCAGTTTTTTTTCGTATTCCTCAACCATGTTTTGAATATAAGCTGTCTTTTCAGTTTTTTTAACAACTCTTATCATAATTTTTGATTAGAGTTGACTATTTTCGCTCATATAGTTGTGATTATTCATCTGTCAGAAAAAGCTGTGACCAACTAATTTACTATTTGATTATGAGGTAGAGTTCGACATAACGGAATTGAAATTTAATAAAAGGATTTATTTATAAACCAGCATTATAGTGAAATTAGGATGACCAGCACTCTACCCAATCATAACCATTTTTAACGAAACTTGTCTGATATGTAGGTCTTGCGCCGCAGCAAAATCTCATCATTTAACTACTTTCACCTAAAACATCACAATAATCATTGCATATCACGTTTTTACCTTCGCAATGCTATTTCATAGCTTCAAACTCTTCATTTGTGTTCTACTATCTTACTCTAGTATACACATGTTTCAAATCTGTCACTTTATGGTGTTGGAACTGTTTTCACCTTTTCCACAGATCATCAATCTTCCATAAGTTCAAGATGGCATCATTTCCGGCAGTGACTTCTGGTGTAAACGTACATATGTACGTAAATATTTCTACGTGTATCATGATTTTATGTGCATACTTTCCATATACTTTGCCGTGTATGTTAATATGTCGCTTGTGAAAAAGTTACTTGCCATGCTTCCCAGTTTGAATCTTCTTCAAGTTAGGAAAAAGAGAACTCATATGCTGACTGTACGGTAGAAAAGCCCGAAAAAAGAAACTTCTCGACATATCGGGTCTTTGAGACTGGAAAGGAACGTGACGATACTGAAATCCTAGTAAATTTTGTAGTTTGTTGCTAGTGAGTGCAGGATTTTGGTGTTTGCGCGAGCTACTTAAATCAAGATTCTACTCGTATGTAGGTAGCTGTGAAGAGTATTGTTGACTTATAGGAAGATATCGTGGTGGTTGGGAAAGTTTGAAGTAGGTCAAACGTGAATATTGAAGTATATGTCATCGTAAAAAGTGGTTTGGTCTAGATTGAGATTTACTTCTAAATAGATCAAGTTTTCTTCTGTTAAGCTTGCCATTACTTGAATAGAAAGAGATTTTGTTATCCCAATGTGTCATTAATGAAGTGATGTTTTGACTTTTTTACATATTTCAATCTCCTTCCTGAAACCGAACCAACAAAATTACATCGCCTGTTATGGTTGAAGCATTTGCCATTTCAATTAGCAGTTAACAGTTTGGCCACTTTGAATTTCACTATGATTTTTTCCTCAACATCATGTACTGTATTTTTACGGACACAAAACTTTTCCCGTTTGATTCTTTCTTAAATGCCTTGCCAACGCCTATGTCCCTAAAAACCCAATGTTAAAAGCCAAATTAAATTCACTGCAATTAAGCTACTCTAGCCTAAGGCTACAAAGTAGCACTCTTACAGCACACAGCATACCCTCTGTTGCCGTGCCAAAGGAATTTCGGCTGACCGCATCACATACCATCCTCTTTTGTTTGAAGGAAAAAAAACTCATAATCAAGTTCATGCTTTCACAGCATATCTGCAACTAAAATGGCTGGAAGATAATTAAAAAAGTTTTGCCTCTTCACAGAAAAACAAAAATTTTAAAAATTCTCTTGTGTCGGTCGTCGTCAGTTGTTGTTCGTGCTTTTTCTGCGTTTTTCGACACCGTTACAAATATCCTAGTTTACATTTTGTTCTCATACTCCGGAGACTGCCAAACAGTCCAGCACTAGAGCTAACCAGTGAAAGAACCCACGAGCTCGTGATAGTCAGCCAACTAACTTTTCGGTTCTTTAATTTGGCAAATTGCATTTCCCTACATTAAACAGGGAAGAATAAGAAATAGTATAGTAAGAATGATGTAAGAACTGATGAGAATTAGAGAGGGTTGTAAAAACATGAAATTGGAATTGATGTGCCAGAATTGATGGGCCAAGAAGATATTTGTTGGCGATGTATGTCCCGGATGAAGAAATATTCAAGAAAGCTAATTTTGATTAGATTTTTATTGATGAAATGAGGTTAACTATTGCACATCATACAAACCTGCTTTAGGTTTCCTCAGGACTGTAGAATAAGAGTTGCTTGGAATGATGAACAAGCACCATTTGATCAACGAAATATAGCGCCCAGTGTGGGCTTGATAAATTTTCATAATATTACATAAAATATTTAGTGTAAAGTATTTCGGGTTTTTATTTCACGCATTATTTTATGTTAAGATACGAAATTGACTATACTCCATCATAGTTCGAACAGCAAAACAATTTAAATTCAATGTAACAAAGCCTTGTGATGGCTCCATGAACATTTTCTAATGCGTATTCAAAGCTCTTTGGAATATATTTTTTTTCCTCAGAAATTCTAATTTTTCTCTTTTGATTGCGATTCAATATTACTTTTGTAATAATAAAACCAAACAATATGATGCTACTGTATTCTTATTATTTTTCTACGTTTAAAATAAATATATCGTATTATATTACGATTTCATTCCGAGAGTAAATCTTCATGAAAAATGCTTTCAGGAAAATTCACTCTAATTCCAAGTATTATATTAAATGAAGAAAAGAAACATTTGGATACATAATTCAATTTCGTTCTAAATTCCATTGAAAAAGCATATATCTTGATATCTTTTGTAATACCATGTACATACGAGTACGTAAAAGGTTTCTTAATATGTTTCACAGAACAGAACATATGAATGATGACAATGCATAAAGAGGGAGAATATGCAGATAAAAAGTTGCATGTAGGGAAAGAGATGGCAAAGGAGAAGAGATTTGAATTTCAAACAGAAGAAAAAGCAGGCAAAAAAAAGCGATTTTAAAGCATATTTAAGAATGTCATGCATAATTAGCCTAGAAAGTGGTAGAAAGATGAAGTACAGTAATTGGGTCTTGTGCTACTAAGTTCGGAAAATATAGGTTTGTGAGCATGTATTAGAGCTATCCAAATGTTTTTTTTTAAATCTGGATGTACTTAAAATGTTTCATACAAATTCATTATTTTACGCGCCTAGTTTTCTGGCATATCAAGGAAGCCATTTTTCAAGATAGCAAATGAACAAAAAAATATCAAATAAGAATTTAGTATGATTATTTAATTTAGTTATTCAAAGTGAATGATGCGCTGATCTTCGGAAGTCAAAGCTACCAAAACGATGTCGAGATAGATTGAAACAGAAGAAACAAATGTGATTTGAGTTAACCCAACGAGTCCGCTTGGTGTCCGGATGGTACTTTTTGGTATATAGTTCCAATCAATAGAAATCCCATGTTAGCACTTAGTCAGGTCTATGCTGGAGTCGGATCTTTTGAAAAAAACTGCTGCTATTGGCCGTATGTAAAACAAGTGTTGTATATATAAAAACCCTAGCGCATCAGAACCGCTAGAAACACTAATGTTCGAAAAACAGTAGAAGATTTGTGCAGATTTTGAGTGTGTATTCTTACACTACTTACTTTTCCTACTTAAAACTAATACACCCTAAGTAATAATAGAATCTAAGCTTATTTTAATTTCGGTCACTTCATCGAAAGTTACTGCAGTAGAAAGGTGTTTGGGGTTGCCATCCGAAAAATGTCCAGAGCTTAGAAAATTTAAACAATGTTTACTTATTTTCATTGCAAATGTTTGCGATGAAAATACTTAATGCAAGCATTTACTGGAACGAAAATAACAAAAAGCCCTAGTGCTAGCAGTCCTTTGCTGGCACCGAAGCCAAAAATATGTCGCATCTACCTTACGTTGAAGTCAACCTGCTCTGTGAATTTCGAATTGATCCGATGACTGCATTGGAAGTTATATGGATGCAAAGAAATGTAGGGTTACCATACGCAAAAGTTTTCAAATTTTCTAGATCTTAATATTTGGTGTTTATTTTTACTATAAGATCACTACGATTTGAAAATTCTATGCTAAAATCGCTTTTTAAAGGTATGCCAAAAAAATACAAAAACAACCATAGTTGGCAACCCTATCATTGTGTTGAACTTAAATTTCTACTGACTTTTGCCTACTATAAGTTCTATTTGCCATTTGAATTTCGTTAGGATTCAATAGTTGTAGTGGGCGCTATAGGGCAAAGAGCTTTATTTTCCTCAGGAATTTTCAAAATTTAAGACACAAAAATACCATAGCTGGCAGTTTCAACCGAATTTTTCAACCAAATTTCTACCAAACGTGGTTCAAAGTTCGATTCAGCTACTGTGTGAATTTCGTCAAAATCGAATGACTGAATCAGAAATTTTAGGGCCAAAAGCAGTTATTTGTCTCAGTGATTTTTCAAGATGGCACCACTGGCACAAAATTGCCTGCATTTCAAAATTGCTTCCATCAGACCTGGTCCTACTTAAGACCCATATATTCTGTAAATTTCAACTAATTCTGATTATCGGATCGTGAGTTTCCGTGAACAGAAGTTTTTGATGCTAAAAATAAAGGTAAATTGGGAAAGGGTTACCAGGCGTGCCCGTTATAAAAAGTCAAATTTTTTACTTTGGCTATAGAGACAAAGCATAAAACTTATTTTGAGGTGGCTTTTTGTCCAAAAAGCGATAATTTTTCAGAAGATTTGATGATTTAAAGGTTTTCACTTTCAGCACCTGCCCTTGCTACAGGGTTGCCAACATGCTCATTGAAAGCTGCACAAATTTACAACTAAATAACACTAACATGTTCTGAAAGTTTCATAATAATTGAATAGCTCTATCAAATGTTATCGTAATTTAAAAATTTTCAAATTTTCCCGTTCTCTTTTTAGGCATCTAGCGCACACATGGGGTTAAAAGATTCCAAAACATTATCCAATTCACATGTAAAATACATTCAAAATTTTTTCTGTTAACTTCAGTTTTGCAAAAATTATTTGTGGACGGAATAATAGGTATATTAAAAATACACTAAAATAGCTACCGGTGCCAAAGGGTTAAAGATAATTGACATTGAGTGAGATTTGGACCTATTTTGCATATACACTAATGTATGCTGAAAGTTTCAGCTAAATCAGATGGCGCGTTCCCGAGAAATAGTCACTGAAGTTTTATTGGTGGTTCTTCGAACATTAGTAAAAATTATTGTGAATTATTGAGCAAGTTTTTATTTTTACCATTTTTTTTAAACTTTGAACAAACATTATTATGCCAATACTAAGTTTTGCTTCAAACGGACCTGTAGAGATGCAATGGTTTTTATTGCGAAACCAATAAAAAAGGAGCTAAAAATAATGAGCTGGAACTGAGAACAAGGAACATGAGCAAATATAGTTTTTTGTGGGAGTGCAACCGATCGCCCCCTTAAAGAGAGGAATAGAGAAATATTTTGAAAAATGCTTGTTTATTTATTTATTCACTTCCTTTTTAACCCTTTTTAGACCAATTTCAAAAATAGGATAAGAAAAACAAGAGATAATCCATTAAATAATTCATAAAATTATATTAATATAGTTCATAATGAAAAAAAACCGTAGAGCATCAAAACCGCTAAAAACACAAATGTTCGAAGAACAGTAGAGGATTTGTACAAATTTTGAGTGTGTATTCTACCACTAGCTACTAAAAACCTCCTGAAAGTTATTTGCGAAAAAGTTACAAATTTCTTGAGAAGAAGAAGACATTGAGGCTGTGTTGCACATAGAAGAGCGATACCCGGATGTTTTCCGCTTCATATTCACAAAGTCAAAAAACTTTTCGGGGTTGTGAATAGGGATTCCAATCCCGAACCATTTTTTCAATCCCGGGATTACGGGATTAAAAAATCTCAGATCCCGGGATCCCGGGATTCGAGATTCAAAATATAACACAACAAAATAAGTCAAGTTTTAATAAACAGATTATATTATGTGCCATCATTTCAAAACTACAGCAATAAGTAAACTGAAAACAGTATAAAAAATATGTTACTGAATAATTACTAATTTATTTAATTGATGCAAATAAAAACAATAATTTTAATTACCCGAGACGTTGACAGTATGAAAGCAAATATTTAAAATTACAACTATTACAAATTACAACAACAAATCACGACAAAAAATCACAACAATAAATCACAACTCTTAACATATAAAATATTCAACACATAAAAATTCAGCCAAAGTTCATTGCTTTTTCGGAAGTAACATTGAAGCAATAGCAAAGTATCCAAAGTATCGTCTTCAAGCCTGCTTCTAAATTTATTCCCGATATTGGACGCCGCGGAAATGGTCGATAAATATTGGTGAGCCTGCTCCAAACTATGCGAGTGCCACCACTTTCGAAAAGTTTCATTTCTTTTGCAATAGTTTTAATTAGATTAGTTTCTTGCGGCATTTCACGATTGATTATTTTCATACTTTTGCAGCTCTTCTTGTAGCATCAATTGACGACTACCTTGTTCTGATTCAATATGGGTATCTACTGGGTTCTCCTCATTTTTTTGGCTAGCAAGCAAAGGGTTCAGCATCTAGATCATTGAAGTATTTTTTTTTAAATATTTGCGTTGTTTGGTTTCCAAAATAGAGATTCTATTTCACTTGGTAAGTTTTTGCTGGCACTATGTAGATTCTGGAGATAGCTCAGTACACGGACGCTCTTTTATTCGGTCCAATATTGTAATTTTCATATCATTCACAAGAATGGACCGTTTTTTCCCTAGCAGCCTAAATAAAAATCTTGATGAAGTATTAGCATCTTGATGAAGTATTAGCATAAATTTGCATCTTTGCGATTTAAGGCCTAAACAGTCAATTTTACAAGGAGTAAAACTTCAATCGAATCAAACTCAGTTCCTTTTGCAGGTCTATTAATGTATACTATTTTTCAAAATGGAAAACCGTTTAAACATTGTCAAGAGATTATTTCATCTTGTTTTACAATCCAGTAAGTGAGACAATTAAATGCCTTGCTCGGATTTGACATAGTTTTGAAGATCGTTATTATTTTTCGTTGGAGCTTTTTTAAAATATAAAACTACCCTACGAACTTTCTTTATGCATCCGCTGATGTCCGTCGTCAGATCTACCGTGTCTTGTAGGCGACCGGGTTCAACGTAGTCAGCTGATTCAGGAGCGTCCAAATCTTCGTGGTCTTCGTCCAGATTATCAGCTGCTTCATCAACTCTTTGATCTAGAATGGACCTCCTATTATAGACAACATCGCAAACTGCCAAAAGGATGCTATGCGCCAAACAAATATGTTGCTCTGTATTAACTAGTCTTCCTACTTTTCGCATTTCATTTGACTCATCAGTTATGATGGTAACAATGTATTTTCCTAGAGAAACATCAAACTCAGCGAAACGCTCTTTTAATATATCTAGGTAGTTTGCAACTGTCATTGATATCCTTACTCGCACCAAGCTCCAGTAAGAATTCACTAAGTAGATGTTAATATTTGTGTAGCGCCTATTTGTTGTCGTGGTCCACTCATCAAACGTCAAAATGAACCATTCACCTGAGATACTAGCCTGTCTTATCTCATTTTTTATTATTTTTTTGATCCTGCTTGCATAGCCCAGAGCCTTTTTTTGATTGTTGTTGAGGATTTTGGTAAATCTGTGTATGCATTCGCTAGTATTAATTTCCTCAAATCATTCGAAGTAACAAATACACTAAATGCGAAACAGTCCATACTTATTTATTTACAAACCCCTTTGTATTCTCTTGTTAACTGTTACATCGGTTTGTTTTGCTCTATTCTTTACACATTTTGATGTGAACCTGCATGCTGATTGCTTTCTCATAAATATGGATTCTATTTGCTCTTTTCGAGTCTTGCCGTAATTTGATTGCCGATTATGCTTGACTCCCGGCCCCGGAATCCAGGCCAATTTCTGATCTCGAAAATCCCGGGATTAGAACTCATCAATCCCGGGATTTTCGGGACCAGAAATTAGCCGGGATCCCGGGATCCCGGGATGCGGGATCCCGGGATTGGATTCGCTAGTTGTGAATTATATTCTCACCAATAATTTTAATGAATCTGTCATATGCTTCATGAGACTTTTCCTGGAATTCTTTGGCCACTGCATTGTATCGTTGATAAATATCAGAAACAGCAGAGGACCTAGTATTGAGCCTTCAGAAATCCAAAAAAAAAGTATGGGGAAGAAGAACCTAAATTCACAGATGCAACACGGCTAAAAGAAGGCGCTTGCAAACAGAGTCGAAAGCCTTAGCAAAATCATTGTGTGCCACATAAACTTGCTTCTGCTGGTCTAAGGCGGAAGCGACCAAGTTGGTGAAGGTTAAGAGGTGAGAGGTGGAAAATCTATCTTTTACAAACCCATGCTGCTCAGGAGTAAGGAAAGGATGTAAAATAGGCGGAAGCCTATTGTAAACAGCTTTTTCAAGTACTTTACTAAAACAAGAAAGGAGTGAAATAGATCGATAACAGGATATATAACTTGGGTCCCCGGATTTATGTATCGGTTAAATATGAGCAGACTTCCAGTAAGAGGGAAGGGAGGCGGAAGAGAAACTAAGATTGAATGTAATAAACAAAGGAACAGATAGATCGAAAAAGACTTGGCGAACAGATTTGAAATGCCATCAGGACCGCAACCAACATTAACATCAATATATTGAAGTAAGGAATCAGTTTATAGAGGGTTGGTTTGGATACAGGAGATGGGTGACGGAGAAAAATGAGAAAGTTCATAAGACGTGATCGGATTATTTTCGGAAAAGAAAGAGGAAAGGTAAACTGCAAAGAGATCACAAACCTCCTGTGAATTGGCAGCAATGGCACTATTAAAGAACATAAAATCCTGGAAACGATGAGAGTTTTTCAAGGAGTAGAACGTAAGACTAAAAGAACTTGTGTTGGTTAGAGCGAATAGAGAATTCGATGTTATTGAAATAACCACGCATCACCTTTTTGACGGCTGTTTTGGCGGCTGATTGAAGCTTTGAGAGTTCGGGGAAGCACGGAACTTATTACGAGCTGTATTTTTTGCCCTGATGGCAGACGCCACATCATGCCGAAACCATGGAGCATCATTTAACTTACGGGGACGACTTGACGGAGTGAAACGAAGATGAGGCTGGCGAGCAAACCATGAAATCGGAGCGTGAGCTCATCAACAACTAGTCCGCGGCAAAAGAAGTACAACTTAGTAGAGATTCGTCATCTTAACAAAGTCCGCTTTATGGCAATTAAAACGCGAGGGCCGGCAAAAAGTTTTACTAGACACAAAGCCAACAAAAAATTCTCTGGAAATTGGAGGTGAGACGTAGAGCGTGACATCAGCTTGTACAGTAATATTGTGTGAGGGAATATTTCAAAGAATAAGGTCAAAAACTTTATTGTTGATATTAGATTGAGATAATGAACATGAGGAGAGGAAGGAAGTTGTAATTAGGGAAATATTAGTAGAGGAAAGTAAAGTTAGCATTCCATACTACACACAAAAAAAAATTCGCTCTGCTATATGTGTAGCAAAAATAATAATATCCGTAATAGCCATAATTAACTGTAGTGGGCACAAAATTGCCCCTACAAATATATTTTTGTTCTATTTATGTGTGATACATAACATATACAAGCAACAGGTATAACTATTGATGTAAAAGGTATTATGAGTATATGGAAATCCAGAGTTATACTCATTTTAAGTAAAATTTGGCTTTCAGGTAAAAAATATAACTCGGGTACACAAAATATGCACACAGCAATCATAATTATGCACGCTACAGGTATAAGTTCTATATGGGTTTCTCTGTTTTCTGGTAGCGAAAGATATGAAATCCATACAGTTGGTATATTATATACGCGACAGGCATAAAATGACCACTGAACAATGTAATATGCTTTTCGTAGATATATGGTTTATTTTCGTTTCTAATTATAGGGCATCTTTTGTTTATAGTTTGAGATTGAGCTTGCAAAAGGGTCGGTAGCTTAGCTCGCTAACGCGTCAGTCCGAAGCAGCGATCTACTGCCCGCGGGTTCGAATCCCGCCGTGCCCATGGCTGTATTTGTTCGTCTTATGTTGTCTTAACAGTCAGCGACTGGGCATAATACCAGCGCTCCATTGATTAAGTGCCACATTAAAGCTTTAGTAGCGACTAAGAATAACATTAGCTCTTTAGAAAATGAGAAATAAATGTGGCACTAAGAAGAATAATGGAATAGTTGTTATCGGCTTCTCCCATATGTGTCTCCTTACCGCCATGGCTAAGCACTCGCTTTAAAGGGCAATCCCCTGAGCTTTTTTCTGCTTACATACGATAAATATTTATATTATATCTGCCATGAATATATTATGTCTTTCAAAATACACCCATATACTCATGTGAGATATATTATATTTCCGTCGTTTTATATCTGTCAGCGATATATTTTTTTTTTGAGTGTAGGTTTGGCAAGTTAAAGTCGGCACATATTAAAAATGAAGCAAAGGGGAACAATTGTTGCAGAAACTGGATAGCTTGACAAAAAATCGGTCGTACACACTAACAAAGAAATTACATGGAACATAAACCGAAGAGACAATCAAAATTTTAGAGAAAACAAGGGCGACAAGGTCCACAATACATTTAACAGGAGGTGAAGAATGGAAGTCATGACAGCGTGTTCTTTGAAGAGACTTGCTGATAGCAACTAAAACACCACTACCGTATTTTTTTCATTGACGCAATATGATCACGATCTTAACAAAAAACAGCATGAAGAGAGAAAATCTGATTATTATAAATGTCCCCAGTTAACCACGTTTTGGTAAGGCAAATACGTTTACCAGAAGGCAAAGAAGAAGAGAGATTAAACATATTTGGCTTGGTCCTTAAAACACGAACATTCTGATAATACGCGTTAAGTTTGTTAATGATTCCAGCTTCGAAAGCTCCACGATGCATTTGAGCGTAAGTTTATCCGAGATCTCGCAATAAACTCTATAACTAAAGCCTAATACTATACTCGAGCGAAACGAATTGTCGCGAAAAGTACCCTTTCAGTAGCAGCAAAATAACATGCTGATATTGATAATAGATGGCATTATTTTGTGAGTCAAATGCGAGCACTAGTCAAGTTTGAGGCCGGATGTAGGTGATTATCAAATATGTCTACTAGAAAGTAGTTCAAATTATGTGAACTTGCTTTAATCAGTTCAACAATAATAAAAGAAAGATATTAAAGCTCTTTTTAGCGAGGAACATTAATGAAATGAGTAAACAAATTTATTGAAAAGTCAAAGTAGATTTTAGCGTGACTGGAACGACAGATTAACTTGAAACGGCATTGAATTTGGAATTTCATCGAAAGTCTCAGTTTTTTGCATGACAATTGAAGCGTTGGTTTCTAAGCTCAAGAGTGAGGGCACAATTTGAAAGTGCATGATAAAAATCTATTGATCGTTATTGCGATTATATACTATAGCAGGAATATATTGGCAATAAATATATTTGGGAATAAGAAACCAAGCGACATTTTTCTCTTATAAGATACTACAAGAGTCTTATAAGAGGATAACTGAGAGGACAGTTCTAGTAATATTAGCCTTTTAGGTAATTAGTGTGCTACTAGTATTAAATGGGTAATTTTTGAGAGCTATTTTAGCCTTAAAAAAAATATTTCAATTATCATAATGAGACTAATAAATCTCTTATTGTTAAACTTTTACAATGCTTATTAGTCTACACAAGTACTTTTGTGAAGGTGTAATTGTGAGATCAAAAGTCTTTTTATAAAAGTTACACTCTCCGTACAAAAGTCGCTAGAAAGAGAGAAATAATAGCCCGTAGTCCAAATACTCAATTTTCAAACTTGAGAGTGCTATGAAAGTCAGCTGTAATGTCCTTACAAATGCTTTGCTCTGGAGAGTCTCAAGTGGATTAGTAGAGTCTCAAGTGGCTTAGTAGAGTCTTGTAAGACATCCCAAAAGCTGAATTCTGGAGAGTATGTTGGCTGGGATTTCAGTTGTATTTTTCAGTCCCTAACTACAACAAATGTCTGAACACGATTAATTATTGTACACAATGAGAAGCGGATGCATTTTCGTATACATATAGTCCCAAACAACAGAAACAAGAGGTCTATGTCGGCGCCAAAACGCGCATTTAGCTACACTTGAATAGTTTCCGTGTTTTGTCATCTAATTAAGTGTCCTGACTATCTACATACAATTCAGCATACCAATGAATCACAATTAATTACTATATATATGATGGTTCTTCCCTTCATAAATCATCATAGCGTAATGTGCTACTTAACCAGCGTGTCAACTCAGTATACATATACGGTTCAAGTCTTCCAGGAAACCGACCTAGTTTTCTATGTTTACACTATGTCAAAATTAACCTTTTGTCCTCAGCAATAAATGTAACACCCTCAAAAACAATTAAGGAAATTTTGATCCGCATGCAATAGTCAATATTTAAAATTTTACCTGTCGCACAGACTAGAGGTACACTTCCTTTACCTCCCACACATTTTGTGTCGACGGATCGATACATATTTCAAGATATATACGTATACACCTACCGTAGTAGGTGCAATAATGTTTCCCCATCACAAAAAGAATGCAGCAAATACACGCGAACACACAATAAAACGTTACACATTTTCACTTTCAACTGGCAACCACTTTAACCAACAAACATTACTTGTTTCGCTGAATTAAAAGGGATCTGACCCATTGAAAAGCTGCGAAATATTACTTACCGACACCTGTTAGCATTTTCAATTTGCGGTTGGACCTTCGATCTCGTTCATTAGAGTATAGTACTTGTCCGCCAGCGAATTGTTCACTGACGAATTGAAAAGCTCTTTTTGTATGGGATTTGACAGTTGAATTCGTTTCGCGAAGAGTATAGTGCTAGGCATAAGGTGAAATCGGTTTCAAGAGCCTTTCGAAACGAGGCGATGGCTTGGTTATCTAGGTCATCGTTCGCTAATTTCGAGCACAAAAGGATTGAAGAAACGCGGCCCAGCCTAGCCGACACATACGATTTAATTTCCTCAGCCGTTGTGCAGTGTGCAAGCCGCAATCCAAATATTAGGTTAATCACAATACAGTGTTTTCCGCTGCGACAAGCGCAGTGTTCCACAAGGGGAGGCGTGAATGCCGCAGTTGAATTTGGCGAATCACAATGCAGCGACAATGTCGCTGTCAATGCAACCAAGGCACCAACCAAAATAATTTTTTTTTTCTTTTGTATTGCTAAATCCTGTTGCACGAGGATTAGGTTGGCTTATCACAATACTCATCAGCCATCGCTTGTCTATTCCACCAGACCATACAACCTAATTCAAACAGAGTTAGTTCAACCTAGTGGTGATGCCAACCTATGGTAGGTATCACCGCTAGCGGTGCGGCAAAATTAGAAATTTGGCAAATTTCGCCGCTGCCGCAAATTCCGCCGCAGCCATTGTGCACGTTACCATACAAAAGAGTGCATTCTAATTTTTTGACAGCACTTCTCGCAGCCCACTGCGTTGGCCGCAGCGGAAAACGCTGTATTGTGATTAACCTATATTTCTAGTAGTTGTCTCCCAACCGTTAATAGAGAAACGGTGTGAGGAAGACTCAAAGAGCTGGAAGAATATGCTGGTGGACCATGGTGATTAGGCGCAGTAGATTGCTGGCTTGCAGAATGACGAACCTTGCAGGCTGACGATGATGGTATACTACGTGAACAAATTTAAGATCTCATAGACTGGACAGTGATGGGGGGTGGAAATAAGATACACCTCAAAACAAGGCAAAAGCGGCTTCTTTTTTGTTTCAGGAGCACCTTCATTAAATTACTCTCATTTGAAATTCGGTCACATATCCTAGTCCAACGTTTGAGGTGTATTTTATTTCATTTGTTTTCTTTCGCCTTTGCTGTATCTCCTTAGAATTTACAATGTTCCTAAGTTTCTACATTCGGGTTTTGAATTCAACAATCTAGTAAAGAATGTTATCTTGAATCCCAGGTAACTTTTATTTACTCCAAAATTAAATATTGCTTTCTTCCTTTTTATTATTGTTTCATATATTAGCGATGTAATAGGGTTTGAACTCTTTTATTAAAAAAAAGTATTATCAAAAACGAAACGAGATTTTGTTTGGGTTATAGGAAGCATACGAGTACACATAATTCGAAAGGTCTGGTTTGTGTCAAAGCTCTCAAAAACGCGTGAACCTTTCACCTTTTTTTTTGAGAGCTGCTTATCATCCTAAACATTGTGCAACGGTATTCAAAAATTTCATTTATGTAAATGCTTTAATACGCTAATGGGAAATTTGCTCGTACAGGACACACCAAACACTTTTCCCTCGAAATTTTACTGAATAATGTGTGACGACAATGCTCCCAAGCAATCGCATCCAAAACATATGATTACAAGTATACCTACATATGTCTAATCTAGAAACATCTGCTTTATCCTTGCAAGTTTCTTACTAACGTGAGGTGTAATCTGTAATCCGTAATCCACAAGGAATACCTCACAGGCTCAAGATAAGTTCTATGCTGCACTGTTGCTGCTGCTGCTATCTGAGCTCAGCACAATTTCACTTCGCCTCCATTGCTCGCAGATAGTTTTCAAGATATTTCTACCATGAAATCATGCATATTGCTCACGTAACGAATAGCAGGCAGAAGAACATTTGTACAAAGTATGTAACCTATGATATCCTACGTGAATACGCTGCTGGTGGATCGTTACACGGGAAATGCTGATTACATACTTCGTCATAAACAACGTGAGATGATAAAATTGCCCAAAGCGACTTGCAAAACTTTCTATCGCTAACTGTACTCTTGCCAGTGCCCGCAAAAATACGAGAAAATGTGAAGACTTGCATTCCAAACATGTCGTCGTCGTCGTCCTTGTCGTTGGGGTAGATGGCCTGCTTGATGTACGGAATGCTGGATAATTATTTTAAATTCATATATGGTTGCATGAACGTACAAAAGCTGGTACATAGTTTTGTGTGTAATTTGAGTGTAGTGAATATGTGTGGGTTAATTATCAGAATCCGCAGGGACGTGGCAATGTTTTGTGGAATTCACAGGACTGGTTGTGTGAAAGTGTGATTTTAATAGGTAATTTTTATGGCTATTTTGAAGTAGAACTAATGGCTTCGAAGTTATTTTCGCTTGGATGACAGTAAAGTTTAGATAAAAAAGGAAAAAATATGTTCATTACTATACTGCTCAATGTTAATCGCAACAAAAACTAATGTTTCAACCGAACTGTTGCTCGGAAAAACTTGATTAAATATTCAGCGCCCAGTGTGGGCCGAACTGAGTCCATCAAACATCTGATAACCAATAAGTTAAGGTTGTTAGAATAGTTTTTTTGCAGCATTTATTTTCAAATCAGATAAAAATTGAGTTTAGTTTGAGTGTTTGGAAATAAATCTTTTTTTTTCTCTTTCAGGACGTCAATTTTCGTCTATGAAATTCAAAAATGTCAGTTTCTTTTCACTTTCAGCTGTCTTCAGAGTAACAATTTTCAGTTGGAACTGTATCGAACTGTTCGAATGTATTTAAAACTGCATTTTTAAAGGCCACTAGTCTAAGTTTAGAAAAGATAATAGCATAGAAAACGGCAGTTTTATTTGTTCCGCTGCGGGAATGAGAACTGTAAGCATTTCTTGCAATTTTGATTCATTTTCAAAGCAAATTAGTTTTTTGGGTGTTGTTATTTTCAAACCTTTTTCACTATCTTATAGGTAAGTCATTTCATGATGTTTTTTTAAAAAAACAACTCTTCGATCACATTAGGCGTGATTTTTTGCTCACCCTATCTATAACAGAACAACTCCCCCTTTCCATAACAGGAGTTGTTGTTGTTTCTAATTCGTCTACATTGTTCTGTTATGGATAGGGGGAGCAAAAAAAAACGCGCCTATTGTCTTTGCATTCTTCAACATTTGATCTCTCTTTGCTGTTTTAATCTTCTTGTCACCATCTAACCACAAACAACAAACACTTCCTGTAACTAAGCTAATTCCAACTCGTAAAGATTTCCGAAACATCCACCCACCATTCATTCCCGTGCATTTTTTTTGTAGTATGCGTGGGGCGCGTGAGAGAATTCGACTTATTTGTGCGCTTTCAAAGCAACAACAAAGCATCCAGCTAATTTCCTTCACCTCTTGAAGGGTTCGTTTCCAATTCTTCGTTTGTAGCTCTAACTCGAACAGGCTGAAAATTTATGGCCATTAGAGGTTCGACTACGAATAGCGTATTGTGCTAACGAGCACGTAAGTTGGATCGAACGGAAGAAAATGACGGGAAAACAAGCAAAGGTGGCATCAAGAAGGAGGTTCCGGCAGAAGAGATATTGAATGTGTGGAGTTAATTTTGGATCCTGATAATGATAATGGCAATAACCGAAAACATGCAGAGATTTGATTTTTAATGGAAGTTACCGTGCATGCTTGTTGAAGTTTGCATATTTATTTGTTGTGAGATGTCGTTAGGCATTGGTAGAGGGTAGAAGCTTCGGGTTTGCCAAACTTTTAGGGCATAGATATTAATGCACGAAATAATATGAAAATTAGATATGTAAAAAATAACAATTTTTTATGGCTTTAGTAGGGTTTCCATGCATCGATTTCATTCAAAAATCACTGTTATCTTTTGTTTCAAAGTACTGGGTTGTTGTTTGGTGTGTATCTGATATAGAATCTGATGTAGAAGGTTGAGTAGTCTAGTGGGCAGAGCACTGGTTTCTTGCGTATGGGGTCCTTGGTTCGAATCCACCAAGCTTTGAGTTCACCTAGCTTTGATTATGTAACACAATAACACAATGGGGTCAGCTTCATTGCAGAGCTTCTTCTTCCTAGCAGCAGTAAGTCGCTTAGTCGAGAAACAAGCAAATAAGATTATCATCATCCCCCGAAAGGGAATAGGATAGAGAAGGAATCCCAAAACCACACTCTCGAAACATTTAATTTGAAATTAAATTATATAATAATTAAAAAGAAAACATCAATAGGATAACTGGAGAGTAAAAAAAGTAAGATAGAGTTAGTTGATGGGAAGTTAGTGGAAAAGATGAACAATAAAAAGCATTCAAAGAGGAAGAAGAAGATCTTTCATAATATAAATAAAAATTAATTAAAAGATTTTCAAGAAGAAAAAAAAAACGACAGAAAGTTCTTCCCAGACAGCAACAGAGTGCTGGTATGAGGGATGCAAACAATTTTTTTTTTAAATTTCAAAAATTAGCAATCAGTAAAAACTAATAGTAAATAGTACGTAATTTACTTTACATGGTTCTGATCTGATTCTTCAGCAGCCTTTTAAAGATGGGAAAAGACCTAGCATTCTTCAAAGAATTAGGTAAATTGTTAAAGATTTCCATAGCTTATCTAATAGGATCTTTATGTTTTCTATTCGTTCTAGCGATATCAAGCCTGTGATTATCTTTAAATCTTGTGGGATAGCTGTGATAATCACAGTGTCTTATTGGACATATCGAAGATTTTATGTTGTTATTGAGTATTTTATATATTATCTTAGCTTTTTCCATAAACATAATATCCCTTACATTGAATTTATCTGTTTGTCTGTATAGTATATCACTTAGAGTCAGTCTATCAAGTCCATGCACTGCCTTAACTATCCTATTGAGTATTCTATGAATTGAGTCAATATTCATCTCTGAAGTTTGACTCCAATTCAAAATACCATAGGTAATCTTAGGCAGCACAAAAGAGTTTTAGATCATATTTTTTAGCTTTAAATCCAAGTAATATTTCATTTTGAACAGCCTAACCCAGAAAACCAACTTAAATTTCACATCACTTATGTGAGGGGACCAAGATAATCTATCATCAATAATTAGTCCTAAGTATTTAGATCTAGCCACTCTTTGTATCTCCTCTCCATGTATTCTGATGTTAAGGCAGATCTCACTCTTATTAATCTGCTTGAATACCATGTAACTAGTTTTGCAGGTATTGTTTGTAAGCCTGTTTCCCAAAAGCCAGGACCCATACACAATTAAGTCATTTTTGATTTTCGAAATGCTGATTATGAGAGCATTAACCACCATCTTAACAATATTGACTGGAATAGTACTCTTTTAACGTTAGAATTGAATGATGCAGTTGATTTGTTCTACCAGTTGGTTTTCGATGCGGTTGAGATGCACGTGCCAAAGATAAAGAAAAAAGACAAACTGTCTGAGCCATGGCTAGATAGAGATCTGAGGTGTTTACGTAATCAGAGAAACAAGCTTTATAAGATAATTAAAACCGATATCAATGTTAGCAATGATATCAAGGAAAAATATAGTGATATCGCTCAAAAATTTCAAAGACAGTGTCACCAAGCTTATGAAAATTATGTAAATATAGTCGGCGAAAATATAATTCATGATCCCAAGAAATTTTTCGACTTCGTGAACACCAAGCGAAAATCTTCTGGTTATCCCACGTCCATGTACAAATGCAACTCAGTTTCTTCTGATCCACAAAAAATATGCGATATGTTTGCCGACCACTTTCAAGAAGTTTTTTTTCAGACCAGTGGATCATCTACCACATCACCACTTTCGGAAATCTGCCAGTCGCCCATCGCTAATAAACTTTATTTAACCAGAGAAGACATTTCAAGGGCCATGAGAGAACTTGATATGAAAAAGGGCCCTGGACCTGACCTATTACTTCCAAGCTTCCTAGTTAAATGTGCAGAAACGATCATATCACCCTTGTATATAATTTTCAATAAATCGCTGTCATGCGGTACATTTCCGCGTTTCTGGAAATCAGCCCATATCACGTCGATTCTTAAAAGTGGTGATAAACGCTCAGTAGAAAATTATAGAGGCATCGCCATTTTGTCAGCTATACCTAAGCTGTTAGAAAAAATTGTTTGTGATAAACTTACAATCGTTATTGATCCTCTCCTAAACGAGCAACAACATGGCTTCAGAAAAGGCCGGTCTACTACCTCCAACCTAATGATAATAGTCTCAAATGTGCTTTGTAATATGGAAAAAGGGCGTCAAATCGATACTATATACACTGACTTCAGTAAAGCCTTTGACAGCGTTGACCATGGCATTTTGAAACATAAACTCTAAAATTTTGGCATTTCAGGAAGCCTTCTAAACTGGTTGAATTGTTACTTTCGAGATCGAACGCAACACGTTAAATTCCAAGGCCGTCTTTCCAAAAAAATTACCGTCTCATCTGGTGTACCTCAAGGCAGCCTTCTAGGGCCGCTTCTATTCAATGTTTTTGTTTCTGATCTCTCGGAGGTGTTATCCGACATTTCACACCTTTTTTATGCAGATGATCTGAAAATATATCACCCTATTCAGTCGGAATCAGATGCAAATTTTCTCCAGCTGAAACTTCAGTTACTTGTGCAATGGTGTGAGCAGAATAAACTTACTCTTAACGTTGAAAAATGCCATGCCATAAGTTTTTCCCGCAAGGCCTCTACTCTTAATTTCGAATATCACCTGAATAATCAGCTCCTGAAAAATGTTGATAGTGTCGTGGATCTCGGTGTCGTCCTGGATAAAAAGCTGCGTTTCAATCTTCAGTATGACAGAGTTCTTGCTAGAGCTAGCAAGCAGCTAAGATTCATTAAAAGACGTGCAAAAGAATTGAAGAATGTATGGGTTACAAGGTCTCTGTTTATGTCTTTAGTTCGCCTTCTACTCGAATACGCTTGCATCGTCTGGAATCCTTTTTTTGATATTCATAGCAATAAACTGGAATCTGTCCAAAAGCAGTTCGTGATTTTTGCCTTGAGAGATCTCTATAATCCACATGATTTCGAAAGTCTTCCAACTTATAGTTACAGACTTAATCTCTTAAATCTGGCGACACTTTCTTCAAGGAGAGCGATACTATCCTCATGCTCCGTCTTTGATGTTATTAGAGGTTTGGTTAACGTAGAATATCTTAGTAACAAAATCACTTTCAATAATCCTGTAAGACAAACTAGGCACACACGTCTCCTCAATGAGCATCAACATCACACTATCTATGGAGACAGGGAGCCGATAAGTAGATGCTGCAAAATATTTAATAATGTTTCGAACTACTATTCCTCTACTATCTCTAAACCTTTATTAAAAAAAAAATTATATACTGTTTTAAATTCTTAGTCCAAATTATTTCACTTGACATATTGAATTAACTACCAGACAATAAAGTTTGTTGACATTTAGCTAAAGGAAAATAGTTTAAGTTTAAGTTTAATTTTGTTACTGTTTGTTACCTTGTTTGGTTAAATAAATAAATTATTTATTTGTCGCTCCAGAAGCTCAGCAGAGTTAGCAGAGTATAGCAAAAGGGTATCGTCAGCATAAATAATATATTTTCCAGTCAGGCTAGAGAAATATAAATTATAAATTTAGAGTAAAAATAAAATTGTCCCTAGAATTGATCCTTGAGGAACACCAATGTTAACTACTCGTTGTTTACTTATTTCATCATTAAACCTAACCTAGATTTTTTTGTCTTTTAGGAAACTACCAATTAACGCTAGTGCCAAGCCTCTTATTCCAAGTTCGCTTAGATTTTCTATCAAAGTGATATGATTAACTGTATCAAAGGCGTTCGCTAAATCAATAAACAGTGCAGCCACATATTTTTTCGATTCAAGTTCACAATTAATAAATTGTAAGGCATCTGTTATTGCTGATGTTGTATTACTTTATTGTAAAAAACCATATTGATGTGTATCGAATCCTACACTGTTTTCTATAAACTTAACAAGTCTTTTATTAATAATTTTTTCGAAAATTTTACTAAACGAACTTGTTAAAGCAATTGGCCTGTAATTAGAAGGATCAAAATCGTCACCTGATTTATGAATAGGAACTATCATGGTATCTTTCAGTTCTGTAGGGAATTCACCTTTGCTAATGTGATTATTAGTGATTGCAGAAATATAAGGTGATATCTGAGTAGCGACTAATTTCAAGTTTTCGGTAGTTATTCCATCAGTTCCAGGTGAAGAACTCTTCAATGAGCTAATTATGAAAAACACTTCACCAGGATCAGTAGGTTCGAAAAAAGGAGACTTTGAATTCAACGGAATGTTCTGCCTTTCAAAATTGTCAACATTAAACTTCACTTTTAATCCTCAATAAGTTGTTCACCTATACAGCTGAAATGATCAACGAGATTATTGGCAGTGATGAGAGAGTTAGATTTGTTTATTTTATTGCCCAACAAGAGTTCTTGATTGATGAATTTCCAAACTCTCCTAACATTACCCTCAGCAGAAATAAGTTGTCTTCTAACATAGTCCTTCTTAGCAATTCTGATCATGGAACATACTCTATTCTTCAAGGATCTGTATTCAGAAGTAAGTTTGGCATCATTTGGATTCATTTTCATTCTTTTATATAACAATTTATTTTTATCCATTTCCTTAATTAAATCTTCCGTAATCCAATTGTTGTCTCTCCTAGCTCTGATTCCCTTAATAGTTGAAGCCGATTGTTTTGCATCTTGAATAATAGTAATTATGTTTTTAAAAGAAATCTCACCATGCATTTCACTAAGCTTCTTTAGTACCGAATCAACATATAGTCGTTTATCTAAAAACTGAAATTTTCTTTTTAACTATAGGTTGCAGTTGGTTTTTAATACCAGATGCTGTTATATACAAACTATGATGATCTAAATCTGGCCATTCTGAGTATTCTACTTTAAGAGTAACAGTTTGAGTGTTGACGGTAGTTGTTACATGGTCTAACAAAATAGCTCAACTTGATGTAATTCTAGTAGGGCTACAATTTAGCAGTACCACATTGTTCATTGCCAACATATTATTGTAGTTAACACAGATACTATTGTTTATGCTAATGGCATCTACAGCGCCGGATTAACCATAGGGCTAGCAGGGGCTGCAGCCCCGGGCCCCTGGGATCCTGGGGCCCCTTACTCTCGAAAAATAAGAATAAAAATTACGAATAATATAACAAAAAACATTATATCAAACGTAGAAAAATTGTTTTTTTCAATTTGTTGACTCAATTTTTTAGGTATTCATACTGCAGATTTGATTTTTGTTATTTGAAAAGAATTTAATTACAGTATCTGTCAGAGAGAAAAATTATTTTACAAAAAGTCAATATATTTTTGTAAAAAATAGAAAAATATTGTTTAGTTCTAGCTACACATATCCGCTGAGAAAATGCATTTGGAAATCATTCGCTTGAGAATTCATAATCCATAATATTCTAAAGCAAGGTTTCTGAAAATGTAATACATCACATATAAGTTAAAACGAAAGCATTTCTCTCAAAAACTGATTGAAAAGAAATAATACTATATTATGGTTTCAAAAATGACGATGCGATTCGGGGAACGCATACTCAAGTTTTTTCGCGAACTTCGCTGCCGCATCGCCGCCAGTTTCACGGAAAAACAAAACAACACTTTTCGGCACGCGTCTGCTGCACACGGTGTTTGATATCAGTCGGAAGCAAGCTCTATAGGTGGAGCTCTAGTCCGAACTACTTTTTTCTTGTCAGTTGTCTGTGCTCATTGAATTTCTTACTGGAAGTGCCCCAACGCCGTATTTTCTTTTCCATGTGATATTTTAATTTTTGAAATGCCATGTTGCCTCTTCAACCCCATCGCAAATATCCTTGTGGAAATGACAAAAAGAAAGAAAAAAAAGCGAGAGAAGAAGCAATTAAGAAACTGCCTAGTGTAACCAAATATTTTACACTTACACGTCCTTCAATTGAAGAAAATCAATCAGGTAAGAATATAACCAACTGTGAATATTTTGTTTGAAGTTATATAGTGTATCAAAGCGATAAAAAAAATCATATACAGCGCATAGTGCATTCGTGATCGCGTACATGTACTGTTTTAGTGTGTAATATGACATATCAATCGAGAAGTTTACTTGAATTTCATAAACGTCTTTTTAAGTGACACAAGATGAGATATCTGCTCCATCTGAAACATCAACTGATTTCTTGCGTGACAAAAACAGTACATCTACACTTGACGACTCCGTTTCTATCATTGACAAAGTTTACTCGAACGATGAGAGTGATAAGACTGATGAAGGTAAATTTAAACTATTTTATTATCAATCGATTACGTATTTTTAATTTTGTTTTTAATTGTTAATAATTATTTTTAAATTTTAATAATGACTTTTTAATGATTCAAAAATTGATATTTTCAGACTCATTTTTAATTCAGCTATTATTTTTTTTAGATGTAGAGACTGTGGAGAGAGATCCTGCCTTGTGGCCTTTGAGACTGTGCGAGAATAGCCATGAGCGTAATAAATATTTGCGAAATGATTGTTTATACTTTCAAAACAAGAAATCTAGTTTCAAGACATCGAAGCGAGAGTACAACAATCAAAATAGGTATTTTTCACCAAATTTATTTCAGAAAATACTTCACAATGGTGAAAAGTGTGAACGAAAGTGGCTCATGTTTTCTGAATCAGCTGGATCTGTTTTTTACTATGCATGCAAATTATTTTCCACAGATTATGACAATCCTTTTGTTAACGATGGATTTTCCAACTGGAAAAAAGGCAATGAATATATTTGTTGTCACGAAAATAGTAAGGAACACTACAACTGTATGTCACAATATTTGAATTTTTCATCAAAAAGTAATCGTATAGATAAAAGTATGGTACAAACATTTGCAAATGAAGTGCAATATTGGCATAAAGTGCTTACAAGAGTTCTATCAGTCATACGACTTCTCGCTGAAAGAGGCCTTCCATTTCGTGGAACGACGGAAACAATCGGTTCACCAAACAATGGTAATTTTTTGGGTATGATAGAACTGCTTGCTGAATGCGATCCGTTCTTACAACAGCATATTAAATTATATGCAAATAAAGGTAGTGGAAATGTTTCGTATTTATCAAAGACTACATACGAAGAATTTATAGAGCTTATGGCTGAAAAAGTGTTGCAGCACATTATAAATGAAATAAAAAATGCAAAGTATTGGGGACTTGTGCTGGACTCAACTCCTGACATTTCACATGTCGACCAATTATCGGTTGTAATTCGGTATTATGCAAATAATCAAGTTTATGAACGCTTCATTGATTTTATACCAATAAAAAGTCACAAGGGTAAGTCCATGTCGGAAGATGTTTTGTCATTGCTTGAAACACTTTCTATTGAATTAGAGAATTGCCGAGCACAGACATACGACAATGCTCGCAATATGTCCGGCGAATACAACGGACTCCAAGCTTGCATATGCGGAAAAAACCAACTGGCATTTTATGTTCCATGCACTGGTCATTCATTAAATTTAGTCGGAGAATGTTGCGTACAGGTGTGTTCTATTGCCGTCAATTTTTTTGGTGTTTCGCAACAGTTATACGTATTTTTTTCCGCGTCAACTGGTCGATGGGACATCTTAGTGGGTGAAAAATCGATTTTGAAAAACTTATCGAAAACAAGATGGTCACGACGATCAGATGCTTCTAGAGCTTTGAAAGATAATTTCGAAGGTATCTACAAGGCATTGGAGAAGATAGCTAATGACGTATACCAGAAACCTGTAGTGCGTAACGAAGCTTCAGCTTTAATGACACATATCATCAAGCTTGAAAATGCTTTTATGACTGTTTTTTGGGACTTCGTATTGAATCGTTTTGATGCTACAAGTCAATACCTGCAGAAAGTAGAAGTAGATTTGATTTCTGCCAGTAAGATGCTCTTATCTTTAGTCGATTTCGTCCAGAATTTGCGAGATAAATTTTCTGATTTTGAAGGTAAAGCTAAGGAACTTAGTCCCTTGGTTAGTAAAGAATATTCTGATACCAACAAGCGCAAAATAACTAAGAGACTAGCAGACGGAGGAGTGCAAGCTTGTACTTTGTCTGGCTCAGATAACTTTCGCATCAATACTTACTATGTGATAATAGACAATCTAGTCGTCGAATTGCAAAAACGATGCAAAGCTTACACTCACATCACTGAATTGTTTGGTTTTCTTCTGCACTTGCTGGTCATGGATGAAGACGATTTACAAATCAAAGCAAATAAACTTGTAGAAGTTTACTCAAATGATTTAGACAACAGTTTTTTTCTCGAGTTGAAGCAATTCATTCCTCTTTTGAAATTGCAAGAGAGAGGTTTCTTTTCGAACCGTTCAAAAGAATCTGATAAAGCAATTGACGAACTACTGAACCCTGTGAAAGTATTGAATTGGATAGTCGCTAATGACATGATCTCAGTATTCCCTAATACGTATATTGCCTACAGAATTCTAGTCACTATTCCAATAGCTAATTGCGAGACAGAAAGGTCATTTTCTACGTTAAAAAGAATAAAAAATATGTTTAGATCGACAATGCTGAACGAAAGACTGTCCTCTTTAGCAAGATTGAATATTGAAAAAGAGCTGCTGAGATCGCTTGATTTTGATGAAGTAATAGCGGAATATGCAGCAAAGAAGGCGAGAAAGAAATGTTTTTAATTATAATGTATATTGTAATTACCTGTAAAAATAAAAATGTTTACTTGTCAAAATAAAAATGTTTAACATTGAATAATTCGGATTTTATTCTCTTTTCGCAAAAGTTGGGATTTTCTTTGCCCTTAAGAGGGCCCCTTCGTTGTTTAGCCCCGGGCCCCTATAAAGCTTAATCCGGCGCTGGGCATCTATATTGGTATCGGCGACAACTATCAAATTATTAAACCTTTGATACAGAGGATACAAATATTCAATAAAGTCTTCAGCATCATCATGCTGGGTTCTATAGAATGTTCCTAAGTGGATTGACCGAAGGTCGCATTCAATAGAAATAATGATAGGCTGATATCTACTATCATAATGAAGCAGCTTACTTAAATCAGGGGTAAAGTGAGTCGTGGAACTAATCACTCTACACTCGTATTAACAATGATTGAAAAATTGTAATGAAGCTCTCTACCAGCTTCAACCACTAAATCAGTACGAGGGTTGTCGTAGGATCACTTTACTTTATCTTATGTAGCTATCAAAATATTCTTACCACCAAAAAAATCTGCTAATTTTATCTCTCACTCTACTAAACAATAGTACTATTGGCCTATTTGTCCGTAAAGCCACGCAAGCATACCGTTACATCTATCTGCTTAACTCATATTACTTCCATTTCACGTCTGCTTAAATTCATGTTCACCCGCACTACATCCCAAAGGAGTCGAGATAACGGCCCGATATTAATCTTAAGCGGATTACGATTAGAACGAGGTGCTGTTCTATCCGAAATTCACTTTAATGTGGTGCCGTAATACGAGCTGTCAAACAAACAGACAAAAGGGTCGAAAAGTTAATCTGCTGCAAGTTAAAGGCAAACGATTCTCATCATTATATGATTCCAAGCCTACACAAACCTACACATAATGCGACATAGGATCAACAGGACAGAATAGAGACATATTTTCTCGGACTGGACAATTAAGTCTCGTTCTAAAATACGTTTGTATTTGAGTAACAGAAGTATTATGCGTTAAACATGACAAAACGTTGAAGATATCAAAGAAGATACTTTTTGCGTACGGTTGACATTTTGGTTTTTTCGAAATAGTTTCAACCTACGGCAGTAAGGTTGAATGAATAATGATAAAACCAACATGAGAAAATATGCGAAACACGAACTAAAATGAATCACTAGGTTAACAATTCCAGAAATCCTTTCTGTGGTATGCCTTTTTGGATTTTAGTTTCATATCACGGACGGTAAAGGTCATGAGTACTGCTGGGTAAAAAACGAATGCAAATTTACAAACCAAATAAAACGATGATATTCCAGGAATATTAGACTGGACCTTGATTTTTGATTGCAAAATAATGGAGGAAGTGCAGATTTTCAGACTGAAAAGATTTCGAGTCAAGCGCTCGAACAATTCGGTCATACGAGGAATATGAAGAAGCATTGAGAAGGCGTTTTGATTGATTTGGGCAATGGTTTCTGAATGTGTTGCGTAAGTATGTTAAATATCTTAGGTGACTTTTTTATATATATATATTTGTTCAAATAAATTAATCTCAGCATATTTAGACACTTTTGGCATCATTTGTGGGCAGATTTGCCAATACTTTCATTTGAACCAAATACATTTTATCTTTACTATGATAATTTCTTAAACTATGCAGATATGGATTATTTTTTTTGCAAAACGAATTTGGCTGCTAAGTTAGAATAAGAGAGCAAGCACTTCGTGAAAGAAAAACAAAGCAGAGGCTGTTAAGTTCTTTAAAAAGCATAATGAGGACATCCTAGCAGACTTTGTCTTAGACCGCCTGGAAAAGGTAGGCTCCAGCTTCGTGCTGGCAGAGATGCAGAGGATAAAGAAGCGCGCGAAAAGGACTATGATACTGACCTTTTTATCATTCATGATAGTCAGGAAGAACACGAGGAGAAAATGAACACGAGAGCAAGAAAACTGCTGATGGCAATTCAACTCACCCTTTCGTCCATCCATCTGGTGGCCGAAAAAATGTAAGCCTCACTTCTATATCTTCATCTCCCATTACCTAGATGTTTGGGCTTCTTAAAAAAATTTGATGTCTACGCTGAGCTAGCGGCAGTAGCTCAAAATGCTAGTGCTTTTGCAATCCCATCTTTAGCTACAGCACCATACTGGTGGGCACCAAAATCTTTGGCATTCCAACGTTTTCACAATTAATTTCTGTCACAAACTGGAACTGAAAAAGAAATAGGATGACTACAAAATCATCCGTGATGACAGCCTCAGATGACCCAAATATAAATAAATGGGGAACTTTGCTCCTCGTCAAAGAACACATCAAAACGCAAAGGTGTTTGATCTCAGGACTTGCGATTATTGAAGCGGTCATTTAGGGAATGAATAATTCACTATTGTAGGCATCTATGCTCATGACTTCAGAGACTTTGAATTGGTTCAGGATCTCAGTATCATAACTTGATTTAGTGATCCTCGGAAGAGATTTAATGGTCGTTTGCAGTCCTGGAAGGGGAGCCGACGAGACAATGCTTATGTAATGAGAATGAAGCAATAGCTAATGAATACTATGAAACCTGTCTTCCCACAGGAACCAACCTTTCACTGCTCTTCATCGGTTATAGGATATATTTTTCTCATGTCTCCAACCGTAGTAAACTCTCTCCCACATTTTGTACCGATTTCACGACTTCATTTTCATTTCTAGTTCTCTTCTTTCTCTAAGATAGGGCTGATTAAAAGCAATTCGCAAAAAATATTTAATTCAAACGTCAGTTGCAAATTATTTTAAAATCTTCACCTTGACAGTTCAGGAAATTTATGCTCCCAGTAAATTGCTCAGACACTTGATTTGCTCAAACACATCCTTTCCTCTGACACTGGTAGCTTATTTATCACAACAAAATCAACAAACTTGGCCTTCTTTGATTCACCACACGACATTATTCAGCTCCAAAATAGGCGGAAATCTTTAAGACGACGTATTACCTGTATCTACCATAGACTTTTAACTAAGATAACAATCAGTATAGATCCCTTAATAAAGTCATCGGCCTGAATCCATGTTGACACGAAATCTGAAAAATGTCTCCGAAAAGAAGTCGCGAGCCAAATTATGTTTGTAGAAGCTAGTAAAATAACAGCACGTATAAGATTAAGCAATTTTACTTCGAATAGTAGCTTGCTTTCTGATAATAAATCTACTGCAGCTGCTAATGTTCCTACTTTTTCTATTGCGAAGAAACCCGAAATTTCGGCGGTCATTTTACCAATGTTGTCAAAACCTTCGTCTATAATTTTCATCATCAAAATAATTTGATAGCTAGCACACACGTTTCAGTTATTCAAACGTTTTTATAGACCCCCCAGGATCACGCAACCTTTGCGAAAAAAGAGGTGCTATTCACCCTGGTATTGAACCTTTCATAAAAAAATCCTCAGCGGAAAATAGAGTTTCAAATATCATTTAAAAAAAAACTATCTTCTTGCTTCTTTGAAAATCTTTATGTGGTTTTTAATTCTTGTCTCAACATTGGATAGTTTTTCAATTATTGGAATCCATCATCCAGAACAAAAGGGTTTTGGGTGTTTGCCTGATTGTTGATTTCTTGTATAAAATGATCGATTTTGCATTCTCTACTTGGTTAATCAAAGCTATTTATAGTTTTCTTAGTGACAGAAAGGCATTTGTCAGCTTCAATGGGGTTTTCTCCGACAAATTTCTAACGAAATTAAGGCTCCATACGGTGCCTCTATTTAGTCTTCGATATCTTTTACAAAACTAAAACAATTAGCAAAATTTGAACGCCTTATCGTTGGTGATGTCACCTTTCTTCATTTCAAGGCCGATGGGCACTATTACAGAAATAGTGATCTTGACAGGAAAGTGAGAGTAACGCCTTTACCTTGTTAATTGCTTGGAGCAGTCTACTGTGTAATTGGTCATCTCAAGCCCATTGCTCCATTTTTACATTCAAGACTTACGTCTTAGCGTCCGAATTAATCTCATGACTAGCTTATAACTCCATGTGCTACTAATCTACGTATATAGTGAAATGTTTGCTTGTTTTTTCTCAAATCAAAATTGAATGAAACTCCTCATGTATAGCAGTTTAATTTCAGTGTTCATTCTAGTGTAAAAAACAGATTTGTTAGGCTAAAATTTAAAGTAAACAGCTAGACAGACACAGCTGATACGTCTATGATCGCTAACATGAAGTAGTTTTAGTTTATATATTTGGCGTATCGTACTTCAGCCAAAACAATCAAAAAGGATGCAGCAGCTAAACTTGGATACGCGCGACCTCTTTAGCTGTGTAAAAAAACTTACTCCGGATAATCTTCAGGATTAAATTATCGCTTCTTTCTACATCACCGTTTCTTCCGGCATCAGTGATTTTCTAAAGCGCGACTTCTGGCCATCTGGAATTTTTGTAAAATTGTTCATCAAACTTTCGCGTAAAAATGTTCGATCCAGAACAGCAAAGAAGACTCAAACTTAAATCGTTCCTTGAAACTGTACTATCGAAACGTCCGTGGCTTGAGGACCAAGTCTTATAAAATTAATCTTTCTCTTGCTCTACCATCAGAATATATTATCTGTCTGATAGAAACCTGATGATATTTTTGCTAGTAAGATTTTACTACCAGCACACTTTTTTCCGCAAGGACCGTGACCGCTCAATCTCTAGTAAGTCTGGATGGCCGAGGTGTTCACATTTGTATCCACAAATCTCTCACTAGCTCGGTTTGCAGTGACTTTACTACTATATCCGTAGTGGACTGTATTTTAGTTCATGTTTCTCTAGCACCTACTGCATTGTTACTTATTGCCTCAATCTACGTCAGCTGTAATATTCCTTCGCTTTACGAACTTTTCTTTTCTGAGATCCCATCCTATCTCCTTTACTATTGGCTTTCCACTCACATAATGATACCTCTTTTTCAATCATCATTTCTAGCAACAGTCTTCCACTTACTTTGTATCCCTTCATTTCTTTATGATCTCTTTGCCAATTGTACTCGGTACCTAATACCAATGGAAAAATACTGGATCTAACTTTTTCCAATATTCAGATGTCTTCTGTTTATTTGGATTCCGCTGCTTTATCTTATGTCCCTCCCAATCCTCACCACACTCCTATTCTTTTATAACTTTGGATACAAAGTCAAATGCTACACCCGCTTCAATTTCTATAAGGCCAACTTTGCAGGAATGGCGAACGATATCAAACTTGTTAACTGGTATTCATTTCGTCGCTATTCTGACGTTGACAGGGCTCTCCATAGGCTTTTTACGTCTTCCTCTCGAATCTGATTCCTCGTTTCACTCCCACGTGTCGTCCCAAATGGCCTAATGATGTTTCCTGGTTTACCTTTGAGGTTGCTGCTGCCCTTAAGGCAAAGGTTACTGCCCGCGGCAAATTCAAGCGTTCTTTTTTGCATGATGACCTGCTTGAGTTTGAAAAGCAACGCTCTCATACAAAAAGGATCGCTAAAAAAGCCATAAGTTCCTACGATGCCAGAGCTGATGCTTCTATCAGTTCCACCAATTGAAAACCCTTCTGGTTATTTATTCTTACCCTGAACAGATCCCGCGTCATTCCTCAAAATATGTTTCTGGATGAAATTTTTGCCGCCACAACCGAAGAGACCTGTGAGCTCTTTGCTCGTTTTTTCTCGTCATTTTCTTTCCCAAAAAAACCACTTTCTCCTCCACATGTTTATTTCTTAGCTCCTATGTCGTTTCACGCTAACCTTGGAGCGTTCTCTTCGTTTCGTAAAAACCCAAAAAAATATTTTAGTTTAAAGACCAATTTTCCCTTTAGAAGAAATCAAAATATATCTGGGTTCTAAAGGCAAAATTGGCCATTAAATTAAAACTTAAATATAACTTCATTGTACAGCATAAAAAAAGCTAAGAAACATATCTGAACAAATTCAATTTCTCTTACGAGTAACTTAGCTTTTAAGGCCCTCATTCACGCACAGTCCAAATGGCCTGAGTTCATTTGGCTTGAGTCCGTTTGGTTTAAGTGCAATTTAGCTCGCCACTCAAGACAGAGCCTCGATCCAGTTAGTCCCATCCATTTTCTGTCATTAATTTAGAAAAAAATAAAGATAAACTTTGAACGAAAAATTATTTTTTTAATTTATTAACAGATCCGAAGCATAGGCAGGAGTTTTTTACAATTACAACTTGCATCTTCATAAAGAAACAAAAGCCAAAAAGGAAGTGGAAAAAATGATGGCTTGCCAAACGCAATCAAATGAGTCACGTAAATTTGATAACTCACACTTGAGCTTTCTGATTGGCAAAATTTCTTAAGAATGTAATAGCCGGTCCAGACGCTAGGTTTTGCACAACGTTTTATTTGCGCAGTCAAAACGTTGCGGATAACTATGCCCTATCAACTCAATTATCGCTGCAACTGTACCGTTCTCAAAATTGCACAGTTTTCCTATCCACACGCAACTTTTTGTCTGCAACGTTTTAGACTGCGCAGATAAAACGTTGTACAAAACCTAGCGTCTGGACCGGGCTTAAGATACGACATATAACACGTTGCTACGGTTGGTCACAACATTTATCAAACGAAAGGATACAAATATGAGGTAAACTATCAGTCCTCACGAAATATTGATCACTACTTTGCGGTATTTAGCAAGCAGTTGCAGACTTTGGGTCAAATAATATAATAAACATTCATGTGACCTATATTATTCTATAACTTCCAAAACAAAATCATGGCCACCACTATCCATTATGCTTATATTTCGATTAAAGAAAATAATCACAGAAACAGTCACTGAGCTTGTCACAGGCTTCAACACACTGAGGCTTCAACACACACAACTAGTCCATTTTATGGATTGTCCAAACTCGGCCTGCTATTTTCCCATAGACGGCCGAGCCAAAAAATGGCCCGATGGACTGAGTCCGTGGACTTTGGATTGATTGGAAATCCAATTTGATTCCTTGAGTCCATGAGTCCTTCCGAGCAGTGCTGCCATTTTAGCATTTTGAATGCTAGATCTAGCATTATTTTTTCCAAAACAGCATTCGAAATTCGGGGTTAGCATCTAGCATTATTTTTAGCATTTAAATTTAGATTTCGGAATAATCTGGCACTCATATATTTACAATCTCGCCCATCAAATTTTTCTCAATAATAGCTCTGTTCGTGTACTTTCGTTCATGAAAGGAAACTTCCTGAATCATGTGGAGGCGGAAATTCATGAAAAGTGACAGCCAGAAGTGACAGTTATCTGATTTTGAAATAATGATAGTGTTTATTAAGTCTAAAATATAAAGATTATAAAGTCATCTATATTGCTCTAAATATGGTAACATTCAATTAAATCGTGATGATGCTAAAAATCAGTGAATTGGTCCCATCAACTTCAGACTCCCAGCAGCCTCGGGCATCTACAAATTCAAGTTTACCAAAGTATGTGCATTCTAGTTAGATATTTTTTGCTGAATAATGTGAATCAATTGTTTTGTTGGGGCTTCAAATGCAAGCAATCGTACGGATAACGCTGGAGTTATTCTTCGTTATCAGACACTAATGCTTTTTCTTCACTTAAAAATAAATAATTGTTGCTGTTTTGATTGTGAGACTCCAAACGATGTTTTGAAAAATATTGGTAGAAATGAGCTTTACACAAGAGAAGAAGATTTAGATATACTGCTATGTCTGTAATAGATATAGAGTCATATTGAGATGTAAATTTTAAACTTCTAATTTGTTTTTGTTATACATACGATGGTTGATCAATAAGTAATGATAATAAATATAAACCAAGGTGATTAAACTTAAAAGATATAAAGGTTATTTAATTGTGATCATGGTTCCCTTCTTGTCTATAAATCAGCATAGACAACGTATATCGTCTCTAAAGCTTATCAAAGCAGAAAATAATTGATACCGGGAACTCGATCGTTTTGCGTAGTAAACCTCCGAAGCCGAATCAAATTGGAATTGTTTTTGCGGGATGATTAAAATTGAAAAAAAATATTTTATTTACATTGAAAATTTTATTTTGACAAAGTGGTTTCGAAAGCATGCACTGATTCTCATCAGACACCAGCACACAGTGCATACTTGACTGGTGTGACCACTTGCAGTTGGAAATCATTAATTTTTATCTACGCTGGTTGTGACAAATTTTAACATCTCCGACTTATATCCATCGATGTAATTTACTTGCAAAGGTTATTTAATTGTGATCATGATTCCCTTCTTGTCTTCACACAACCAGCGTAAATAAAAATTAATGATTTCCAACTGCAAGTGGTCACACCAGTCAAGTATGCACTGTGTGCTGGTGTCTGATGAGAATCAGTGCATGCTTTCGAGACCACTTTGTCAAATAAAAATTTTCAACATAAATACAATTTTTTTCAATTTTAATCATCCCGCAAAAACAATTCCAATTTAAAAGATATATTTATTTTTCAACATAGTCTTCTAACAAGCTCATACATTCAGTCCATCTTTTTTTCAAACCCAGGATTACCTTAGAAAAAAATTATTTATCTGGACTCTCCCAAAATGCCTCAACAGCGGCCATCACTTCCCTATCATCTTAAAATTTCTTACTCCGAAGGTGTTGTTTGAGCCGAGGAAAGAGGTAGAAGTCACTGATAGCTAGATCAAGTGAATAAGGTGGGTTTTCAAGCAGTTCGAATCCTGTTTCTTTAATTGCATCCATCGCAATTGCAGTCTTGTGAGCCGGTGAGTTATTTGGAAGAAACAGAACTCCGGCTCGCAGTTTGCCGTGTCTTTTCTCCTTCTTATTTGGTCTGCTTAGCCTGATATAGCGGGCCCCTTTTCCAAATATTCCACCACAATAATTTTTTCAGCGTCCCAAAAAACTGATGCCATAACCTTTCCTGCTGAACTTGACACTTTGAATTTCTTCGGCATCGGTCGAGACGGTCGCATTTTGGTTTCTGGATCAAAATGGTGGGTCCAAATCTCGAAATGTGATAAAAAATTCTCATGATCTGCCTGGAACTTTTGGAGATTCACCCTTGAAATGTCGACTCGTTTCTTCTTATGCTCGCCCGTTCACATTCTCGGTACCCGCGCAGAGACCTTCTTCATATGTAATTTTTTGTCAAAGATTTTGTGAATACAATCATATGAGATCCCTGTGACCTCAGCTACATGCCTGAGGGTCACTCTTTGATCTGCTAACACGACATCTTCGACTTTTTTTACGTTGTCTTCAGTGAGGGATGTGGATGGACGTCCTTCGCGGTGTTCATCTTCAGTGGATGCTCTTCCCAGCTTAAACTCCTTGGCCTAGGGTGCAACGGTGGAATATGAAGGAGCAGAGTCTTCTAATGTTTTCACCATGTCGCCCTGTAAGCCTCAAACAGAGGTACTTTAATTTCGTTTTCCCCATTTTGAGGTTCTCTCTTCGAATGTTCGTACTCAAGTGAATGTAGCTCCCTGGATTCATGGCCTATTTAGATGCTTTTTTTATGCTGACTTAGCGAGTATATGTAGTAGTAAAACATTTTTTTTTGAATTTTATGCGAACTGGAAATGACCGATTATCATTACTTATTGATCAACCGTCATATAAATATAAATATTGTTTTCATATTGAAACATGTTTATTTCAATTAAAAAAGAAAGCATTATTTAGCATTATAATTTTACAAGATCTAGCATTATTTAGCATTAAATAAAATTGAATCTAGCATTATTCCAAAAAAATAAATGACAGCACTGCTTCCGAGTTCTCCCACACACGGTGAGATTTTGGCCTGGCCTCAGGCCATTTGGACTGATGGACTGCTCGTGAATGGGGGCCTTTAGAAACAATATTTTTAAAATAAATAATATTTTTAATACACTTTCTGTGGACTTATACGTTGAGCAATAAGCCCCTTTTCGAAAAAAAATTTCTTAATGTTTTCTACGTTATCTTCGAGATATGAGGACATTACATGCATTCTTTCATATAATATAAACGATAAACGGATTTACCATTCATGTTTTATTAAGTTCTTTCGAATATTTTTCGCTTTCAGTCATTCCTGCAGCAGCGATGTTTTGCTGAGGTCTGAGGACGATTACTTTTTCGTCAAAGTTCAGAGTTGTCCTCACCAATTTCGATCAATTTCCTCAATGTCGTGTTTTGCGTGGGAGCTCGGTTTTTTCATTTAACTTTTCACTGGTTAGAAAGCTGTTCTTGATTTTCAAATTTTATCACTTTTCACTGATCTTTTGCTGTGTCTCACAGAAATTTCAGCTTTTCATTTATTTTGGATATTTAAGTATGTAATAAATTGACTTAATTCCTTTTCTTATGAGCAGTTGCGCACGTCCGACTGCCAAAAAACCAGCAACTCCGCTTTCTTTCCTTCTCAAAACGGGATTCCGCTCTTTCTTTTATTTAAAAATTTTTCATTTAACCGCAAGAGCAGTTCATTCCACTCCTTAAGGCATTCCCAAATTCCTGGTACAGTCCCGAAACACAAATACCAGCTGATGGAATATTTTTTAATACGATGGCAAAACAGGCGAAACTGAGACATCTCACTGTCGAAATGACAAACTCAGTGTCATAACCATATAAACACTGACTGAGACTCTGTTTCGTCATCGATTCGTCGTTTCCTCATCGTCAGACTAGCAATTGGAAAATGTTGCGTCTCTTTTGATTTCATGGATCCGATTTCGGATTTAAAAAGCAAAGAAATCAAGAGGACAGCTTTACATGTTCTATCAACGTATATTGTTGAATACTCCCCTCCCGAATTACCACGGGAGGGGAGTATTAACATAGACTGTATATTCTGAGGTCATTAGAATAATATTTTGCACAGTCTTTTATCACAATTTGCACCTAATATACATCTATAATCTCCGAAAATTTCAGCTGCATTGGACCACGTACTCCTGATGAGCACAAAAAAGTGTCGGCCAAAGGGAACAAGCTCATAATCACATCAATTGATTGCCTCGCTCATGTACTACTCAATGTTACTGTGTACACAAAATCACAAACTTGTTGACCCCGGGGAACAAGATATCGTCCCAAGAGCTTGTGTGCCAGCTCGCTCATAATAGAGTGAGTCGACACACGTTTTGGGTGCTAGTGATTGACTCATTGCGATTGTTTCATTCATGTGCTACCCATCTCTATCGCAGTCATGTAAACGATTAAAATCAATGCCAAAGTAAATTTTTTATGACTATTTATAACTCAAACTAGTCTTCGCTGAAAATACTATGTGAAAAGTATTTTTGAAATTTTGCGCCCAGCGTGGGAAGATACAGGTCACGGACTAAAGAAAGTTTCAACTGTGTAGTATGTTAAGGACTAACTCAAAGCTAATATCTTCTTATGCATTTTACCATCATATTCATTACTGAAGGGTGCTTGTATGAAGAAAGTAATGTTTAGAAGGTGAGAAATTTTTTAGGTTTTCTTTTTAAATTAACGTTTAAATTTGTCACAATTAAATTCAAACTGATCGCTCGCAATTTGGACATTCAACCAACCATTACAATAGTGCATTGTTCTAAGTTCAGACCCTAACAGTGGACATCCTAACTCACAACCAACATTGTACACAAGAATCGCTGTGCCAGAGCAGTGATACTCCCCGACGGCTTCAAATAGTTTACAACTACCCTGAGGGCTACAAAACACCTCCAGCACTACGACCAGCAACATCAGCTACGACCAATATCGGTAAAAGAATTACAACAATATTTATCTATTTCGAACATACTCTTACATTCTCATTCTATCGGAGTCCGTTAGATCGCTATAGTCAACGACTGACTTAGATAAATACATTCTAAGAATCAGGAACCATTTGGCCAAGAACCCAACATTCTTCTCGCTACCCTAAGGCGGGAATACGGTAACCGTCGACCTGGTTTTGAGAATCGTTTAGTATATTATCCTGAAACGGAAACTGAAAATGGTAAAACAATTGCCCAGTCGGATAGCTGTTGTTTATTTTCCAATCCCGATATTTGGTTTTTGTATTCTGAAGCGTTTGTACACCGGCAAGTAAGCAAGCGAGCAAGCAAACAGACTGGCAAGCGAATAAGCTGGCTATCGAACTGCGAATGCAATGCCGTTCACGAAGACCACGAGGCATATAAACGTTTCAGACGACCTTAGGAGGATTATATGCGTGACTGGAATACGTTTGTCTCGGTAACATCCTTCGATGTTGTGGATAAGTAACGGAAAGGTATCTATAAGTATTTTTTATTGATCTACATTGATTCGTTACGGTGCGATTTCATGGAAGTTTGGTGGTATGGAGGTGCTAGGGGAGTAATGACGTCCTTTGAATGGGACCGAAGTATTTGGATATTACAGAAAGTAACTTTTGTTCATGCCAGATTTAACCAAATGGGAAATGTTACCTAAATTTAGCTATGCAAGGTCATGGAACATAGGAAATAAGTGAAAAGAACATAGTTAAAGCTGATATATTTGGTAAAACAACTATAAAAGTGGGGTAAATATAGACATTTAATCTATTTTAACGCATGGTATGTTTAATGCAAATTCGAATTTCCAATCAGTCAATCGGTCATTCAACTAGGGCTGTACTGCGGATATTATATCAATAATAAACACCAATAAAATTTCATATTTTAGCTAATATGATTTTACGTGGAAATTATTTACATCTAGTAGAGGGTGCACCACATCACGCTGCATCTCTTTAAAGAGAGAAAGGTTTCAAAAGGAGCGGGGAGATTTGAAGAGAAATTCCAAACTTGATTTATTTATTTATTTATTTAACAATTCGTCTAAAACAGACTACCCACATTAAAAAGTATACACAAATATTCAATAAATATTTACAACAACACCTCTCAAAGACAATGCAGACTTGTTGAAATCAAAACGATCACCAGTTTTATTAACAGCTCATTTTATCGCTGAAATAGGTTCATTGTAGCCGTAATTGCTTCGATGAAAAGGAACGGATAATAAACTCACGTGTCGAAATTTGTGGCAATCAGTATTCAGGCCAAATTGATCTAAAATAAATTCAGAAGAGGCATTGCCGGCAAAAAGCTGAGCAGCAAAAAAGATTTTGAATTTTTGGCGCCTATTTTCAAGTGTGTCCATAGACAAAAGTTTCAGCCGATTAGTATAAGGAGGCAATCAAAGAGGATCCGACCACAAAAACTCATGAAGGCGAAATCGCAAGAATTTTCTTTGAACCGATTCAATGCTATCTATATGCACTTGCTCATAACGAGCCCAATTCAAGCATGCATATTCGAGGATTGGTCTCACCAAAGCACTATATAAGGTTTTTGTTAGGAAAATGTTATTAAACTCCCTCGAACGCCTCCGTACAAAGCCTAACTCACAGTTGGCTTTTACAAATGATACTATTTATATGATATATCCCAGAAGCAGAGCAGGACATTAACATCTCTCCACCAACATTCCAAGAAGTTCAGGCAGCCATATGTAACCTTCGAATAAATAAAGCTCTTGGAATAGATGAAATACCTCCCGAATTACTCAGAAATGGTGGAACTCTTCTTTGCAACATTCTCCACCAATTAATACAAAAAATTTGGGCGGCAGAACAGTTGCCCCATTTACAAAAAAAGGAGACAAATTACGTTGCGAAAACTACAGAGGCATTACTTTATTATGCTCGCCCTATAAAGTATTGTCCAAAATTATTGGACGCAAAATGAAGCTCTTCTATGATAATATCATAGGAGAGTATCAAGGTGGCTTCAGGTCCGGACGATCTACGATAGATCAAATATTTTCAGTCAAAAATGCTGGGAGTATGATATCGACGTGCACCAGGTCTTCGTAGATTTCAAGCAAGCATATGATAGTGTAGACAGAAATACACTTAACCGAATCATGCTTGACTTGGGAATTCCAACAAAACTCGTCCGCATGACCAAGGTGACAATGATGAACGCCGAATCTCAGGTCAAAGTCAACAGTGACCTAACAAACAGCTTCCACACTAACTCAGGCTTAAAGTAAGGAGATGGACTTGCCTGATGCTATTCAACCTTGCTCTGGAATACGTCATCAGAAAAATACCAACTAGTAAATAGTAGCATTCGCCGACGACGTCAACAATATGGCACGGACCATACCAGAAGCAAAGGAAGCTTTCTAAGTTTGGAGTCAGAAGCCAAGAAAATAAATCTACAGGTCAACGAAGATAAAACCAAACTAATGACCCAAACAAGAAAAATGGCGACAATCAGATAAAACCCTACCTTAGGAGACTACAACATCGATAATGTAGATAGCTTCACCTACTTAGGAGTTCACCTTGATAGATCAGGCAGTGAAAGGACGAAATTTTACGGCAAATAAATGCAGCAAACAAGGCGTACTATTCCATACTCCCCATAATCAAGTCTATGAACGTGCACAGGAATAATAAGCTTCGCATATACAAAACACTTATTAAACCTATGATTCTCTATGGAAGCGAAGCCTGGACTTTGACTACGGACTCCGAAAAGGCTCTGGAAGTATTCGAGCGCAAAGTGCTACGACGAATTTTTGGCCCCATACAAGAAGGGACAGAGTGGTGAATGCGATACAACAATGAGTTGTACCATATATATGACGACCCACCTGTATCCACATACATTAAATTACGAAAGTTACAATGGGCCGGCCACGTCGAGAGGATGGAGGCCTATAGACTACCTAAAAGAACGTTGAAAGGCAGTCAGCAGGTCAATACTGGGGTTCAATAATTGGAGAACCAGGACGCAGGATCGAGACGATTGGAGGTGGACGTTACTGGAGGTCCGACTGGGGCTGTCGCGCCATCGATGATGATGATGATTTATATGATCGTCAAAAGTGAATGAGCTATTCAGAAGTACTCCTAAATCAAGTATTTTTCCATAATGTGCTAATAGTGTACTCTTTAGAGAGTACTTAAATTGTAAAGTCGGAGATGTTAAAATTTGTCACAACCAGCGTAAATAACAATTAATGATTTCCAACTGCAAGTGGTCACACCAGTCAAGTATGCACTGTGTGCTGGTGTCTGATGAGAATCAGTGCATGCTTTCGAAACCACTTTGTCAAATAAAAATTTTCAAGATAAATAACATTTTTTTCAATTTTAATCATCCCGCAAAAACAATTCCAATTTGTAAAGAAGATTATTTACGCGTGAACGATAAAACAGAACACTTGTCGATGTTGATTAGTAATCGGTTTGTGTTATTATATTATCTAAGTCAGCTTGTAGATTAGGATAGACGCTCAAGTTGAATACCTTTTTGAAGATTTTAACATCATCAGCAAAAAATAATATAGATGAGCTTTTCAAGACGGACGGCAAGTCGGTGACATATAAAACAAAAAGAAGTGGGCCCAGGTGACTCCCTTGGAGAACACCTGAAGAGACGATGATTTCTGAACAGAAGACACCGCAAAAACATACAAACTGGGTACGTAAATTCAAGGAAGACGCAATCCAGTTGATAAATTTTAGGGGGAAATTGTAAGTGGATGATTTCTCTAGTAAAATGAAATGATCCAGCTTGTCAAAAGCTTTCGTAAAGTTAGTATAAACACGGTTCACCTGCAAGTTATCTTCAATGGACGGAATAATAATGTTGAAAAGTTCCAACAGGCTCGTTGCAGTTTATTTCCCCATTGTGAAACCGTGTTGATAGGGAGAAATGAGGGATTTGCAATGAAATGCTACGATATCACTAACTATTGCTTTAAAAAGTTTGGCGGTACAAGGTAACTTGAAAATGGAACGAGTCCGCATTTCTATCACCTTTCTTGTGTATGGGTGTAACGATTGCGTATTTTATGATTGCAGGGAAAATACCCGTGGACACTGGCAGGTTGAAGAAATATGATAAAATAGGTGACAGAGATGAAGAACAACGTTTCAAAATGAAATTTGGGATGCCGTTAGGATTCGGAGCCAGTTTGTTGTAAAGTTTTTTTTGAAAATGCTTCAATGGTATCTTCGTCAATAGCTAAATCTTTCATTCCCAAAGAGATGCTAGTCAACATTGTCAAGTTGTTAAGGTCTAAATTATTGTTTGTATTAGTAGAGGTATCCGTATTAAATGCCTGACGGAAATGATATGCAAACTCATTACTTATAGTTATTAGGTGAGTAATGGCTATGCCGTCAGATATAAATGTATCGGGGCATCCATCGCGATACCTCTTAGAACTAACAAAATTCCAAAAATTTTTTGGCTGCTGACGAAAGTTACTTCCTAGTGAGTTGATGTAATGTTTGTAAGTAAACTCAAATTCGCACTGAAAAATATACCGAAGCTCAGACAAAATGATAAAGCCTGATTCAGAGCACGTGGCACAGTATTTTTTCCATGCCTTAGAGTGAGAGCCATGGCAAAGTCCTGGCTCGTTAAAGAAAAGATGATTGGCAAGCACTGGACGAAACAGCTAAAAAGCAATAAATGAAAGCTCAATACAGCCTGGTTCATGACAAGTTCTAACAAAACCGGGGACCAATCACGGCTAACAAATGACGCTATTTAACATATCCAAATTAACATTTTTGAAATTAAATTGAGTAAGTGGTGAGCTTGAACATTCAGGACTGTTTACATTCAAATGTAAAATAATGTTGACTGGTGAGTGATGCATCGACTCGTAGCAAAGAGCTGATGGGAAAGGCCGGATTTCCGTGTTGGAGGCGCTGCACACTGGGCTTCTAGCTGGACAAAATTATTTTATTGGCTTAACAAGGGCTTAAGGATTGGAATCGCTTAAAAAAATAATTAAAAAAAATAAAAGAGATAAGAAGTATGTGTTTTAGTTCTCAAAACAGATTTTTTTATTTTCTAGTAAAATCAAGTATTATTACTACATATATATTACAAAAATTCAAAATCAGAATAATTTTCCGATTCGCTCGGAGAATCCTTCTCGGCTTCGCTATCATTCATATCCTCTTCCTCTGAATCCGTGATCAGCTCCCTTGCATCAGGACTCAGCACCTTCAACGGGTGCTCCTTGAAAGTTCTAAGGCCTGTAATAACAGGATCCGATGAGACCAAAAGCGTGTGAACGAAGTCTTCACAGGTTTTTATATATGAGGACTTTCTAGCATACTGGGGTCTGAATCGCCTGATGTCTTTATTCCTTATTTCCTGTGCCTCCTCTGAAAACTGCCCTATTGGAACAAGAGCATGTTTGATGGCTAGAGATCCATGAAAAATGATTCTATATACGCTGGGAGTCATCCTGTACCAGCCATATGGCTCCACAACCAGCTTGGCAGTATCATAAGCAAATGTGTTGAGCTTTTTCCCCTGATTGTATTTCCGCTTGAAATTACCTGCAACAATAAGAAAGAAGGAATAAGAAAAAGTGATTGCCATAGTGAACAATTTGAGGAAGTTATTTTATAAATACCTGAAGAATAGTTCCAAATTTAGATGTAAGTCGCTTATCAATTCCTGTAGCTACAGCGGCTTCATCTTCATGCCTAGAAAATGGGCGGAGCAGAATCCTGATGTTGGACGTCCCACTTCATTGAACCACTTTGTCCATTTTGATAGGTAGCCCCTCGCATGGTTTTCTTTCTGAATTCCAACTTATAAGCTATATGCAGGATGCATACTAAGAATTTTATCCACGCATGTAGAGTACTGAGGCCATATTGCAAGTTTTCCGTTTTAATCAGTCGATTTTTAATATTTTCTAATATATTCATTTTAGTAGGCTTACAGCCACACAAAAAGCATGATTGACTCGAGGTTTCGGTAAGAGCATTTATTATTTTTGTATCAAGCATTGTCAATAACATTTTAAAATAAATCTGGATATTATGAATAACAATAAATGTATTTAAAAGAAACTTTTAATGCTTATTACTTTCCAATGTTATTTAATGATATTAATGATTTTTTTCCCTAACTACCTATCTGGCTGTTATAGACTGCGGCTGTTTATGCTTATGCATATTTTTAATAAAGAAAGGCAGAGTCGTGGGATTGAAATAGGATCTGATTTATTATTAAACGACTTTAAAAATGCATTATTTATTTGCATATTGCATTCATTGTGCATATTGCATACATTTTGTATATATTTTGCATACGTAATTGCATATACATCTGCAGTCTAGTTATAACATCAAGACCGGTAGTTACGAATATGCAATAAATAATACTAATTTAAAAGAAACATCATTAAAAACAATTAGCCTTAAAAAGCAATTAGCATTAAATATTTCTTCTAAGGTCTTTAAGGTATAGAGTGTAAATAGAAGGCGAGGGTCCGTTTAGGATTTAAACTGAAAATTTAAATTTTATAATTATGACCCCAAAATTTTTGTTATATCTCAATTTATGATTTAATACGCCTCTCCATTTTTAATATGTTATTAATTATTCCACAGTAAAGAAATTCTCAAAATTTGAAGTCAATGAAATCTAATAAAAAAAAGTCACACGTTAAAATGTGAAAAATTTTTCAGTTTCCACGAAGCAAAATCACACTCTCTTATATTCAAATGGTATAAACTTACCTTTTTCAATTGAGCGTTTTCAGTGCTTGTAACTTTTTCTTGAAAAGTATCTAAGCAAGTTAGATAAACACTCAAACGAAAATAAATATTCATGTCACCGAGCAGTTAACACAAAGGAAGGTCACTTTAATGTACCGCGAGAGTGTCTCACGCTATACTTACATTCAACCGTTTACACAGTAACTTCTTACACCCTATTTGTCACTATAATAACAAATTTTGTGTGGAATTAAGTTTACTGAAGCCATAAGAAAAATGTCCTATACCGGAAAACCTTACATTTTGACATTGATTTTTTGACTTTTGTCCAGCTAGAATCGGGATTCAGCCCAGTGTGCGCAGGTAGTATAAGCGAGATCCAAGACCTTTCCATGGCTATTGCAGATGTTGATGACATGGTTCAAACCGAACACGGGCATTGCGTTTGCAAAGTCTACTACATGATGACGAGTGCCCGGAACAAAAACTGGCACTAAGAATGTGTCATCATCAGATGAGCACCAAACGATTTTCGGCATATTGAAGTCCCCCATGATGATGAGTTTGTCGTTTGTGCCCAGCAGGTCAGAAATGTAAATCTCATGTGAAGAGTCTGGTGGAATGTACATTACAGCCAGGTGTAACTTCCGTAAACCTGAGTTCACACACGCACTAACAAGTTCCAAGTTTTCGAAGCTATGTACGACTATCGTTGATGTTCAAAGATATAGCATCAATATATTTCTCAGAAATACTTCTCAAAATCTCAAATCAAATGTCAGATACTGACGCGATCTAATATCTTACGAAAGCATCATCGCTTCTTTGACAAAGTAGAACTCCTTCACTTTCTGTCCCTCAGGCGTGAAGAGGCGAGTCAAGACACCAATCCTATCTCTATGGCAAGCCATTTCATTTTCACTGTCTTTTCCGGTTTTTCGCATGAAATGTTTTATAGCTTAGCGATATCCACAATGCAACGATGGGCTACTTCTCCATCTTTAACTTTTTCATCCATTCGTTCGTCCGCACTGTTGTCTCTTCCTTTTTTTATTCAACCAACTCTCGTTCTCTGACAATCCTTTATATCATCATTCGTTTCTTACGTTTCAAACCTCCAGAGTTTTGTCTCCACCGAACAGCAGTCTAAGACGATGATTAATAACGGTGAATGGCAAGTAGAGATTTATTGTTTCAAGACAAATAGTAATTGGTGGGAAATCCTTTTTAGCAGCTATCGTATTTCGCTACTACACCAAACAAATCTACATGTATATTCATACATATAAACGTACAAGAGAATCTTTGAAATGATAAATTGAAAACTTTACGGTTACTACGGTACTATAATACAATAATAGAATCGTGAATTGTTTCCTGTGTTTGCTAGTAAATATTTCAAAGCAAAATGATAGAAAAAGACAAGAGAGGGAGACAAGTGGCGAAAATTATTTTGTGTTTTGATTAGATTTTCTTTTGTTTTCAAATTGTTTGAGTTTGTCAGTTGTTGCCGTTGTGTCGTTGTTGTTTATTTTGTCACTGACGTTGTTAGATGGTAGTAACCTGATTTGATAAGCAAATACTACAAGTTAAATTTTATTGAAGACAATTAAATAAGGTTTTAATTAGAATTGAGGCGATTGTTTTAAAAGTGGAGCCATATTGCCAATTAAAGCATTCGACAAGCTGTAAAATAGCTAGACAAAAATGAATGGAGGAAATTGAAATAGATAAATGGTTTTTTTTTGTTACTAATAAAGGAAAGTAGTCATAAAATTAGATATGAAATTCTGTGTCATTAAACATACATATCTTTGACTTAAATGTATGATGTTAACTAATTTCGAATGATTTCAAGTAGCCAAGTCACTTTGTTGCCTAGAAGAAAGTTTACGTTCATCAGAATTTTGCAGATATGAATAATCCAAACTTTTGAATTTAGAAGCCAAATGCAACTTTGTGAAAAATCTACAGCCGTAAAATGTCCGGCTTTCTATCAGTTTTGGCAGATTTTAACCTGAAGTCTTACTCTTTTTAGTAAGATAATTTTGGAGAATTATCTAATCCGTAAATTTAAACCGAAACTGTTTTTACGAACTAAATAGTTTTTAAGTTTTCCATTTTTTTGTTTGAAAAATTTTCCGCTCAATTTTTAATAGTTTCGACGACTGCAAAATATTTAAAGCAGCTTCTTCTTATGACAACATAATGATCCTGGTGTCTTATTTGGATGGTTTCAATACAGATTGTGTTCAAAATAACAAATGTCAGTACATTATCTCTAAAAAACCAACATACATACACTATCAATGGAGTACCTTTATTACAAGTTAACTTGATTAGAGACTAGTGGATTTGTCCTTAAGTTTAACGGATCATATTAGTGATATCACGGAACAAGGGCGCAGATAATTAGGAATACACACCATTTTAACAATATTAAAGCACTAAAGTCTCTATTTTTTTTCACTTGTTCGTAGTTAATTGGAGCACAATTCTATCGTATGGAATCCCTACTATAAAAATCATTTCCTGTCAGTCGAAAAGGTTCAATGCAAATTTTTACGTTATATTGCGTATAAACAGTGGCAATTGAGTATCCCAGCATCTTGTCTCTTTTAAAAATGGAAACACTTGAGACTCGTAGATGTTACTATGATGCGTCGTTTTTGGTGAACATAGTTAACGGGGTCGTTGATGCTCCTGATATCTTGCAGGAAATCTCACTTAGGGTACTAGCAAGAATTACAAGATCTAATGACCTCTTCCACATACAGATTTGTAGAATCAGCTATGCACAAAATTCACCGATTGAACGATTGAAACCTATAGGAAACGTTGTTGCTTCTCATCTGGATGTATTTATTGTCAATAAGGGTAAAATAAAAAAGATTTATATTGGATTTATTCTAATAAACGATTTTCCTCTTTAGGCGTAATGTACATAGTAAGTGTCTATGCTAGTATTAATTTGACTTCAATTTAATATAAACTTCAGCTACTGTGTATTTATTCCAATGGACAGCTGTACGTTTATAAATGAATAAATAAATAAATAAAAAAAACAACGGTCGCTGGAAAAAATTTAAGTGGACATAGAAATCAGTTTTTCTTATATAGGGCATTCACCTGTTTTTTTTAGGCGTTTGTTGTATGGGTTTGAAAAGTGTATATGTGAGGTGTCAAATGCTGTAAACGTAAGCAACAAGTGATCATATTGCATGAAATATATCGGAATTTGATGCAAAAAAGCAGCATTGGTGGGAAATCGTCTCCACTAGTCACTTTTAAAGTTATCATGCTCTACCAGAGCTAAGCTGCGGACACGAACGCTCTGCGCTTTCGACGTCTACAATAAAGAACGCAATGGTCCTCCGAAAAATTCCAAGATGAGGAACTTGAGTAATATTGATCCCAGTAAAACTGTTAAAAAGATTATCTGCAGTATTGAATGCTGATTAGTTTTCCGTTGGAAAATGCCTACATGCTATGTAAATGATTCAAATGGTAGGAAATCGGATACCACACAAGTTAAAGGTAAGAGTCATTGAAAAGCATTTGCTCACGTGCAAAATGTTGCTTCAACGATAAAGAAGAAAGAAATTGTTACAACGTATAATCACTGGTAGCGAAAAAAAAATGCTTTACGATAATCTTGCATACACTAGAGCCAGAGCTGTGCATCCGAGCTCTAACGAAACTGTGTTCTGTCAAGTTCTGAGCAATTCGTCCAAATATACAAATGTCTGTTTTCTAGCAAGTGTGTTTACGACGTCGTCCATTCATGTGTCTCTTGCGGTGAAAGTTTGTAGCCGGAGAGCTGCAGCGATTGTTTTTCTCCAAACGACGGTCTTTCTCTGGAATTGACAAGACGTGAATCATCGGGTCTTGAACTGCGTGTTCGACGTTGTTTGAAATGCCTTTCTGTTTTGTGTTTTGGCCCATTTACTACAAAGTTCCGTAATTAAATAAAACGTGAAAAAGTGAATAACTAAATAAAAAGTCAAACCCGATGACCAGTTGCCGATAGGATAACGCCAACCCCGATTCCTCAAAAGAGTGAATCTTTCATAGAAAAAAATACGACGTCGTCAGAATCAATTGAGCATTCAAACATGTTTTTACTAATCTTGTTACATGTTTTTACCAAAGTCAACCTACTGTGCGAATTTCATATTGATCCGATGACTGCATTGGAAGTTATAGCGATACAAAGAAATTTAGGGCTACCACTCGCAAAAGTTTTCAAATTTTCCAGATCGTAATATTTGTTGTTTATTTCCACTACAAGATCACTACGATTTGAAAATTGTATGCAAAAAAAAAAACATAACCAACCACAGCTGGCAGCCCTATCATTGTTTTTCCTACTAGATTTCTGCTGAGTATTGTCTACAATAAGTTCAGTTTGCCATATGAATTTCGTTATGATTCATAACAATTAAAAACGATAGTTAAAAAAGAGCTTAAAAATGTTGGTGTACAAATTAGACATGGGCAACGCAGCGCTGCGCCGCGCAAGTGCGTTGAAGCACTAGCCATGATACCACTGCGCTGATACCGATTGTCGGTATCAGTAGCGCAGTAACGAACTTCGGTATCAATGGTGTTGGCGCTGCCGCTTTGCAATGCCAACACCATTTGGCTTGGCGCTATGCTACGGCGCGGCGCAAAGATATGGGTTCACCTCAGAGTCAAATTCTTGCCAAAGCATAGTCATTCAAACTTTTGTATGAGAGTTTTCCTCGGACGGAAAATCAATAGCATTCCAGCTCATATTTTTTTTTCCGATCGGTTCGACTCAAGCCACTTGAGTTTTACAGGCTGCATGTGTACTTCAAGCAAGAACCGCTAAGTAAACATTATGAAAAGCGATGCGATCGTGGTATCATAGCGTCATGGTATCAGCGCAATGCTGCCAGCGCCGTCTGTGAGTCCGAGAAACGCAGTGAGTATCACACATAGGCGAATGAGATCATGGTATCATAACGCAATGGTATCAGCGCAGTGCGCTGATACTACTGCTGGCGCCGGTATCAGTGTGTCAGCCCCTCAAAATTTGCTGCGTTACCCATTTGGATAAAGGAAGATTTGAAGGATAGTGTAGAAATCGTTGGAGAATAAAAGTTACTAAAGCCATTGAAGACCCTGCAGCATCTATTTACCGGCTCATTAGCTGCACATAAGGTGGAATGTGGATATTCTTTTAGTAAACGATTGAACCTGGTGTTCCTTAAAGGGATGTTTATCACAAATTTACTATTAAGGAATTCAACTCTAATAACGCCTCTAATTACGTCAAATGTGAAGTAGCCCGATATCATCATTATTCTGGATGCAAGTGAAGTTAAGTTTAAATGACCCAGTCTAAACTTATATGGGGGTAAATTTTCGAAGTCGTAAGGGTAGTACAGATATCTTAGGGCGAAAAGTAAAAACTGTTTTTGAATGGACTCGAATCTTTTATTGTGAATTTTGAAGGCTGGGTTCCAAATAATACAGGCGCATTCAAGAAGAGGGCATACAAGTGCAGTGTATAATGATCTTGTGGCCCACAAGCTTTTAAACTCCTTGGCACGTCGTTTAATAAAGCCGAGCTGCTTATTCGCACGGGAAAGAATTTTGTCGTAGTGCAAGGTGAAACGAAGTTTCACATCCATGACAACACCGAGATTGACAACGCTATCAACGCAAGTTAATACATAAGTTGTTGCCGAGTAAGTAGGTGTTCTACGTAACCGTACATTTACGGCTTAAACTTATAATTTGGCACTTATCAATATTCAGCGAGAGCTTGTTTATATTGCACCACTGAACAACAGAATCAAGCTGGATTGAAGGAAAAGTGCATCAGATTTAGATTCAATGGTGTGGCACAGTTTGAGGTCGTCTGCATAAAGTAGGTGAGGTATGTTTGACAGGACGTCAGATAGATCGAAGATGAATATGTTAAAGAGAAGTGGGCCAAGATGACTACCTTGTGGAACACCAGAGGTAGCAAATATATTATTTGATAAAACTCTTTGAAATTTAACGAGTTGAAATCGATTGTGGAGGTAGGAACTGTGCCAGCTTAATAAAGATGCAGCAAGTGCAAATTTTCGCAGCTTTAGGATCAATATAGAATGGTCAACTCTGTCAAAAGCTATGTTAAAGTCAGTGTAGACTGCGTCAATTTGATAGCTTTTCTCCATTTTACACAAAACGTCCAAAACTAGGATTGTCAAGTTTGTGATTTTTCAACGGCGTCAAATATTTTATCGTAAAAAGTGGAAATGGCTTCCTCAAGATCTAGCGTTGAAAGAGTATTCGTCCAATCTATAGAGTCAAGTACATCGTGAATACTTTCGTAGTCAGCATTAAGAAAGTCCTAAACAATTGAATTATTGTACATTTTTAAGTAAATAGAATTAGGAGTGGGAAGTTCAACTGATAGTGCAGTGTGTTGTAAACTATTTGAAAAACGATGCTCTGCGTCATTAGTTGGACTTACTACTACTTCGTCGTAGGCGTTTGAAAAAACAAGATCCAACCAATGACCGTTTTGGTTGGGAGTTGTAGAAACTTGCTGCAAATCGTTGCCGTAAAAAGTACTCGCAAGGCTGAAGTCATTGGAATCTGAAAGGTTTCCAGGAAGAAGAAATGCGTCATTTTCATCGGGGATAAAACATAAGTTGGGACAATTGAAATCCCCTTGGAATATTATTTTGTCTTTTTCATTTAGAGACGTTGTAATGGAAGATATTATTTCACAGAAATGGTTGTAAACTGATTCGTCTGATCTGGGTGGAATATAGGCCAAACTAATATAAAGGAAATTGTTATTCAAAGAAACACAAATAACAAGGTGTTGGAACAATACATTGGGGGTGGTGTCAATAATCTCACTGGAAAGTGTGTTGCTAACCGCCAGCAAAACCCAACCGTCTCCCAACTGCTATCAAGGATCTCTTCATTCTTATGGGAATCATTTAGCCAAGTTTCTGTGAAGGTGAGTAAATTAAAGTGGCAGGATTTTTCGTCAAGATGTAATTTATTTTATTTGCCTCTCATACCACTACAATTGCAATAAAAGAGTCTGAGTCCATTTAAAGCAGGTTTTTTGTTAGGATAAGTACCTAACAAAGTTGACTGCTTTTCAACGAGAAGCAGTTGTCATTAAATTGTCAAGGCAGGCAGTATTCGTAGTTGCCTCAGAGGATAAAGAGGAGCTAATATTGGCTACGTTAATATTGCTACGTTGTTGTTTGTATTTCGTGGGGAAGAAACGGTTCCATAATGATTTAATAGCTCTGTCAAGAGTTATCTAAATTTAAAAATTTTCAAATTTTCCCGAGATCTTTTTAGGCACCTAGCACACACGATTCAAATTCATTTTGTTAACTTAATTTTTGCAAAAATTATTTGTGGACAGAAGGCTTGCTTCACACGTACGAGGTTCCATTCGGTTCGGTTCGTTTTCGGTTGTTACCGAAAACAAACCGAACCGAATGAAACTCCTTCACACATACACAGTCCCTACACGGTTCATATTAGGTTTTGTGTTTTTTCATTAAAAAATTCATATAAGTCTACAAAAATTTCCACACAATCGTTTTTCCATGCCTCTTGCGTCTTAAATTTATGTTCATATTTTGCACAAGTTTTGTCCCACTGTGCTATTTTAGATTGCACAGGACAAATCAGCCGATCCACATCAAGCTCTTATAAATCGCTCATTTTATCAGAAAAACTGCGACTGATAATTTCAAAAAAAGTATAGTTGATAGTAAAACTAACTAAAACTGACTAAACTAACTAAGTAAAACGTCTAAATATTTCAAATTAAGAGAACCAAACTGATAATTTATAAATTTAAAAAATAATTCGAATGATCCAATCAGTTTGAAACCGAAACTAAACCGTGCATGTGTGAACGCCTTGATTGCTTTCTGTTCCCTGGACACGAATTCACACCTAATAGAAACCTGATGAAACCGATTCGTGCTCAGGGAGTATTCAGTTCTATACGGTTTATATAAGGCACCGAATAGAAACCGAATTATCGTTTCACACCTGTCGGCAGCGACCGAAAACGAACCGAAAACGAACCGAACCGAATGGAACCTCATATGTGTGAAACGAGCCTAATAGGTATATTAAAAATATCACTAAAATGGCCGCCGGCGCCAAAGGATTAAAGATAATTGACATTTGGTGAAACCTGGACCTATTCTGCATATACATCGATGTACTTTGTAAGTTTCAGCTCAATCGGATGGGTATATATATATATATTTTTTTATTTATTTTTTTATTTTTTTCAACAAAAATTCAACTTAAAAAATAAGAACATGTGTAAAAAATAAAAAAAAAAATGAATTTAGTGGAAGAAAAGCGAAATAACTTATTTTTGAAAGTCTTTTTTGCTTTCAAGTCGGGGGTATTTTGCACGGCTTTCTGATGTAACTGCCATAACACTGTGTCGACTCTTTTCTAAAACACGTTTAGAAACGCTAGCCAGCAATTGAACATGTCTTATGTTCTTATTTTTTAATTTGAATTTTCATTGAAAAAAAATAAAATAAAGATCAATTTTACCGAAAAACTTGTAATTTTTCTCGGAAAATAGACGAAAAATAGTTAAAATATGCATGAAACGCCCTCTGGCGGTAGTTATAGGTAAAAATAAAGATCAGAAATGAATTTCTCGACCCCAAAAACCCCCCATATACACATAAAAAAGATAATATAACGATGAATAAAAAAACGAATTTTGAATCAAAATGATGTTATAGGGAAAAAATCTTTTTTTGAAAAGTGGGAGACTCGAAAATCGAGATAGACCTATGGTTCCTTCGGCAAAGTTGCTTAGAATTGTCCATAGAATCATCCTAGGGGGCAGGTCTAATCGAATTTTTCGGCTCCATACAAATTGGCCCGCCCTAATATATATATATATATATATATATATATATATATATATATATATATATATATATATATATATATATATATATATATATATATATATATATATATATATATATATATATGGAAAATTGAATTTTTGCCCAAATCGATTTCAATACTAATCTTCTTCGAACATTAGCAAAAACGAAAATATTACATTAAATCGAAAAAAAAAAATTTCCATAAATCTGAAATTGAACAGATTTATGGAAAAGAAGGTACCAAAGTGATGTGTGACGGTCCAGACTATTATATTTTTGTGTCCTATTGAAGCTCATTTTGTAGTTTTTAGTACGACTGATATTGACAATTTATATTATAATTTGGCCTTGGCCATACCGTTCTCTTCAGACTTTTTCATTACTACTTTGTCAATTTAGCATATCCATCGTCCACACAAAAAAAAAACAAAGATTGTGAATCCAAACCTTGTCATCAGATGTCTTTACAAGAAAATCTTTATTTTAGTAAAATTTCGAATTATCAGCCTGCTCATCATTCACCCTTAGCGATGCTTTAAACCACTATCCACAAAGGCTGCGAATTTAACTAATTTTACATCGACAATACCCATAATTTTTTGTCTTGCGAGAGAATAGCAAACTTTAAAGACAAATTTCCATAATCCTTACGACAATCACCCCTTTTTATTTGCTCTCAATTTTGAAGCGTTCACAATGTAGTCCCTCAGGATTTGCAAAGAAAGTTGAAATACAACAAAATGAACGAACGCAAGAGCGAATTAAAGGTTCGAAAGAATGAATGAAATTAAGATGACTAAGGAACTTTCAAATAAAATTTGAATTTCGACGGATTGGAACGAAAAGGAAGCACATGTCAAAATATTCAGCCCGAACGATCTAATCTCCTGTTCTTAATTGGCTTAAAACTTAAGGAAGGATACTGAGCACATATAAGCTTACCACGACGAGGAACAAAAATATGTTTTCTGATACTTTTTTTTTGTGTTTGAATATTTTTTCAAATCGATGTTTCTTTATGTTGATGTAGACGAATCCATCCTAAGCCATTTGAACTACAAGACTGCTCCCTTTATTCGTTCGAGGTGGAAGCATCTGAGCTTAGTTCGGATGAGATTGCTTACAATTTGCTCATTGAAGGCTACCGGCCAGGCTACAAGTCGAAATTAGAGGATACCATGTGTCGTGAAACCACCAAGGGTGACTTTCATTGCCCTGAAGATTACCCTTTATTATGGTAGTTCTATTTATTTTCGTAATTTGCTGCAAGCCATATCTCGAAGCAGAAAAGGGTGGGTGGAAAAAAAATTTAATTCCAAGATAAGTCGCCCCATGCAATTATTCGATGCGTGTTTTGATCAAATGGAGGGTGGCAGATAAAAACGGCAATTTAATGAATGATTGAAAGCGTATCTGAGTGTCAACAGCACGCAACTGGGGGATGACTGTTTTATCGACAACTTTAGCTGCGGTGGACGCAAATCATCTGCCAAACTCAAGGGTTTGCAGCGACTTTGCCATTTAATAAAAGAGTGGAGGCTAGAAAGGGGTCAATTCGAGTGACGAGACAAACAGAAGCAAGCTGTGACATAGCATCGAATCAACAGCAACAACAACAGCGGCAGTAATACAAGAGCAACAAACAACCCCATTTGGAGACGGCCGGCAAAACAAGCATGAGTATTACTAAAGCCTCTTATCTTGATTACCGTGAAATCATCGTTTCTCTCCATAGCGAACGATTATCCTGTGGTGATTGTGAAATTTCAGGGGTCTTTCGTAACACCACTGCAAACAACAGCGATGTCGGCGACAACGACTGGCGAGCTGGACGAACGGAACGGAAAGTATATAGAGGAAATGCAAAGCCTTTACGAATAATACGCTCATAAGGGAAGCATAAACAAAATTTGTAATGCTAGTTTGTGGTTAATGGATCTCGACACCCTGCCTGATACTGAGCCGGTTGCCGGCCGTTCCATTGGCACTTTTAGGCCCTACCGCTGCGTTGGGTTGTTGTTATGTTATTATTGTTATCAACGAACGTATGGTTTTGAAATCGCCCGATTAATTATGGCTTTAGGTGATGAAGTTAATTGTGATACATGAGTCTTATCTCTACATTACGTATGTACATACGTGATTGCTAAATAGTCAATTGATGCGAATGACGTATGTTTGATAATTTTTAAATCAACCGAAACGAAAATATGCGGGAGAAATTTATGGATGATACTTTTGGTTTTGATTCGAAGGATTTATGAAGAATTTCGGTGATGAATTGTGGTGGAATTTATTTTATTTTTAATCAACTGTATGCACATTGCTTTCATTGTCACCGAATTGATTGTTTACGATATCGGTAAAGAATGCAACCACAATGCAAATGATTGTAGTTCATTTCACAGGAATTTCAGTTAATTATTTCATGGCGATACGAGCATTTTTGATTCACAGAAAGTTTTCATTAATCGTTTCATAGGCAAATGAAAATTTTAAATTCCGCCGTTTTGTAAGCCAAATATTTTACGATGTTAAGGTCATGTTAACATAAATACTTTTTTTTTATCAATTTTCGTTGTGTAAGATTTTTCTGCGTGTTGATGACATAATCTTTTAGCATTTAGGCTGTAAGCCAAACTTTGTAGAAAGTTATATATGTAAAAACACGCAGCACAATAAAGCTGTGTAAACAGATGTGTTTTTCAATCGAAAAAGAAGCGTGGATTTTGTGTTGCCAGTACGACTCCGAAATTTTCCCGTTTGGTGATGATCTTTCGTTTTGGTGGTTGGTCGATGCAGACAGTATCGATGCGAAAAAGTACTGGCCTATGGTCTGATGGCAGCTCGTCGCGGAGATTAATGTGCACGTTTTGGTTGATTCTGTGTGAAAGTTCTAAATCAAGGACAATTCTGCTCCTGGGACCAAAATGTATTGGTTCATTGATGCTGTCCAGGTATAATTGTTATATACTATATATATTATTATATAATACTATGATGTGCTCTTGCAGCTAGGTCGCCGCTCGGCTACTTTTCACAGTTCCCCAATGGCGATTGTAGGTTTTTAGGTCTCCCGCGAAAAAAACTGCGCCCTCGTGGTCGAAGAGTGCAACAAGGTCTTGATTGAGCCCCTCTACGTTTAGGGGAAAGTGTGGAGAAAGTATGTTTGCGCCTTTATGCGGCACATTCCGATGGATTGCGGCACATTCCGATGAAGAATATAGTTCGGGATCCAGATAGTTTCCGGGTTTGAGGAATATTTTTTGCAGGAGCATGATGTCAGCTTTGAAATCGATCCTAAAGTGGATCTGCTTGCCTTTTTTATTTAGTAGGGAAGTCTCATTCCATGCCTGTAACTGATCTTGCATGATAGCCAAAAATTGACCCATACGTTTCGGGTGATTTGGTGTGCTTGGATTAACTGAGTTACTAAATGGTTTTTGGGGTGGGTTGTCAGTTGGGACCAGTAGTATGGGTAGTGGTGTTGTTCTTGCACTCGCTACTTGTGCGAAAAAATTTCCTAGGTTTTTTGGGCTACTGGTAGAGTGTTCTGATCCACAAATGACACATTTTGACCATTCTTTCCTCAACTTGTTCACCATTTCTAAGGCTAAGTGGTGGAGCTCGTTGCATTTGACACAGCGAGACTGGGCCCGACAGTTTGCTGCAGAGTGTCCAAATTCCCGTATGCGGATTTTATAATTCAATTCGGCAGACAAGGTGACAGATGGCATAATGTTGTATGTCTGACTTCTGGAGCCGCACTTTGAGTAGTTTAAACATGTTTATTTCTGTTTTTAGGTAGTAGGCTTCAGTCATAATTTGACTATTGACGATATAAGACGTGTCTTTTTGATTGCTCATCCGAATTCACTTATCCGAATCAGGTAACAGCTATTGTTTCCGAAATTTCAACTTAAGTATTTAAAAGTATCCAGTGCAGTAACATTATAAACTCAATATAGCTGTAAATGCTATAAAAACAGTTTGAGTGATAATTTTGTTATGAACAATATTAATACTGTGAAATTTGAACCGGCATAAATACAGCGCTAAAAACATTATGCTCTTTCATTGATTTGTATCAAATCAACTGATAAGAGCCTTAAGTGAGTGAAAACGGGATCCTTCTCCGTAATAAGAAGGAAAAAAAGCGGAAGAGGATAAATATAATTATTCCTCTCCCGAATCAACAAATGAGAAATTGGGTATAGACTTCGCCACATCCTTGCTCAGTGAGGCTGGGATGTAGTCAATGGGAAAATAGCCCCAACAACGGCTATAATAAAGTCCAATAGAGAAGAAAATAGCTAACTACAGTCTATGATAACTTCATTGATTGAGCAAAATAAAAGCCTAGTTCGCCAGCTCTAACCCAAAGAACTAATTGATTCCAAAATTCAAAAGCACAATCTGGCAAAAAACAAAGTTTCAGCAGTTATACTTCAAAAGCGCAAAACACTTCGCTCGTCACGACCAATGGGAAAACAAGATGCAGAACCAAAACAAAGTATATCACATTAAACTTCCTCCCATTGTAATCGAAGAATAAGATGAGACTTTGGCTAGTATTGTCAAGAACCATCTTGACAAATTATTAGCTAAATACATCTAAATACATATAAAAAAAATACATTTTTTTCGCACAATATTTTGAACCTGAATACCCGTGAAAAGTCTGGTTATTTATATAATAATCTAGCTGCCTAGAAAAACCCACTTATTAGTAATACATTTAATGTTCCTTTCTTTGAAGACTCTTGCTAATGACAGCCATTGCTTTAGCTGCCAGAAAATGATTGGAACTGGCTTGTCTTCACTGGGCGTCTTCAACTGGAGGATTTGACAATGTGGTTTTATGTTGTTTTGCTGAGATGTTGGGTTTGTGTCGGACAGTTTGAGGGCCTTGTCATGTATGTACTTATCTGTTGTTTCTATTCGTAAGTCCTTGTGTATTTCAGTGTTTCTGATGTGCCAGAGTGCCCTTGTTAGTTTCCTCAGGGCAAGGTTTTGGCAAATTTGTAACTGTATTTTGTTTGTCCTGTGTGTTTGGTAAAAGGCGGTACTTCCTTAGGTGATGGTTGGTCTGATGATATGCTTGTAGACAAGAGCTATGTTCTTTATATTTAGCTTATTTGATACAAGTAATGGGTACACCTGGCTCAATATTCCGTTGGCAGTTATTTGGTTGTTTTGTATGTGTGTGTACCAAGAGAGTCTTATATCAAATCTTATCCCAGGTATTTGGCTGTCATTTTCCATTCTATGGGTTCGTTGTCTAATGTAAGTTTGCTTGGGTCTTGCCTTCTGCGTTGATACATTTCTTCTACTTCTGGAAGTAATTCATCAAAGTGTCTATAAACTGTTGGATATTGGTGGCTTTAAATTCAGCCTGCTGAGATGTGTAGTAGCTGCAGGTGTCATCTTTAAAAAAGGAAATTTTCATTATGGACATCTTCGGGATGTCTGCAGTGTATAAGGTATACAACAGTGGGGAGAGTGGAAAACCTTGCGAAACTCCAGTTTCTATTAGTCGCGTACTAGAAAGGTGGTCGTTAATTCGAACAAAAAAGTGTGTGCCCTCAAGAAATGATCCAAACAAGTGTATAAGGGGCTTTGGAATGTAAAAATCTTACATTTTAACGACAAGACCAGCATACCAGACCTTATTGAATGCCTTGATAACATCAAACATCGCAAGTTCTGTTGACTTCTTTTGGTTGAATCCAGTTATAATGTGCTGAGATACTCTAGCTAGCTGCAGGTCGGTGGAGTGGTGGGTTTTGATTTTGAATTGCTCTTTGGGGACAATAGATTTGTCAGTGACTATTTTCTCGAGTCGCGAAATAATTAGGCATTTGACTAGTTTCTCCACCAAGGATAAGCAACTGATCGGTCTCCAGTTTTGCGGAAAAGTGAGGTTTTTGTGTGGTTTTGGGATCACAGTAATGATGGCTTCTTTCCAGGGATTTTCCCTTATCTCTTGGATTTTGTTGTCTGGTAAGTGTCTGAGGCAGGTACTTGCTATCGTGTCAAGTCCTGATGATTTCCGTATGTTGAGCCGAGCTGCCAATTGTTTAATATCTTCCATGTCCTTGGGGCGGATCTCTTCATCTCTTTGGGTTGCTGTCGCTAAAATGTTGGTAGCTCTTTCTTCAATCTCTTTTTGCTGAATTTGTTACGTTCTCTTTGAATTACAGTTCTAATGTGTTTGCAAAATCTTCAGTCTTTCCGTCGTTGACATATTTGTGGCCATTGGGGCCATGGATTGCTGGTATAGCGACTTTGTTCTTCTGTTTAAAATATTTAGTCAGTCTCCAGGAAGGAATGAAGGAAGTTTTCCCCTTGCTCGTTTTTGGACAGTAAGATCTGTGCCAAGCAAAACGGCGCAGAGAACTCACGATACGAGGCTCAATTCAGAAATGGTTAATACAGGAGTATGCAAAAGATCAAGAATCTGAGATACCCGTAACTTCAACTAAATATGCATGCGACTTTTCTATTTTCGCCGTTCTCTTCTAACTAGTGGTAGGAGATACCGCTTTGCACTTTGATTGCCTTTGTATTTCAAATGTTCCACAACTGTTCTAGCGGTTTTATTTACTTCTCTTTGTTTTTGAGGAAATTTTCTTACTTTGCAATATTTTTTACAAACTCGATGACTAATATTCAAGTATGACCTTCTCAGGAGAACCCTCTTACAGAAATGCATTTTTCAGTTTGAACTATTCAAAATCTCCATCACAATATCTTGAGCCATACTACCATAATATCGAAGGGCGCTTCATTTAATTGTTCATCGTATAGTGAATCTGGAGTAGCTCATCAAATTTGTGCTGAAAGTGTTCCATCAAAACAATCTCCATATGTCCTACATACTCAAGTAATTCTCGATGTTGTAAGCATTTGAAATAACATTCACAACACTTGTGTTATTACAAGTTGCCGTATTATTTTGAAACACCACAACCTTTTAAATTGGATCGCTTTCAAATATGCATACGAAAGTACTACAGACTTCAACTTTTCTTTTCTTTTTTTTTGCTTCCTCTGAAGGGTACTTCGACCCTTTCCATTCCCGTATATTATAATCACTTTGGTACAACCCTCTCAAACAAATGTTTACTTAGGACACGACATCTTGTCATCCCGTATCGTCGTGTCATGCACCTTAATGGTATTGTGTGTGCTCGTAGTGTGTGTATTATACATTATACATTACTCGTACCCTTTGCGTATTTTCAATCACTTTTCGATGGAGGCATGTCGCGGATTAGATTCGAATCATTCTCATAAGATGTGGTAAAGCAGCACTACTCATGTTGTTGTTGTTCTTCTTCTTTTCGAAAATGTTGTTGTGCTGTCGGTCGCGTCTCGTTGTCGTTTACAACATTAATTTCAGCCCAACGCCTCACTACACAAGAGCTCCATTTACGGAATATGGTACCATATGGTCGTATAACAACGTGACAACATGGTAATATCGCGAAGACAATTCGGGCGGATGGATGGATGGTGACGGCGCTGCCACAGCTATCAACAATGGACCCCAGCTTCTTTCGTGATAAAAACATAAATCCGACAAAATCTCGGGCTCGTGAGATCCCGGACAATCGGAAATCAAGTGTAGATTGCTAGCACACGGTGCAATTTAAATAATGACGACAGATGCTGTTGGTTTTGGAGGAAGGTTGATGGCTATGACGTGACAGTGGCTTAGTAATATGATCTATAAACGTACACAAGTCAATGAATCAACACTGAACTGCAATATTCAGGCTGAATTTCCCATTGTAAAGCTAACTGACTTAAAACCTTAATAACTTGTTGAAAAAATCATTAATGCAAAAATAAACACACTCACTTTTCTTACACACTAACACTTATTTGGAACACCAATAGTTCCGACCATTAGACTAGTAAAACCACCGAAAATGTTCAGGACTACTGTGAACATTAAAAAATTATTAAGTGCATCGCATTTGATTACTCTGCGATAGACATTGCAAGAGGCTCGACCTCGTCTGGTTCGCTCTTCTACGAACGAGTAACGAGGCAGGAGCAAAAAGTTTTCTTCATTTTAATTAATTTCTAATTCAAATATTCAAATTAAAACGCGGCACATCCTAAATACTTGAAAATTATGTTGTTTTCGTGTTTTGCGTGTATGTTATTATTAATTTAATATATTTTCGCCTACTTTTTCTCCCTTAGAACATAAGTTTCAGACTCTTATTAATTTTTTTCTCAAAGCTACAAAAATTTCATTGAAATGTTTCCCGTTGTAGCTCACATATTGTTTTCTTGAATTTGAATGCACAATACTAAGAAGACTATCAAAATCATTTTCGAAGCTCCGAAAAATTCGTTGAATGGACTGAAAAACAAACACCATTCATATCCGACATTCCATCAATTTGAAAGTTACCCACGCTTAAGCCACATTTTCTTCAAAATCAATCTTCTCGTGCCTGAAACTTATCCAACCAACACGTGGCTTTCATATCGTGCTTGCGTTCATTGCCTTCGGACACAACAATGCCCTCGAGACCCAATGTCCTTCATCAAACACAATTCAAACTCAAATTCCATTTCAAAGCTCATTCCCGCCAATTTTGTTGTAACATATCTCTTTTTTTTGTCCAGAAACTTTCACTGGTATATTTCGTTCTCTTGTCTTATTCTATTTCTTTAAGGTACGGTGGAACTGATGAAAATGCTTCGTAATCATATCGTTTAGTGAATTTCAGATAGAAACTTTTGTTTTCTTTTGTTCTTTTCAACTGAGAAGTGAGAGCCAAGGGGAAAAAATTGAAAGGAAATATAATTTTCACTAAACGGTAGTTGACCGTTTGCTCTTCGTGATGTTTTCTTAGTTATGAATGTGTAAAAGGTCAATAGAAGAAGCCGAATTGCTACAAGGGGATTCTTAAATGGTTTTTTCATTGCTAATATTGTGCTTTTCTTAGCCAATTGGAACTGTTTATTAGTATGCCACTGAGGGTATTAATCACTTATTAATCAGAACACAAAACGAAGACGAAGACATTGAAGCAACGACAGCTGAAGAGATAATCAAAGAAATCAAAAAACTAGATTCAAAGAAAGCTCCAGGATATGACTTAATTACAAGAGATGTTTTGAAGCAACTACCTACAATAGCAATAAAAAAATTAAGAAATATCATGCTTTAAGTTAAAATATGTACCAAAACTCTGGGAAGTGGCAGAAGTAATAATGATATCTAAACCTGGGAAGCACATCCTACAGGCCAAATTCCTTAATACCTATTCTATCTAAAAAAATTTTGAAAAATTGATTCTAAAGAGATTAAAACCAATCATTGATAGAAAAAGATTAATACCGGGTCACCTATTTGGATTAAGCAACAAGTATTCTACAATGGATCAAGTGCAGAGAATAACGGATGTCGTCGAAAGAGCGCTGGAAAGTAAAAAAAAGTATGCTCTACCATCTTTCTGGATGTAGCTCAATCTTTTGACAAAGTCCGTTATGAAAGATTAAATATCTAGCTTAAAGCGCATCTTCCGAAACGTTACGCCACCATATTAAAATCTTTCATTTCAGAAAGATCCTTTAGGTTACTCGGAATTGAAAGAGATAAAAGCTGGAGTACCTCGAGGCAGTGTACTTGGACCAGTTCTTTACATTTTGTTCACAAGTGATCTTCCAACGCTACAATACAATACAACAGCATCATTCGCAGAAGATACGGCTATAATGGCTATTGGAAAAAACAATGAAGAATCAACAAGGAAATAGCAAACAGCTTTAAGTCAAATAGAAAACTGGATCAAGAAATGGAGGATAAAACTTAATGAATCTAAATCATATCACGTATACTTCACGAATAAAAGGACTGTACATAATAAGCCTGTATTTATCAACAGCCAACAAATACCGAATTCTAGCTCAGCCTAGTACCTAGGCATGTCATTAGATGATAAATTGCGCTGGTAAGTTAACGTGAAAAAGAAAAGGGAAGAACTGGACACACGCTACAGGAAAATGTACTGGCTATTAGGAAAAAATTCTACTCTATCGACAGATAACAAACTATTGCTCTACAAGAAAGTCCTTAAATATGTCTGGTATATCCAGTTCTAGGGTTGTACTAAAAATAACTATTTTGAACATAATAAAACGGGTCCAGAACAAAGTACTAAGAAACATCGTTGATCCACCATGGTACATAAAAAATGCAAACTTGCACAGGGGTCTAGAAACAGACACTGTAGCGGCAGTAGTTAAAAAATGGCACAAAGTCGCGAACAAAGACTTTGACGACACGTGAATATTCAAGCTAGCAAACTCCTAGAAATCACAGACATAACACGGCGACTTAAAAGGTTGAAGCCTTTTGAGCCGATTTAAATAGTATTTAAACACATTTAAATAAAATGCAATGGTTAGAAGGAGTCGCTTCATAAGTTTCAATTGTTGTCGAAAACTAATTAACGGTCGCAAAATTTAACAGCTTTTGCAATTTGAATTACGGATAGTAGTAAATATCTCACAGATCATCTTCATTTTAATTATGCCCAGGGTGTCACCCTAAAGCTCATTAGTAGACCTCTCCATTGATCCAGGTCCGTAAACCAATGCCAGGGTCGATAGACAACTCTAAGCTGTTAGTGTCCTGGTCAGCGATATTGATCCTGCGCAAGTAAGCTCTCCTTCAAGCTAAGAATCCAGAGCAACTTCCGCTGGACATTTCATGGTGATAGACAGCTTGAGCTTAAAGGATTTAGTTTAATTCGAAGATTACTGAGCCTTGACAGAGTATGTACTGAAAAAAATCTACGTAGCTCATAGTCTTATGTAAGCGCTATGTTAAGCGCATTAATGGTCGTATACTCTATGAATATAGTACTCTGAGCTATGAAATATAGCAAGAAGACCAAATCCGCATACATTACGGACTTTTCTGCTATTCACATAGCCCCAACTACTATGGGCATAATCTTTCCACATGTCCTTAAAGTGAAACCTTTCAAAAAAACTCGCGTAGTCATTAGTCTAGTGGATAAAGTGTCAGCTCTTGAAGAATATGGTCACGGGTTTGAGTCCGAATAGGAGTAGGATTTATTTGTAGTAATTGAACATTTTAAAAATAAAATATCAGCAATTTAAATACAAATTTCTAAAACTTAAAACTGTTAAAATAATGAAATTGTCTAAAACGAGGAGAATTTCGTTTTTATTTTACTTTTAATCAGGGCTGTATGCATAATATTAGGAGCTTTAGTACATAACAGTGCTTCGATGAATTTTTCACCATGCATTTGATGACAACATGTATATCCCGCAAAAACAATTCAATTTGATTCTGCTTTCGGAGGCTTATTCCGCAAAACGATCGAGTTTCCCGTATCAATTATTCTCCGCTTTGACAAGCTTTAGAGACGATATACGTTGTCTATGCTGATTTATAGACAAGAAAGGAACCATGATCACAAATCAATAACCTTTATGAGTAAATTATTTCGATGGATATAAGTCGGAGATGTTAAAATTTGTCACAACCAGCGTAAATAGAAATTAATGATTTCCAACTGCAAGTGGTCACACCAGTCAAGTATGCACTGTGTGCTGGTGTCTGATGAGAATCAGTGCATGCTTTCGAAACCACTTTGTCAAATAAAATTTTCAAGATAAATAAAATTTTTTTTCAACTTTAATCATCCCGCAAAAACCATTCAATATACTATATGTTTTTTTTCTTCTGTGTGGTAGGTTTTGTTCGATTTTGGTCACAGCCACGTGCGTATGTCTTCCCCCATAATTTATTAGGCTATAATATTTGACCGAAATAGTTAAAGAATCTTACAACTTCAAGTTTAAGCTCCAATGCGTTCAATAACAGTTAAGCAGCACCTAGGTGCTCTTTTCTTAGAAGTTGCTACCATGTGCTTTGTATTTCCTTTATATTTTTCTATGATGATTTCAAGGCTCAGGGGGTGGCTTTTTATACTGTAGTACAGCATTGGTGGACGATAAGTTAAAGTAAGAGTTGGAAGAATGGTTAAGTTTGTAGCAGATGACATGCACTTTCACTAAGAGAGGACAGCAAAAACTAGGCTGTTCCACATTCGTGTTGATCTAGCAAAGAAAGATATGCAGAGTTTGACAATTTGACTGGTGCTTCTCAGCAAGGAATTAGACTTGACATTTTCTTAGACCAATATCCAGATAAATAGCGATAAAGAAGAGAAAGACAATCCACATTACATCTATGATCTAGGGTTTCAATACAAGAAGTAATGGCCAAGTTGGTAATCTTGAATGAAGTAAGCTTGAAAGAAATAATTGAAACAGCTCCAACTTTTTGGCACCCACTCGATCTGAATAAAGGATTGTACTCCAGTCAGTGTGTTCCATGACTAGTTTATAGAGAAAGCAAATGTTGCTCATACTAGTTAGCAATCTAGCTATTTTAATTTGGTTCGTTACGTTTTTTGTCGTTGTAAATGGCGACAATAAATCTTCAAAAGGCACCCACGTCAACAAACCACGGGTTCTGTAATACTTTTAATTACGAAAAAATGTATATCTACAGGAAACGAAGGTTCGGGTCAGAGTCCATTTTCGAATTACTTCAACCCAGTTGTGGTTGCTCACCTATCGGTGCCTACTTACTTACTTACTTCAGAATCTACGACAGCTTTTGATTCGGTAAAGCAACCCTCCTCTCGCTTTATGCGCAGTATTTTCTCAACATATGTTGAGAATGTGCGCCAGTTATCTTCGTTACGCAGCATCGTTTTCACAATCGACTCTGGCGTGACCAAGCCAATCGTGCCGTCGAGGCTGTTCCTCAAACTTGCGAACCGACTGCACGCAAACGGTGTTTGGTAAGGATGATTATACTCATTCATACAGTACCAACAGTATGGTGTACACACCTTGTTAAGATACTTTCTGAAATAACGATGTCCCGTTATGAATTGGCACAGGTAAAAGTTTACCCCTCCATGGTTACGGCTGAACCAAAAGCCCGAAAGACCTATCAGCCTTGGTGTCCAGCGTCATTTGTTGCTTACACTCTAACGTTGCTGCCAAAGTTCGAATGTTCGCGAACGTGTGTGTACTAGAGTTCATGTTCTGTCCGGCTCAGAGCGTATGAGGTACCCTTTTTTGTACACTTGCGCAAGCATCTTCCAAAAACGTACGTCAGCTACTGGCGATACGCAGGGCTCCTATACGCCGGACGCTGGCAATACACGCTCAAAATTTCTTCATTTGGAGTGTGTTCGCTCAAACGCTCACCATCAGCAGCCTCCGTGTCATTTCGCCGGGGCCACCAATGTTAACCATCAACCTGCTCAGCAAGCCGTTATGTACCTAACGGATGTGGTTTCAATAGGACAGCTTAGTGTTTAGCGTCATTCGTAGATACCTAACCGACTTACTGGTCTGGACCTCTGCAGAGCCCAGTGACATCAAGCTGACAGTCGGTATCCTCCGTTTTGTCAGCATGACGATCTCTGTCTTTGGCAGTGCAAGCTGCAGGCAATGGTCAGTCATCCACCATTCCAGCCTCTCATGACTTGATTAAGTCTGAATTGGGCAAACTCGGCAGTTTTAGAGGTTATTACTGGTGTCGATTCGTCAGCGTAACCCGCGAGAAATGTATCCGTTGGTATTTCCAGGCACAACAGTCCATCGTGAACGATATTCTAGAGAACAGATTCGAGGATAGACCTCTCCACTGCCCCTGAGTTGACAAGCCTCCTCCAAACACCTTCGTCGATATCGAACAATAGCCATCGGTCCCTAAAATAGTCCCACATCATGACCAACAGATAGTCGGGAGTGCCGATGCTATGCTCGAAGGCCCAGAGCACATCTGCCCACCTTGCCGAATGTTTGGCGATCTGCGGGCGATCTAATTGCTGACAGCAGCTGTGGCTTCAGCGTTACATTCTTCAAGCTCAAACGACGTAATCATGTCATAGAAAGGTGGTATGATTGCTTAGTAAACTCTAGTGTTAAGCCAATATATCAATGACTGATATTTTTCATAGTGAATTAACAATCATTAGTAGCAATGGTGACTACATACTCTAAATCACAGTGAATAAAATGCTAGTGAAATACTAGCAAATGAAATCTCAGCGAAGAAAATCACCAAGAACAAAATCACAACATAAAATTACAGAGAAAAATCTCAGCGAAAAACTACTGTGACCGAAATCACTGTAATTGGAAGTCACAGAGCCAACGAAAACTGTGATTCTGTCCACTGGTATTTCGTTCGGTCTGATCCCGTGATGATGTTTTGCATTCTGAAAAAGAAGGCAAATTGTTGATAAATTTAACGCTATGTCTACACAGTCAGCTTAAAATTTACAAAATTCCTCGGCTCACAAGAACGGTAACCCTTCACCAAATTAGCTATTTTGAGCAAATAAAAACAGTGTTCGTGAGAACTTAGGACCGGATCATCAGATCAATATAAAATTCACAGGTTTTGAAATTTTGAAGTCGCGCCTTATTACTTGTATTTCTGCGTTGGAGTTATCATATGCAAACGAAATTCACACTCTAGGCTAAGCCAAATAAGCTGAATTCGAAAGATTCTCAGTTGCGAAATTCAAATAATATTGCTAGCTACAATGATTTTGGTTGTTTTCGCACCAAGAGATCAAATAGTTAACTATAATCATGATCCAACAAATGTAACTAAACTACGTTTAGATTTTGTAAATTATACATTTTTATTTGTACAGTAATCCTAAAAATCCTTCCAACTAACGATGCAGTCATCGAATTGAAATAATTGAAAAAAATTCACAAAATGACTTTATCTAGACATAAGACAAATTTGATATTTTTTTTGTTTTCGGTACTGGATAATTTTTCTGAATTTTCCAAACTTTTTGGGTGGCATGTATCTACACCTTCGTATTCAGAAACTTCCCAAAAATGAGAAGTGAAAATTATTTACTTCTATTTAAAGCTCATTTCAAACATATTCTTATTTTGTTTGACATTATTGTTATTCTTCTATTTTGTACTTTCTCGCAAATCAATGCAGTCATAAAAAATCCCAGTTTAAAATCACAGTAACCCTTTCACCGGTTTTCACGAAAATTATAACTTTTTCCAAGACTAGTAAATTCCTGACAGATCCATACATATCTGCTTAAGAGTGATAATTTTAAAAAGGTTGATTGCCAGTATGTTGCAAAAATTGTTCATAATCCTGCAGGATATTCGTTTAAGTCAAAAATTGCTTGAGAGCTTCAAAAAGTTTTTCTGTGCAAGGAATTCGCTCCTCCTTCATTAAGAGGGACGTTTTCTCCACACAAACAAAATGGCGCATATCTGAGAACTTAAGAGTCTATAACTGCTTTCAAATTCATTTTCGCCTCATATATGTAGCTTCAGCATTTTTTTTGTTTATCATGATCGTTGGATACTAATTTCGTTTCAAAACAACTGCTTATCCAAATCAGTCAAAGGAATCACTTAAAACAGTATATCCTACAATAAAAATATCTCCTGATCTAATTCAATCAATCCTTTTTCAAACCCACAAAAACCTCACATTCTTCAATCATTATTCTTATATGAAATTCAGTCCACCTCCGTGATATGACCACTTTCACCCGATAATCTATTATCGTCTGTCTAATCAATACCCATCGAGCCCTCAACGTTTTTAGACAGATTGATTTCGATCTAATTTCATTCCAACACATGACCCAATCTGGGTTCGCTTTATCATCGGTCCATCCCGCTTCTTATCTTCATCTCATCCCGAATGATTTATTCGCCTCCGATATTAGACTACGTGATGGGAAAATTGCACTGACTAAGAAAACAATTTCGAATCAGCAGATTTTCCTCATAGACGACGCCTTACACTCCACCGCTCTGGTTCCAGGACTACACACCACACAAGTAGCTGTGAATCGACCTAGAGCACTTTGTCCTCGAAACAAATGTTGCCCAATCTTATGTATACACATATGAGCCGTACTTGTCGTATGCAGAACGCAACCTTTGAAGCAGATAACTTCACGAAAACATGAATTTCGAATCCTTTAGCCACCATCTGACCGACCTACCGACCAACCAACCGGGTTTTTATAGACTATGCAGTTTAGACTTGTGTGTCGTCCACATTTGGGACAACAGAATGAATATTTGGTCGTTCGCAGAATCACCACCAAGAGCATGTTGTGTATGTGTGTAGTTTTTGTTGGAGTGTGTCGTATGGTATAATGTCGAAAGTTTAGCCCCAAAACACACGACCTTGCGGTCCCAACCATATTCGCACGATAATGCTGGCATGCATCCAAGAAATTGCTGTTGATGGTGAAATCAGAACCAAATGTTATACGTAAACGGAATATGTGGCAAGAGCTTAACTAGATATTATATGATAAAAAATGGTTGACCGCGTTACTGTGACTTTGATATTAGGAGTGGCAGAGATGAAAAAGAATAAGTTTTAGGATTAAATCGACCTTTTTAGACGAATCCATCAAACAAGAATCTCGAACGTCATTCAGTCTCACGCAGAATTTTAAATTTTATTTCAAATGAGGGTAGCAATAAAACGTCGTTCAATAATAAATTTCCTGACAGTGATTATTCTGATGGAAAAGTACTGCATACTCAAGAAAAACCTTCGGTTGTTATCACAAACTATTTTTATCCAAAAAAAAACTCTAGCGCACCTGAACCGCTAGAAACACTAATGTTCGAAGAACAGTAGAAGAATCGTGCAGGTTTTGAGTGCATATTCCACCACATGTGCTGCTTATTACGGCCAAACTGTTTCAAATGCCACGTTTTACTTTCGTCTTAAGAATGCATTATAACTCATATGGTGCAAGGTTTCAGATATTACCACTGGCATGAATTTCAACGTTTATGAGAGCAAAACACGGGTTAATTATATTCGTTATCAGTTGCTTATTTCACATAATTTTGAAAGCAGCATCTCATATAACATCAATGAAGAAAATGCTCAGTGCCTGCAGCACTGTAACTGAAGTTGGTGTTTGGGGCTGCGATCCGAAAAATTTGCAGAACTTTGCGAATTGTAACATCGGTTATTTATTTTCATTGTAAATGTTTCCGGTATGTATACTAACTGTAAGCATTTATTGATACAAAAGTAGCACAACCGACTCGTGCTGGCAACCTTTCGCCAGTATCAAATCCAAGAATATATCAAATCTGCTTCACGTTGTTTAATTACATTCGAAGTAATAGGAGTATAAAGAAATTTAGGGTTACCTGCAGCGAGTTTTTTCAAATGATCGAAAGCTTAATATTTGCTGTTTATTGTCACTACAATATCATTACCATTTGAAAATTCTACGATAAAACCGCTTAATAAAGATATTGCAATTAAACACAAAACCAACAATAGCTGGCAACCCTATCGTGTCTTTTCAACCAAATTTGGCCTGAATAATGTTTATGACAGGTTTCATTAATTGTATGAAATTCGTATTGATTTCATGACTGCACTGGAAGTAATAGTGCAAAAAGTTTTATTTTCCTGAGCGAATTTTCAAAACCAAAGACACAAAAATTACCATAGCTGGCAGCACCAATCAAATTTTTCAACCAAATTTCCACCAAACAGAGATTAAAGTTAGGTTTAGCTTCTGTGTCAATTTCATGAAAATCTGGTAACTAATTCACATTTCATAGGGCAAAAAGCAGTTTTTTTTCTTTGTAATTTTTCAAGATGGCACCACTGGCACAGAGTTGCCCACAATTCAAAATCGCTTCTATCAAATCTGGTCTTACTTAAGTCCAATGCATTCTGTAAATTTTAGCTATATCTGATTATTGGTTCGTGAGTTTCCGTGAACAGAAGTTTTTGATGCTAAAAATATAGGTTAACTGGGAGAGGGTTACCGTTCTTGTCCGACATGAAATTTCCAAAGTTTTATTTTGAACTTGTAGATAAAACATAAGATTTATATACAGATTGGTTTTATTGTAAGAAACGGACATTTTTTTGAATATTCGATGGTTTGAATGTTTTCACTTCCAAATTTTTTTTTTCAAAATGAAGACACCAAAATTATCATAGCTGGCAGCTCCAACCGAATTTTTCGACCAAATTTCTACCAAACGTGGCTTAAAGTAAGGTCCAGCAATTGTGTAAGTTTCGTCAAAATCGAACGATTCAATCAGAATTTATAGGGCTAAAAATAGTTATCTTTTTTAGTGGTTTTTCAAGATGGCACCACTGGCACAGAATCGCCCGCATTTCAAAATCACTTCTATCAGACCTGGTCCTATTTAAGGTCAATACATGCTGTGAATTTCAAATAATTCTGCCCATCGGATCGTGAGTTTCCGTGAACAGAAGTTTTTGATGCTAAAAATATAGGTCAATTGGGCAAGGGTTGCCAGGCGTGCCCGTTATACCATATCTTTTTTTTTTTTTTGGTTATGTAACAAAGCACAAGATTTACATATGAAAGGCTTATTTTTGGAGAAACGGCATTTTTTCAAGAGAGACGATGATTTGGAGGTTTTCACTTTCAGTGCCTGCCCTAGCTACAGGGTTGCCAGCACGCTCATTAAAAGCCATACAAATCTACAACTAAATAATATCAATATGTCCTGAAAATTTGGTAATAATTGAATAGCTCTGTCAAAAGTTATCGAAATTTAAAAATTTTCAAATTTTCCCGTTCTCTTTTTAGGCACCCAGCGCACACATAGGGTTAAAAAATTCCAAAGCACTATCCGATTCATATGTAAAACACGTTAGAAATTTATTTTATTAACTTTATTTTTGCGAAAATCATTTGTGCACGAAATAATAGGTATATTAAAAATATCACTTAAATGCCCGCCGGCGCGAAAAGGTTTACAATAACTGACATTTAAAGAGACCTGGACCTATTCTGCATATACACCAATGTATCCTGAAAGTTTCAGCTCAATCGAATGGCGCGTTCCCGAGATTATCTCACTGAAATTTTTTGTACATATATATATATATATATATAGAAATATGAATTTTTGGCCGAATCGATTTTAATACTAATGTTCTTCGAACATTAGTAAAAAAACTTCACATGACTAGATCTTCAAAATAAATTAACTGATTAACTAATTCCATCCAAAAAAACAAAAATCAAAATTTCTCCTTTGGTTTATACTCAAAGTATATTACGCAGTCTGTTTCAAACCCACCTTAACCAAGTATGCAAATGCAACGAACGCAATGTTGAAATATCTTCTGCTGCTGCAACATACCAATCCATATACGCCTTTCTATGCATCCATGGACTAGTGTGTGACGCTACAGATTGTGGGCAACGTGAAAAGTTTTAATTGAATTTTTAGCCATTATAGCCGATATAGAGTCGCTAAAAGTCCTTTTCGGTTCGCTACGCTCATTTGCATTAGAGACCATCGAATTTAGTCCCGGACACATTGAAAAGTTTCTGGTTAAGTTGCTCGAGTGGACAAATACATTGCCGGCGACTATATTTGAGCCCCATAAAGTATGGACATCGAGATAGTGAGACAGAGAGAGAGCGGCTGTAGAAAAGTTAGATAGAACAGGACTTGCAGTTTTGTATCATCCAAGCGAATGGAATTATTGCCCTTCGAATAGCCGTTGGCTTCGCTGGCCTGTCCGGGTCCTGTTTGAAAAATTCATAAAAGCATTCGAAATCGTGTTGTACAGTCTGGTCGAGTGCAGTTTGAATCTCGTATATGTTTTTCGAGTGGCAAGCAAGAGAGAATTATGGCTAGGATGCATTTTGACTGCATGTGACTAACTACTCTAGAGTGCCTGCCCACAAGCGCTCTAGAGTAATGGACGTTATATCAGGCTGATGAGTCGCACGAGCGTTTAATGACTTTAATTGTGAGCCACTGTTTAATCATATAGAATTTTAAGTTAATGGATTAATTATCGTCTTTTTTTTATGGTTTAGCGAAAATTGTTATTGGAGTTGTTAAAACTCAGTTACATTTCGAAGTGTTGAATGACTTTGGAAAAACCATAATTTGGGAGTAATTTTCGAAAGCTTTTGCTTACGAAGTGCTTAAATGCTGCAATGTAGACTTATGTGGTAATGTATGCGGTAGAAATTTTATGAAACCATCTTTAACCCTAACTCTTTATAATATAAAAACATCATGGTTTAAATTTTTTTTGCAGTCATTAGTTCCGGCTATTTAAACATGTCAAGATTTTAGATCCTTGCAATTGCAATACGACTCAACATATTATGTCGATGATCAATTTTTGTGCATACATTCATTTGCTCGCCCGATGAACATCTCGTGAACGTTTCGATAGGGTCTTATTTTTTCTTTTTTCTTAAAACCCGTAGTGATGTCTATGTTTAATTTTAATTTAAGTCACCAAAAGGCATTTTAGCTGAATTAAGATGCCGTTACTCTTTGCATGATTTAACTAAACTCATACTTAACCAACTTCTTTCACCTATCATTCTAATTATGGCCACTAGCACTCTACCCACAGTTGAGCTATGGCACTGCAACCGGTCGACGGTCAGCCCAAGATGCTGGATATCACTTTACTTCCCACCCCTGAACACGGAAACTACAGGCACCATAATTAACTTTTTTCGTTGTCTCCAGACTACATACAAAAACACCAATCTCCCTTGGCCCACTTAAACTATACATGTCTTATGACCCAACGAGGGCAACCTACCACTATTCAAATGGCCTATACACCTCCCCTAACTCATGTCATATCATGACTTCACTGGCGCTCGCACCTATTCCGCACAACATCAATTGTAGAAACCAGAGAATAGGTTCATTGGCCCCAGCAGCCTTCTTTCATTTGCAGCAAAAATAAAAATAAAAAGGAAAGTAAAATAAAATACAAACACAATACCTATTCTACGACCACCTAATTCTATTTCCTCGATTATTCAATTCAATCTTACCTCTCCCCACTCTAACCCGCACTTAACCATCGTACTAAAGTCCAGCATACACTCTACTGCGGGTGCAGACCCCAACATATCAAAATAAGCCAAACGACACTGCATTTTAGGCCTTCCCCACCCTATCGGAATATTGCCACTTGAATCAATCCTATATTCTTGGCTGCTGACGCATACCTCCGTGGGCGAGACAGCATGATCTCATGCCTTTTTTGCTCTTCCCACGTCTGTGCTCGGTTTCTTGCTTTCCACCCTATCCTGAACATGGTGGCTGTTGTAGCCATGATACAATGTGTCTCGTTGGAGAGGTTCAAAAGAGCAAATGAGGTATCGCTACTATACAATTTCAAAAGGAGCACGTATGATCACTCTATGGATCACTCTGGGGTACTTTTGAATTTTGAACCCCACACTGAAAAAAACCACATGGCGCCCAGAGCCATGTAACATAGCGCATTATTTATGGCGCCATACTCTATGTACATAGTACTCTGAGCTATGCAATATGGCTCCCAGCGCCATAATGTCAGAATCTACATAGCGCGTGGTCCTATGTAACATGGCACAGCATTTATGGTTCCACACGTACATAGTGCCCTGAGCTATGCAGTATGGCTCCCAGCGCCATAATTACATGGCACAGAAATTATGGCCCCACACGCTATGTTACCTAGTGCCATGAGCCATGTAATATGGCTCATGGCACTCCAATTATAACTCGTAGCCATGCTGTGTAAGGGAAGGTATAACTGTCAGCAAGTGACATTAGAGCTTAGGTCTACATAATTGACTCATTTTGAACTGAAGTACTGGCTGCGATATTTTCGATACTTCGACCGGTGAATTTTCACACTGGAGCAGGAACATTCAATACTGAGTATGTTGACTCGAATTTATCGAATTTATATTTGGTAGAATTGATATTTGGTGGAATTTATATTTGGTGGAATTTATATTTGGTGCACTAAAAAAACACATAGCGCCAGACGCCATAGTTTATAGATTTCTGGCACCATGTACATAGTCGATTTCAGTCGATTTGTGATAAAATATAGCGCCACACGCCATAGTATATAGGAGCAGATGCTATGCTTATAGCCCTCCACGCCATGTACTATAGTCCTCCACGCCATGTACCATAGTCCTCCACGCCATGTACCATAGTCCTCGACGCCATGTACTTTAGTCCTCCACGCCATGTAATATATTCCTCAAAGCCATATACATGGCGTGGAGGACTATAGTACATGGCGTGGAGGACTATAGTACATGGCGTGGAGGACTATAGTGTATGGCGTGGAGGGCTATAAGCATAGCGTCTGCTCCTATGTACTTTTCGCCATGTATTATGGCGTGTGGCGCTATATTTTATCCCTAAATCGACTATGTACATAGCGCCAGAAGTCTATAAATTATGGCGCCTGGCGCCATGTGTTTTTTCAGTGCATATCCCAGATGTAGATCTGGTTTCTCCCTAGTGCTTAGGGATTTTCAAAATGTATAAACTCGCATCAGGGGTTTTAGGTATTGCAGGAGATCTCTGTGGGATTCTATTTTGTTTTATTGTATTTCATTTTATTAAATAGAGAAGTTATGGCATCTACATAGAGAAACGTGCCTAATGTTGAACTCTTCTCCAAGGCTCTGCAGTTTGAATCCCGTCGTTTCGTCCATTGCAAAAAACAGCTCACAAATAATCCCTTGCCGACGACTTGTCGCATTTCTCAACACCATCCTGCTGAGAGTTTCATATATAAGGGGTTGCTTATATATATTAAAAAACATTTTTTAGGTAAAGTTTTTATGTATAGGTTTCCGATGGCACTATTGTTCACATTCTTCAGTCAATGTGAAATGCCGTGAGACTTTGAAAGTCGAAATAACGTTAAAATTTTATTTATAGTGCCGACGCTTAGTAATTGAATTTAAAAATTTTACGTGTTTTACGTGATCAAAGCCATACGTGATCAAAATTTTACGTGATCAAAGTTTTACGTAATCAAAATTTTGGTGATCAGAGGGACATTAGTCCCAGTAAAGTAAAGTAAAGTTAAAACAAAAACAAAACCAAACAAGACAGTGACAGTGAGTGGCGCTGAACAGTCAAAGGAATCGTCATATAGGCGCCATGTGAGTAATCACATTAATTAATTAATTTATTAGTGACACAACCCGTATTCATTGAAATTAAATGAAAATTAAAATTAGAATTAAAGATAAATAAATAAATAAAATATAATAAAATACATAAATTTACTGTTTGAGGGTGGTACATGAATATAGAATCGGATTGAGGATCCGAACTGTAATTTAATTTAATTTGATTTGATTTAATTTGATATTGATTCCAATTTGCAATCGATGGTGCTACGAATGCAGATTTGATTTTGATCACGAGTTTTATCTTATTTACAAAAGAGTTTGCTTTATAGCATAAATTTTCCAAGGTTTTGAGGTTTTTGAAAAAGAGAAAAATATTTTTTAGGAGGTGTTGGGTAGCTTTAAGAATCTATGCTTCATTTTACATATAAATATTAATTATATTCAAAATTTCAGAGGGTTTTAGAATTTTAAGGTTTTGAAAGTTTTTCAATGATCATATTCCCTTTCATACTCTTACCTGATCTACTCATCCAATCCTAAAGAAACATATTAACTCATTATTCTTATCATTGTCTTCATCATGATGATGATTATTGTCGTTAACTTTAAGTTTATCAATAAAATACAATTAAAAATAAAATAAAATTTTTCTGCGAAAATCCATTCACACAGTACCTACTTGTCAAGCGGACATGTTTTGAGGATGGGGCACATTTATGTTGCCACCTACCCTCTAAGCCCACTGAAGAGTCCTCGTATAGTTGTTGGGGGACGAAAATTCATTATGGGCATACCAGCATTTATCTTCTCAATTCGTTACACTAATTTGCACTGCCAACCAACTTCCATATGATGGGCACATTCATTTAATCATGCTCCACCTGAGCTAATCACAATAGGCAGTCAATTAGTCGGTTTTAGCTAATTTAATCCTCTAATGCCCACTCCTCACCTGACTTCACGTCACTATTTCATACATAAGGGTGGGCCAGAAACTAGGCATGGGTTTGGCAGCGGGAGCTGCCCACGAGTCCTCACAACAACAGTGGATTCGTGGAGTAGAATCAGCTTCCTTCAGCATTCCCATTCTCAATTCGGTTTTTCTTTTCACAGCTCCCACATACATCGGGTTTCCTGAATAATAACTGTTGTCGCTGCCATCATCATCATATTTAATTGCCATTCCTAATGGCAATCAATGGGCCTTTCTAAACTTGTATTCTTGATGCACTCCTCAAACTGGTTTTACACCAATCACCATTTCCATACTTGTATTCTTCAGCAACGGAACCGTTCATATACCGATTATGCATATGAATGTGTGCGTGTTGTTGTTTGCTCATTTCGACTTGAGTGTTTCATGAAAAATTCCTGACCCGTGAACTATCTTTATAGTTGTGTTAGTGATTTGCATCAATCAGTTTCAAAAGTGATGAAAAATTCTCTCCAAGTGCATCACTTTTTGTAGAGATTTCCCCTCGATTCTTCTGCCTCTTGCCCAGAAAACCGGTTTGAGGACTGCATCAAGAATACAAGTGTATAAAGGCCAAATAGCATCATAAATAACAATAACAATAAAAATGAAGATGAAAATGAAAATTTAAATAAATAAGAAGGGGCAAGAACACCACCCAGCTGAAATCAGACCAATCACAATGTTTGTTAGCATTGGTTGTTGTTGTTTTGACTGTTTGTCCTTTTCATGCGCATGTTCACAGCGGCGGCACACATTCATCTGATTCATTTAAGACATCATTTGTATTTGACCAATTATCCACAGTCTGAATGGCGTGGAGTATTCTTTCTCTTTTACTAGAGAGAGCTCACATTAATATCAATTCTCATCTTATTTTCACGTCATTCTCCGCGCAGTTGACGATTGATAGATTGGTGATCTTTCACAATGGTTCACTCTTATCACTTTGATACCTACATACATATGGACACAGACATGCCTTGTTATTAGTATCTGGTCAGATTTAGATAAAGTATTACGAAACTTAATTTTATTTTAGCTCATTTCATTTTATTCTATTTCATTTAATTTCATTTCATTTCAATCTGGAATACATTACTGACATCATTTTAATTCAATTCATTTCATTTCAATTTATTCAATTTTATTTCAATCTGGAACACATTATAGTTATTTTGGCCTCTAGACTTATGCCGAGTTCATTTGATCCTTTTACCTCTGCTACCAGAGCCGGCTCGGGAACAGCTTATTGAGAATACAGCTGCATTGTTCCCTCTGAGATAGATGACCAAAGAGCTTGAACTGATTATGCCCCTCTTGGGTGGATGGTGGAATACAGCTGACTTCGACATCAGGGGTCTGGGCAATGTGGGGCAGCCCATCACGGGATATCCTTGTGTGATGAGTTGAAGTTTTGGCATCTTGCATGCATTTGGGCATCGGCTCGCACATATTGAGGTATAAATAATAAGATATTGAAGTGCGCAAACACGGTTCTGGATGGGAGAACCCAGGGTTCGGCGGATCCTCTCTGTGTGAAATGAACGTGGGAGAACCTAACTTAAAAATAAAAAATTAAAATAAAAAACAAAAAGAATTCACCCTGAATACTCTGATGAGGAAGAAATTTCGCGCCAATGTAGTAAATTAATTCGAAGTCGCGTCGATTACTACGAAACTATTAAAAGGCAAAAAATGACTTCGCCGGATGAAAATCCATTCAATTTGCTCCCGTTAGATGACGCGCCAGTGGTTCAAATCACCCGGTTATACATCAAAAATAGTCTCAGAATATAAAATTGCTTCTCCAGTACTTCAGTCAGTATCTGTTCAACCAGCCAACTTGACCGCTCCCACCGAACAAACAATTGGAATTGATTCAAATGTTCTTGGGATGCAAGCTTACTACGATGCCTTTCATCAAGAAATGGATCAAGAATAATTGTTTTTTAATGTATCACTTTCTATTACTATATAGATACAAAATTCTGTGTAAAAAGTTGCATTGACATCTTTTTGTTTTCTTTTTTCAATTAAAGGTTTCAAAATAATATGTTTTAATAAAAATTTTTTTACCTTTACATACTCCTGAAGACTGAATCAAATAGCTTTACACGTACCAGGAATTATTTTTCCCAGAGCCTGGGGTCAAATTGTTGTAGGGAACTAGTTACGCCAATCAGATGGCTCAAGCGAAAGTTGCTCAACCAATTTTACATGATTCTCTTCTATTACCGAGCCATTTTTTCTGCCATTTGTTTTTAGGTTTTCTTTTTTTTTATTTAAATACAAGCAGTTATAGCATACAAAATGTCTAATTCATTCATAATACTTTAATTTTAGAGGGGTATAAAAATAGAATAGAATTTCTACAATATACAGCTACAGCTCAGATGACCGACTGAGGTGGCTGGAACTCTGGCTCCATAGATTGGTCGTGCCAAACGGGCCAAACGGACTCCAGCCAAATGGACTGGGGCCGATTGGCCCGATCGTGTATGGGGTACTTAAGAAAATTCAGATGGATTTTCAGTCATTCCAAAGTCCAAACATAGGCCACATCAGCCATCGCCATTGAATTATGACCGATTGCATTTTTGAAGAATTTTGATAATTTTATGAGCACTGAGTGTCATTTTTGCTATTTTTTTCTCGGTAAAAGGGTATCTATGTATCTGTTGGGTATTCCCTATACTTTTAAGTTATAAAATGGGTAATCCGAAATTCCCAGATGTTCAAACAAAACAGTAATTATAAATAAGTGCAAAAGTGCATTCCTTATCATTTTAAGTTTGAAGCGTGTTCGAGACAGTTATCAAAGTTATAAATATTCAAAGTGAAAAAAAAACAAGTAGAAATCTGTGAGTGAGTGAAGTTCAAGTAAATGACATTGGAAGTTTAGGAAAATTCAGAAGTGAAGTGAAGTTACTATTATTACTAAGTCAGTGGTATAATTTAGACAATATGGGTAAAAAGGTTGATATTTCGTTAGAAAAAAAAGCGCAAGTTGTTGCTTTATTGAATGAAAAGAAGTCAAGCTATGCCGAAATTGCTGAAATTGTAGGAATTTCGAAATCCTCCGTGGTCAACATTACCAAAACTGTGCGTAGCTCAACCGATTTCACAACGGTCCCTGGGAACAAACGAGGAAATTTCCGCGGACAAAGAAGAACAGCACCGAGAACGGATAGAAAAATCATGCAGAATACTTTGCTGGAGCGCAATGCACCAGCTAAGCTGGTGCCAAAATATCACTGAGAACTTTGGAATGGCGATTCAAGGAAAACAACCTTTCATGTAGGCGGCCCGCAAAAAAACCAAAATTAATCAAAGTTATGCGCAAACGAAGACTATATTGGGCGTAAATACACAACAGCTACGAGAGTGAATACTGGAATAAGGTAAATTCCTTTGTTTAGCATATCTTATTTCATCTGTCATAGGAAGATACAACCTTACGAATCATTTAACTTTTCTAAAACTAATTTTCTCCTCGGTTATCTTTAGTGACGAATACAGGTTGGAAGCGGCTACGGAGAGTAAAAACTTCGTTCAAAGGAGGCCTCAAGAGAGATATTCAGAAGATTGCGTGGTTCGGACAGTTAAACATCCGCCCTCAGCTATGATTTGGAGCTGCATTACAGCTGAAGGTCCGGGCCCAATCTATTACGTTGAGGGAACAATGCGCTCTAATCTGTATATAGACGTGCTGAGAGATATTCTTCTGCCATATTTGGATACCTTAGAACATCCCAAAGAGGAATACATCTTCATACAAGACGGTGCTCCATGCCATACATCGAGAGCTAGCATGGATTGTTTAAGGGGTCAGGTACACTTGGGACGTCCAAAAAAAGCTCTTTTTTAGCATTTTTTTTAGACACATTAAAATAGTTAATAGCAAATGTTTTTTTACTTGAAAGAAATATATTTGAAGAAGCTATTGTAATTTTTTTAAGGCAAAAGGTTGAAAATTAGTCGAAATAGAGTAAATTTTCGAGGGGTCAAAAAAAAATTGTTTTGCCGTGATCACTGTAGCTTGTCACTGGATCATCCGAATTAAAAACAAAATTGGGGATTATTAGTTAATGACATAGTGCTTTGGATAGACGAAGGACTTTGGCAGATTTTGATTTTTCGAAAAATGGCGGTTGTTGAAACTTGAAATTGTATTTTCAAAAAAAAATTCACTCACATTTTCGACTATTGAAAAAAGAAATATCGTCCAATCAAAAAATCCTTCGTTCATCCGAAGGATAATTACATATAAAATAAATGAGGAAAATTGCTGATCTGCTGATCGATAAAGCCGTTTCCAAGTTACAGTGATCGCCGCCTTCGAAAACATAGTTTCGAGAAAAATGCGTTCAAAGCAAGCAAAACACGCTTTATGCATTAGAGACGACTTCATTCAAAGCTATTTATCTCCATAAAGGATTGTCCGATTAGTCTGAAATTTGCAGAGAATGCTTTTGAATTATGCTTCTTTTAGAAAATGCAAAGAAAATAAAATCGATTTTCTCAAAATTCTAAGTGTACCTGCCAGCTTAAGTTCCCTAGAATTGGAGGTTCTACCTTGGCCTGGCAATTCACCTGATTTCAATCCCATTGATTAGGCGTATTTAAAATCAAAGGTGTATAGCCGGAGAAAGAACACAACCGCTGCATTGAAGAAAAATATCGAAGAAGTGTGGAAAAACGACGATGGAATGCGACAAATGAACAACAAATGTGTAGATAGCATTCCTAGTCGAATACAAGCAGCAATACAGGCCAAAGGAGGAAGCACAAAATTTTAAAATTCAATCGAAATTTATTTTTTCATTATTAAAGCAACCATGTACCAATAAATATATGTTATTGCAAAATAAAAACAATTGAATTTCTTCTGCTTTATTTAAGGAAAAGCTAAACTTTCTCAAATTTGCTGATCGGTCATAATTCAATGGCGGGATACTGTAATTCAGAAATATACATAGTCACATGAATGTCTTTTGTAAGTTACAAATGAAAATTATCATGACAAAACTGAACGAAATTCTGCCCTGGACGATATTTTATGTTTCGATATGTTTCGTACGAAGGACCCCCAAGCTAACAGAAAAACTATACAAAAATTTGTTCTAGGTTTTTTTTTAATTTCCTTACACTCCCCATATATATTGTTGAAAGACCCTGATTTATTTAAGCTCCTTTATGTTTTTTTCTGGACTCTGGAGATATTTTGGAGACCTTCCAAATTTTTTCTAAGATTCCATAATTGTTTCTTAGGCTCTGGAGATTTTTTCTTGACAGCTCTCCATTTATTCTCTGCTCCTGTGATATTTTCTAAAACTCCTAAGCTCCTGTAATTTTTCCCAGATTTCCTGGATTCTCTCAAGAGGCTTTTGATTTTTCACAATCTTCCATAGCTCCCATTTTCTTAGATTCGCAGGAGTTTTTCTAGACTCTCCTGGGGTTTTCTAAGCTCTCCTAAGCTTTGCATACACTCGCGATATTTTTTCTTGGTCCCCCTGATTATTTCTTACCTTCCATATTTATGCTAATGTTCGAAGAACATTAGTATTAAAATCGATTTGGCCAAAAATTGATATTTCCATATATATATATATATATATATATATATATATATATATATATATATATATATATATATATATATATATATATATATATATATATATATATATATATATATATATATATATATATATATATATATATATATATATATATATATATATATATATATATATATACTAGCTGACCCGGCCACGCGTTGCTGTAGCTAACGTCTTTGTCATATTACATTGTTGTAAACTATTTAAGGGGAACGGTAGGAGAACATCAGACATGGGCACCACCATGCTTCTTTACATATATGCCATTTGTAAAAAAACATGGCGACCTTCATGACTGATTTTCTACTACCGTTACCCCTTATTACAATGAAATTATTATTTACGAACGAAGACGGAAACGTTAAAGCTGGTATAAAAATTTCCTGGTTTGGGATTTGAAGGGGAAGGACTTTGAACACAATTGATCAAAATTTTCGTATAGTTGAAATTTTAAATTTAATTCTTTTTTTAATAAAAAAGAATTAAATTTAAAATTCAACAATAAAAAAGAATTAAATTTAAAATTCATTATTATTTTTATTCATTTTGTAACAAATGAGTATATTACAAAGTTTTTAGTAAACAACATGTAACACTTAAACTTATAAATGAGGATAGTTTAAAATCTTCTAACAATAATATTTATTATTTTGAATTATAAATACTTTCAATTTCAATTTAATGTAGCACAAATTGGTGCACAATATTTTTGGTTAACCTGTCTTTAGCTAACACAAATAGGTTCGACGGTTTTCCTACACGTGAACATGCAACATATAGCTGCCCATGAGAAAAACATGGATTTTCCAAATCTAAACCACAAATGGACATTGTTTGGCCTTGAGACTTATTTATAGACATGGCAAAAGCTAAACGAATTGGAAACTGTAACCTTCTGAAGGGTATGGTAGAATCTGACGGTATCATTGGAATACGTGGCAACAGGACCACTTTCCCTTTAAACTTTCCAGTTAAAATAGTTGCTTCAAGAATATTTCCGGTGATGTTTTTGATGACCAAACGCGTACCGTTGCATAATTGAGGTGGATTCAAATTACGCTGGAGAATAATAGGTGAACCAATCTTTAATCGAAGATTATGTGGTGGCATTCCAGGTATATCTAGTGAATTTAAAAATTCAATTGGAAAATTTACACTATCATTTTCATTAACAACAGTATCGATTGATTTGAAAGACATCAGATCGCCTGGTAACAACTGTTGTATCTGGAAGTTAATTTCGTCAACATCAAAATTTTTTGCTGCCAAAATAGCCCGATGACTGAGCCAGTTATGATTTAAGTAATTACTGTGTATATCCGGAAAATTACTCTGAATCAATTCATTTTTTCCCTGAAAAACAGTGCTGAAATTGTCTGGCAGTTTAATGCATTGCGTATTTGGTTGCAGTTCTATTTTACCGTTCCCAATATCTAATAATTGTTCGGAAAATATTTGTGCTGATGGATCATTTTGCAATCGTACGCGCATGTTTATGGTCAATTGAAGTGTTTCAACACTTCGCCATAAGAATGATTATTTCAAACATGCATTAATCTCATCCGCGAAAGTAGAGCGAGGTATAACAGGTAAGGTCTGGCGGAAATCACCAGACAAAAGTAAAAGAGCACCACCGAAAAGTTTATCATTGCCGTTTAAATCTTGCATAGTTCTATGCAATGCTTCGAGTGAATATTTGTGAGCCATTGTGCATTCATCCCAAATTATAATTGAACTCTTCCGCAACACTGCAGCTATTCCACTTTTCTTTTTTATGTTACATATTGCATTTGGTTTATTATGAATGTCCAATGGCAGTTTGAATGTTGAATGTGCCGTTCGCCCACCATCTAGCAAAGTAGCCGCAATGCCTGACGATGCAACTGCCAATGCAATTTTCTGTTGTGACCGTATTTTGGCAAGAATTAACGATATTAAAAATGTCTTACCGGTTCCACCTGGTGCGTCCAAGAAAAAAAAACTCTAGCGCACCTAGAAACCGCTAGAAACACTAATGTTCGAAGAACAGTAGAAGAATCGTGCAGGTTTTGAGTGCATATTCCACCACATGCGCTGCTTATTACGGCCAAATTGTTTCAAATGCCATGTTTTACTTTTGTCTCAAGAATGCATTATAACTCATATGGTAGAAGGTTTCAGATATTACCACTGGCATGAATTTCAACGTTTATGAGAGCAAAACACGGGTTAATTATATTCGTTATCAGTTGCTTATTTCACAAAATTTTGAAAGCAGCATCTCATATAATATCAATGAAGAAAATGCTCAGTGCCTGCAGCACTGTAACTGAAGTTGGAGTTTGGGGCTGCGATCCGAAAAATTTGCAGAACTTTGGGAATTGAAACATCGGTTATTTATTTTCATTGTAAATATTTCCGGTATGAATACTAACTGTAAGCATTTATTGATAAAAAAGTAGCACAACCGACTCGTGCTGGCAACCTTTCGCCAGTATCAAAGCCAAGAATATATCACATCTGCTTCACGTTGTTATATTACATTTGAAGTTATAGGAGTATAAAGAAATTTAGGGTTACCTGCAGCGAGTTTTTTCAAATAATCGAAAGCTTAATATTTGCTGTTTATTGTCACTACAATATCATTACCAATTGAAAATTCTACGATAAAACCGCTTAATAAAGATATTGCAAGCAAACACAAAACCAACAATAGCTGGCAACCCTATCATGGCTTTTCACCCAAATTTGGCTTGAATAATGTTTATAATAGGTTCCAGTAATTGTATGAAATTCGTATTGAGTTCATGACTGCACTGGAAGTTATAGGGCAAAAAGTTTTATTTTCCTGAGCGAATTTTCACAAAAAGACACAAAAATTACCATAGCTGGCAGCACCAATCGAAGTTTTCAACCAAATTTCTATCAAACAGAGTTTAAAGTAAGGTTCAGCTACTGTGTCAATTTCATGAAAATCTGGTAACTTATTCACATTTCATAGGGCAAAAAGCAGTTTTTTTTCTTTGTAATTTTTCAAGATGGCACCACTGGAACAGAGTTGCCTACAATTCAAAATCGCTTCTATCAGACCTGGCCCTACTTAAGTCCAATGCATTCTGTAAATTTCAATTCTATCTGATTATTGATTCGTTAGTTCTCGTGAACAGAAGTTTTTGAAGCTAAAAATATAGGTTAACTGAGAAAGGGTTACCGTTCTTGTTCGACATGAAATTTCCAAAGTTTTACTTTGACTGTGTAGATTAAGCATAAGATTTGTATACAGATTCGTTTTATTGTAGAAACGGACATTTTTTAGGATATTCGATGGTTTGAATGTTTTCACTTCCAAATTTTTATTTTTTTAAATTTAAGACACCAAAATTATCATAGCTGGCAGCTCCAACCGAATTTTTCAACCAAATTTCTACCAAACGTGGTTTGAAGTAAGGTGCAGCTACTGTGTGAATTTCGTCAAAATCGAACGATTCAATCAGAATTTATAGGGCTAAAAGCAGTTATCTTTTTAGTGATTTTTCAAGATGGCACCACTGGCACAGAATCGCCAGGATTTCAAAATCACTTCTATCAGACCTGGTCCTATTTAAGACCAATACATTCTGAAAATTTCAATAAATTCTGCTCATTGGATCGTGAGTTTCCGTGAACAGAAGTTTTCGATGCTAAAAACATAGGTAACTTGGGCAAGGGTTACCAGGCGTGCCCGTTATACCATATCAAATTTTTTTTTTTGTTTATGTAAACAAAGCACAAAATTTACGTACGAGTGGCTTTTTTTTTAAGAAACGACATTTTTTCAAGAGAAACGATGATTTGGAGGTTTTCACTTTCAGTGCCTGCCCTAGCTACAGGGTTGCCAGCACAATCATTAAAACGTACATTAATCTACAACTAAATAAAACAAACATGTCCTGAAAATTTCGTAATCATGGAATAGCTCTGTCAAAAGTTATCGCAATTTAAAAATTTTCAAATTTTCCCGTTCTCTTTTTAGGCACCCAGCGCACACATAGGGTTAAAAAATTCCAAAACATTATCCGATTCACATGTAAAACTTGTTCGAAATTTATGTCGTTAACTTTATTTTTGCAAAAATTATTTGTGTACGGAATAATAGGTATATTAAAAAAATCACTAAAATGGCCGCCGGCGCCAAAGGGTTAAAGATTATTAACTTTTTGTGAGACCTGGCACTATTCTGCATATACACCAATGTGTCCTGAAAATTTCAGCTCAATCGGATGGCGCGTTCCTGAGATTTTTTCACTGAAATTTTTTGATGATATATATATATATATATATATATATATATATATATATATATATATATATATATATATATATATAGAAATATGAATTTTTGGCCAAAGTGATTTTAATACTAATGTTCTTCTTCGAACATTAGTAAAAAACCGCCTTGTTCAGCGGCAACAGCCAGCATAATCCGATCATAAATAATTTTTTGTTCTGCTGTCAGTAATGGCTCGCTGTTCGCGATAATTGTTGCTAAATTACCGTGGTCATATTGTTTTTCTCGTTGTAAATCGGTGTTGACTAAGTCGGTGGCTGGGCGATCAGGTGATGGCATACCATAATGATTAAGTGGTAAATTTGAAATTAAAACACATAAGTCCTCGATTAACACTAACGCTTCATTATACATCTCAGGCGTATAATCTATGTTTTGGCATTGATCTGTTTGTCTAATCCGGTGCAATATGTCTTCTGTCATACAATTTTTATATTTTTCCCACAAAGTTTGTGCTTGCGATGGATAACATGTCGTCAAAATAATTGCAAACAACTGACGAATATTATTGGGCGTTGATGTTAATGCGGCATCAGCAAGCGTTAAGTCCCAATGGTTATCGTCTTCTAGCAATTGCAGTTCATGACATGCATCTTGGTATGTATTGAATACTCGACCATTAACTGTTCGCAGAAATTCAAAAGACGTTGGTCCGGGAACATTCACCAATAACAAACGTAAATAGAAGCACTCGCGTTGCTTTGGATGTACCGTGTAAAGTCGCCCCAATGTCTTAGCTTTTAATATACCTGTGATGTAAGGATGTGGTTTTCCTTGTTTTCGTGGTTCCCATTTTTTACTGGATTTGTTCCATGTGAAATAACGTGGAACATCAGTATATTTCAATGTTTTTGCGAATCGGCCAAAAATATCAGATTTTTGACACAATGTAAAAAATTCAGTTAGTGTCGTTTTTGGAGCCTCAAGCGCTCTTTGGAGAACATTTTCTTCAGTGAAGTATACACGTTGACCGTTTTCAAGATGTATTGCTAGATGCTGGACAGAAGGGTCTCTTTCGTGTATGGGAAAGCTAAGAATATGCCAAATAGCTTCGTTGCTGCTAATGTACCTACTAGTGATGGGTAAAACCAGCACACTTTACTGTGCTAGCACACTTCGCACACCACACTTAACTGTGCTAGCACTGTGCTCCCAGCACTGACACAGTGCCGCACACTGACACAGTGCCGCACACTGACACAGTGCCGACACACTAGCACAGTGACGACACACTAGCACAGTGCCGGCAGACTGACACAGTGTCGACACATTAGCACAGTGGCGACACATTAGCACAGTGGCGACACACTGACACTGCCGGCACACTGACACTGCCGACACACTGACACAGGGCCGACACACTGACACAGGGCCGACACACTGACACAGTGCCGACACACTGACACTGCCGGCACACTTGTACTGGCAGGCACACTCCACGGGAACGAATGCTGTACGAGTGGCGTTGATTTTGCCCATTAATATGATGTGCTTCGGTAACAAGGCGTTGTTTGCATTGCAGAATGTGTACACATTTTGCGGTTTTGAAAGCATTAGCTATTGAATGCATTAGCTGATGAATGAGATAATTAGGGAACGAAAAAAGGCAGATAAGATTTGTTATTCGTATATTTTCTGGGTGAAAGTTTTGATTTTGAGTACACTACCGATGATTTGTGTTTTTCTAAATGCTGCGGACGTCTTCAAACGGGATGAAAGTTTAAACACAGATACAAATACGTTTACTTGCGGTACATATGAAAGAAATGCTTTCACGTTGAAAATATTTGTGGAAAATAGGTTTTGAGCAGATAGAAGGGTTTTGTCGTAACAAGCAACGATAAAACGATAGCGATAAAATGATCTGCTGCAGATAGAAGGTTTATGCTAAGTAGTGCTATGTTTTTAAATATTCAAATATTAAAGGAGTTTTTAGGGCAAAAGTAGCTGAAATCGGCCAATTTTGGATTAGAGTGTTTTCGGACATAACGGGCCAAGACCTATTGCTGTGATACAAATATTTCGGTTTTGTAGGGGAGTAGGGGGTTTTTTGGCCATAGTTTGGCAAAAACTGCCTTTACGGCGCTTTCGATGATTGAAAGTGGTCGGGGAGTGCAATAGTGATATTTTAAGGACGAAAAAAATTTTTGATAGGGAACTTTGATCAAAAATGTCCAATTTTCGCAAGAAATTTTTTTTTATCTAGCATGAATCGGGGGACCTTTCTGAGTTGTTTTGGGCGAAATTTCCATACAAGTGTGGGAAAAAGCGGTCTAGTTTCGAAGATACGGCAAAAGTAACTGAAATCGGCCAATTTTGGGTTAGAGTGGTTTCGGACATAACGGGCCAAGACCTATTGCTGTGATACAAGTATTTCGGTTTTGTAGAAATAATAATTTTTAATATTCAAATATTAAAGGAGTTTTTAGGGCAAAAGTAGCTGAAATCGGCCAATTTTGGATTAGAGTGTTTTCGGTCATAACGGGCCAAGACCTATTGCTGTGATACAAATATTTCGGTTTTGTAGGGGAGTAAGGGGTTTTTTGGCCATAGTTTGGCAAAAGCTGCCTTTACGGCGCTTTCGATGATTGAAAGTGGTCAGGGAGTGCAATAGTGATATTTTAAGGACAAAAAAATTTATGAGACGGAAAATTGGGCAAAAACGTCATTTTCACAAAAAAAAATTTTGGTCTAGCATGAATTCAGGGACCTTTCTGAGTAGTTTTGGATGAAATTTCCATACAAGTCTGGGAAAAAACAGCCTTGTTTCGAAGATACGGAAAAATGATATCCGCCGGAAAACCGTCCGGAAAAATTGAAAGTAGCTCTAAAAGTGCTAAGTAAGAAAAGGTTCAGATCCTTTTTGGTTCGATAGTTGGCTTCTCCGGCTGTGCATTTTGCCGTATCTTCGAAACTAGGCCGCCTTTTCCCACACTTGTAAGGAAATTTCGCTCGAAACAACTCAGAAAGGTCCCCGAATTCATGCTAGACCCAAAAAAGTTTTTGGCGAAAGTTGAACATTTTTGCCCCATGTTTGCTATCAAAAATTTTTTCGTCCTTAAAGTACCACTATTGCACTCCCCGACCACTTTCAATCATCGAAAGTGCTGTTAAGGCAGTTTTTGCCAAACTATGGCCAAAAAACCCCTTACTCCCCTACAAAACCGAAATGTTTGTAACACAGCAATAGGTCTTGGCCCGTTATGTCCGAAACCACTCTAACCCAAAATTGGCCGATTTCAGTTACTTTTGCCGTATCTTCGAAACTAGACCGCTTTTTCCCACACTTGTATGAAAATTACGCCCAAAACAATTCAGAAAGGTCCCCGAATTCTCCCTAGACAAAAAAAAACTATTTTGGAAAAAAAGGACGTTTTTACTCAATTTCCCCTACCAAAATTTTTTTTGGCCCTTAAAATATTACTCTTATACTCCCCGATCACTTTCAATCATCGAAAGCGCCGTAAAGTCATTTTTTGCCAAACTATGGCCAAAAAACCCCTTACTCCCCTACAAAACCGAAATTTTTGTATCACAGCAATAGGTCTTGGCCCGTTATGTCCGAAAACACTCTAATCCAAAATTGGCCGATTTCAGTTACTTTTGCCGTATCTTCGAAACTAGACCGCTTTTTCCCACACTTATATGAAAATTTCGCCCAAAACAACTCAGAAAGGTCCCCCGATTCATGCTAGATAAAAAAAAATTTCTTGCGAAAATTGGACATTTTTGACCAAAGCTCCCTATCAAAAATTTTTTCGTCCTTAAAATATCACTATTGCACTCCCCGACCACTTTCAATCATCGAAAGCGCCGTAAAGGCAGTTTTTGCCAAACTATGGCCAAAAAACCCCCTACTCTCCTACAAAACCGAAATATTTGTATCACAGCAATAGGTCTTGGCCCGTTATGTCCGAAACCACTCTAAATCAAAATTGGCCGATTTCAGTTACTTTTGCCGTATCTTCGAAACTAGACCGCTTTTTCCCACACTTGTATGGAAATTTCGCTCAAAACAACTCAGAAAGGTCCCCCAATTCATGCTAGACCAAACATTTTTTTGGGAAATTGACGTTTTTGCCCAATTTTCCCTCTCATAAATTTTTTCGTCCTTAAAATATCATTACTGTACTCCCCGACCACTTTCAATAATCGAAAGCGCCGCAAAGGTATTTTTTGCCAAACTCTGGCCAAAAAACCCCCTACTCCCCTACAAAACCGAAATGATTGTATCACAGCAATAGGTCTTGGCCCGTTATGTCCGAAAACACTCTAATCCAAAATTGGCCGATTTCAGCTACTTTTGCCCTAAAAACTCCTTTAATATTTGAATATTTAAAAACATAGCACTACTTAGCATAAACCTTCTATCTGCAGCAGATCATTTTATCGCTATCGTTTTATCGTTGCTTGTTACGACAAAACCCTTCTATCTGCTCAAAACCTATTTTCCACAAATATTTTCAACGTGAAAGCATTTCTTTCATATGTACCGCAAGTAAACGTATTTGTATCTGTGTTTAAACTTTCATCCCGTTTGAAGACGTCCGCAGCATTTAGAAAAACACAAATCATCGGTAGTGTACTCAAAATCAAAACTTTCACCCAGAAAATATACGAATAACAAATCTTATCTGCCTTTTTTCGTTCCCTAATTATCTCATTCATCAGCTAATGCATTCAATAGCTAATGCTTTCAAAACCGCAAAATGTGTACACATTCTGCAATGCAAACAACGCCTTGTTACCGAAGCACATCATATTAATGGGCAAAATCAACGCCACTCGTACAGCATTCGTTCCCGTGGAGTGTGCCTGCCAGTACAAGTGTGCCGGCAGTGTCAGTGTGTCGGCACTGTGTCAGTGTGTCGGCCCTGTGTCAGTGTGTCGGCCCTGTGTCAGTGTGTCGGCAGTGTCAGTGTGCCGGCAGTGTCAGTGTGTCGCCACTGTGCTAATGTGTCGCCACTGTGCTAATGTGTCGGCACTGTGTCAGTGTGCCGGCACTGTGCTAGTGTGTCGTCACTGTGCTAGTGTGTCGGCACTGTGTCAGTGTGTCGGCACTGTGTCAGTGTGTCAGTGTGCTGCCGACACACTTATAAAGTGCCGCACTCGCACAGCACACCGAAGTGTGCTAGCACACTGTGCTAAGCACGCACAGGTGCTGCCCATCACTAGTACCTACCCATTTGGTATCGTGCTATTTCGTCATTTTTATTTACATTCTGTACTTCAAATATAGCCAAATCATTACCTTTATTTACATATTTGCAAATGTACTTAATTGATTTTACAGAGCTGCAAAGCTCAACATTGATATGAGCCTCATAAGTTTTTGAAAGTAATGGTGAGTATGGTACCGTACCACCCACTGATTATCAAGTTCAACTTGATTTGTAAAATTCGGCAGTCGCATTGTGAATGTGTGGCCACCATTCTCAGTATTTCTGCGGCGATACATTGGATAACCGTCAATATCCGTGATCGTGTCATTCGTATGCGGCTTTGGGAAATTTTTCTTACATTTTCCATTTGCCATGCATGGTGACGTTATGTTGAAAGCACCACACGGCCCGTGGATCATGTGTTTGGTAACAATATCAAATAATTCTTTATCAATTGATGAGTCTGGAATTTCGGCTGAAATTATTTGATCAATTTCTTCTGGACGGATTTTATCTTGAAGCCAAATTAAAATGTGGGCATGAGGCAAACCTCGCTTTTGCCACTCAATCGAATACAGCCAACAACGTGTGATACCGAAAACTGAATATTTAACAATAAAATCAATTAAGGATTTCAATTTTTGTTTAAAATCGTTAAAAAAATCTGTTAAAATCATTTGGAGCTAACAGATAATTGTGACTGTCAAATAATAGACAAATAATTTGCAATAAAATAATATTGCGATCATAAATTGCGATGTAAGCTATCCTATCTTTCAAGTTGGATCAAACTGCACACGGTGTACAAATTTGATAAAAATCGGTTAAGTAGTTAAGGAGTCCATTATATATATTAAGAAGAAGATATATATATATATATATATATATATATATATATATATATATATATATATATATATATATATATATATATATATATATATATATATATATATATATATCATCAAAAAATTCAGTAACTATTTCTCGGGAACGCGCCATTCAATTCAGCTGAAACTTTCAGGATATATTGGTGTATGGGCAGAATAGGTCCAGGTTTCACTGAATGTTAATAACCTTTATCCCTTTGGCACTGGTGGTCATTTTAGCGATATTTTTAATATACCTATTATTCCGTCCACAAATAATTTTTTCAAAAATTAAGGTAGCGAAATGAATTTGGTACGTGTTCTTAATGTGAATCAAGTAATATTTTGGAATTTTTTAGCCCCATGTGTGCGTTAGGTGCCGAAAAAGAGAACGGAAAATTTTGAAAATTTTTAAATTGCGATAAATTTTGACAGAGCTATTAAATCATTATGAAACTTTCAGAACATGTTGGCATTGTTTAGTTGTAAATTTTTGCAGCTTTTAATGAGCATGTAGGCAACCCTGTAGCTGGGGCAGGGCTGAAAGTGAAAACCTTCAAATCATCGACTCTCCTGGAAAATATCGCTCTTTGAAAAAAAAGCCACTCATATATAAACCTTATGCTTTGTCTACATAGCCAAAGTAAAACATTTAAAATTTTACTACGAGCAAGAACGGTAACCCTAGCCCAATTTACCTATATTTTTAGCATCAAAAACTTCTGTTCACGGAAACTCACGATCCGATAATCAGAATTAGTTGAAATTTACAGAACGTATTGATCTCAAGTAGGACCAGATCTGATAAAAGTTATTTTGAAATGCGGGCAATTTTGCGCCAGTGGTGCCATCTTGAAAAATCACTAAGAAAAATAACTAATTTTGTCCCTTTAAATTCTGATTCAGTTATTCGATTTTGACGAAATTCACACAGTAGCTGAACCTTACTTTTAACCATTAAAATTTGGTTTTTTTTTTAAATTTTGAAAATTCCTGAGGAAAATAAAGCTCTTTGCTCTATAGCTTCCAACACAGTCATTGAATCATAACGAAATTAAAATGGCAAATTAAGCTTATTGTACGCAATATCCAGTAGAAATTTAATTTCAAAACAATAATAGGGCTGCCAGCTATGGCTGTTTTTGTATTTTTTTAACATACCTTTAGTAAGCGATTTTAGCATCGAATTTTCAAATCGTAGTGATCTTATAGCGAGAAGAAACATCAAATATTAAGATCTAGAAAATCTGAAAACATTTGCGAATGGTAACCCTAAATTTTTTTGTATACCTATAACTTCCAATGCAGTCATCGGATTAATATGAAATTCGCAAGGCAGGTTGACTTCAACGTAAGGCAGCAATAGGCCTGTTTGTTATTTTCGTTCCAATAAATGCTTGCATTAAGTATTTTCATCAGAAACATTTGCAATGAAAATAAGTAAACAATGTTTAAATTTTCTAAGATCTACTCATTTTTCGGATGACAACCCCAAACACCTTTCTATTGCTGTAACTTTCGATGAAGTCACCGAAATTAAAATAAGCTTAGATTCTATTATTACTTAGGGTGTATTAGTTTTAAGTAGGAAAAGTAAGTAGGGGTAGAATACACACTCAAAATCTGCACAAATCCTCTACTGTTCTTCGAACATTAGTCTTTCTAGCGGTTCTGATGCGCTAGGGTTTTTTTTTCTCTACACTCTTAGGATTTATTCTCAGACTACGCACAGCTATACAAATGCTTCACTTTTCACAGGTCTAAATTGACACATACTTCTTGTGAATTCAAAATAGTGTGTAGGTAGTTGATGTAATTTCGCTTTTCATCAATAATTTACAACATAATACATCTGCTAAACCAAATACATTACACTTATACAGTTCATCACAGCAAACAACAAATAAGGAATGGACACGTCGATGCAAATTGGGAAATTTTAATTGCCCTATGGGATATAGTAATAGGGAATTCTGCTCTCGAAGAAGATGCAATATCATGAATTTCAAATTCGTATTTCCGGCACCTCCTCCCCCACCTTCTATATTTTTCAACTTGCACGTCACAGAGAAGCTTTGCCTGTGTGGCGACACCAAGAGAAAGTGTGCCTGGCGCTTCACTCTGTTAATTACAACGGTGTTAAGTCAAGCGATAACGATGCCTGTGCCGAAATTCTATTGAATATTGATGAGCGTCAAGGTCTTTTGCTAGCTGGGGGTGTATGAAATTAGAATGGCAGCAGCGGAGCAAAGAAGGAAGATCATAAGCCTTGTAATGCAAATTGTAGGGCAAAAAGAAATGACTTTGAGGCGACAGACACTGGAGCCAAGAACAAACCGGAGCTTTGTTCGTTTTATTCGGTGTTGACAGAATGGCGCCAAGGAGGATTTGTAATGTCAAATGAAAAGAGGATTTGTGAGGAATAATTGAGGATTTTTTTTTGGGACCAAAAAGGATAATTTGTATGAAAATATGTGTTGATATGACTACAGAAAAATATGAGCTACAATTTGTTTTCAGAATGCGAGCTAAACTGGGTTGAAGAGGATTTTGAATTCACAACGCTACTTTTTTGTTGAAATATTATTAATAAGAGCTTACCATCGTTGTTCCACAAATACTTCTGTTTGCACAAACGATGTGCCTATGTCCAAGTTATCACTAATTTATTTGAGATTTACAGCAGTGCTACTGTCAGCAACGAGTTCTCACGGTTTTCAGAAGTACACCCGACTGTCTGTGGGAAATTTAATCCCACAAGACTACAAGTAGCTCAAAGTACTTATGCAAATCGTATTATTTTCTCAAAATAAAATATTTATTCTGTAATTTAATTGGCTCGAAACGAGTCGTTAATCTTTATTACAATCAAGTAAATACGAAATGGTATATGAATTACTAGAGAAAAATGGTGAATGTTTTTGTAACGTTACATTTGTATGCACAGTGCAAAATCGACTTAATAGTAGTAGCCATGTCCTCCGTAGGGATAGTGACCGAAGTATCCGTGACCGAAGTATCCATTGTTGTGTGGATAGTGTGAGTGGCCGTGGGAGAATGAATGATAGTCGTAGCCGTGCCCGTATCCTCCATATCCACCATAGTATGGACCCTGATGATATCCGTAGCCTAATCCGAATAATCCGCGCTTATCCGTTTTCTTCGCGCTCGCATCATCCAAGGCGGTGCAGCAGACAATAGCCAAGATAACCAAGAATGCAACCTGTTAAGCAGAAGAAAATACCCTTGAGAACAAGTAGCAACAACTTTCAGTGCCCTGGCGATGAAAGTGCTAGATAGAATGCTGTTGAAGAATGCCGCGATAAACTTCTGAGATATAAGAACCCGCCAGCATTGTCTTCATTCGTTTATTCTGGATGAAGATCTCGAGGCGTTTTTGGGTATGATGGAAAACAATGAAAAGCTTCTTACCAAGAATTTCATGTTGATAGCTGTGCGAAATTCAACTTGAGATGCGAAGCGAATGAAACGATTTAATTCACACTGTTGTGCGTTTTGATGTCATTTGCAAATCGTGCTGAAGCTTTTATACAAAAGTACCGCGATATTGCGATAGAGTTGAACGCAGTGAAAATTTTACATTCCCTCTTGCTACATTGGCTTTAGGTAATAGTTTGACATCGCAACCACCATATCGCAGGTATGACGGTATTGATGTAATCCAAGATTCTCCCTTGACGTGAACTACCATCTTTTCGCAACATACACCATAAAATCCACCATGTCTTGATGCCGCCTATATTGTGCTACTAGTCAACCAAGCAACGATCCAAGTCAGCTCAGTTCGTAATGCTTGCGCCTTATTAAATTTCTGGAGACTACATAAACAGCGACGCGGATAAGGTGTACTTGTCGCGGTAGAGCCCAGACGAGTGGAAATTCGATACTTTCCGGGGTAAAGTTTGCTTTGCGTTTTTCCAGCGAATTTTACTTTCATTAAGAAATTACGTACCAAGTGTGGCGTAACCTATAGCATAGAATAAAATATGCTGTCGTTGATTGATCGTGTTGATTAATTAATTCTTAATTGTTTGAATTGGTTCCGTTCTGAGGGGCAGTCGGTAGTCAGGTTATAATTATTGGGTATTTATGCGTAATCGGATATTAGGGTAATTTAGAGAAAATGGAGCTGCACTGTAATGGAAAGGTGATTGGATTAGTTTCAACGTTGTGTCCATAAAATAGGGTTTGGCATGGTCAAGTTTGATTGTTTCTTATAAAAGGTTATGAAAATACATAAATGTCATGTCAATGTTGAAATAATAATGATGCAATTATTATAGGAATATATTAATGCTTTTTCGATCGAATAGTTACAGCCATAAGAATAACTTTCGATAACTAGTGCTCACTCTTGACGCTGAAAAGGCTTTTAACTGTGTTTGGCCCCACAGATTTATTCACAAAATGTGTATGCTCTGATTCCCAATATTCTTATGCAAGCTTGTCTTTAATTTCCTGACAGAACTCTATTTCTATGTAAAAGTCAAAGGAGTGTCCTCCGCATAGTTTTCTATCCCAACGGAACTCTCGCAAGGCTCCGTTCCTAGTCCTATTAGGTTTAATCAGCAATATTCCGATGCCAACTAAATACAGTGAAATCTCTCATAGGCGGACACTCATGGTGCCAGTCTTGTTGTCCGGCTATGGAAGATGTCCGCTTGTCGGAGGTATCGAACAAAATTTAGAATTTTATATGCTTTAAATGTAAAGAAGTACATATTTCAATCATAATTACTTCGTGTTTATTAATATTTATATGTAGATACAGATAAAGGAACTTATATTTATACGTGCATTTTTCTTGTTTTTATAGTAATACCTAGATTATATATGTGTTATATATGCAGAGAAATAATCCAATGAAAAAAATGTACAATTTTCGATTGCTGAAGCTTAGTTTGTTTCCATTTGAGTTGTTGTTTCTCGAATTGATTCGCTGCTCTTTTCAAGTATTGAAATGCTACATAGTCATCTTTTGCGAATTGCTTCAAACGAACAATTTAGTTCAGGGCCTTATCATATGACTTTAGTGGATCAATATCTTGAATGATTTCCTCGTCATTAGAATAGTTTTGTCCACAGTGTCAATTTGATTTTCAAGTCGAATCTCAATATTCAGTGTTGTCTTATCAATGATTAAAAATTCCTCCAAATTTTGGTTCTTAAAATCGGCGAACACTTTTTGTAAATTTATCAAAGCTAATAAGGGCAATTCATCTTCGGCATCAAATTTTTGTTGTTTGTTGTTTGTTTGTTCGAATGCTACTTTTCTAAAACAATTTTTGATAGTCACTTCATCAACTTTATCCCAGGAGGATTTGATGAAGTATAAAGCATCAAGAACATCTATTGTTTTTTGCGAGTTCTGATGCTGATTTGGTTCCGTCAATTTTCGAAAGAATGTGTTCGAGAATCAATCCTCCATAATTAACCTTGAAATTTTGTATAATCCTTTGATCCAAGGGTTGACAGACTGACGTAGTGTTAGCCGGTAAGAAAATTATGCTAGCATGTGTTAATTTCAAATCTCAAGGATGAGATGTAAGCTGCGAAGAGCCTTGAAGATTACTTGGTCAACCTTAAATTTTATTTTGATGAATGGGGCATCAAGCTTAATAGTTGCAAAACACAGCTGACTGTATTCCGGAACCCTTCCAAGTATCGGGGATCCCAAACCATCTGCAATAAGGCCAAAAAAGTCGCTGTCTTGTTCGGAACCTCTAGAATTACTCCTAATCCTACATTGCGCTACCTTGGAGTAGATATGCATGAATTCTTGAAATTTAACCCCTATGTTCGACATAGAATAAAAGTAGCCAGGTCCGCATTTCAGCGCATCAGACATCTTTTCGTCAAAAAGATGGGCATGACGACAAAGGCTAAATCCATTTGCTACAAAACACTCATTCGGCCAATCTTGACATACGCATCCCCATCCTGGATTATCTGTTTCAAATCAGCCATGGCAGAGGCTGAGATGTTCGAACGGAGAATTCTACGTTTCTGCACTGGCAGGTTTTACAACCCGGTAACTAAAAAGTGGCCGAAGAACTCTCTCCTATATCAGGAGACAGGTCTTGAGCCGCTTAGGGACCGGGTTGTAGAACTGACGACAAGGTTTTACGCACAGACAGACGGACATGAAAACGCAGTGATCCGGGCCGGGGTATTGGACGTATGAGTGGCTCTAATGAGCCATTTATGCGTCTAACGGAAATAGCAGGACAGCGGCGGCTCATGGACATGCTGTTCACTTATGTTGGCCTTCCGACGAATCGGAGAGGATAGTTAAGACGAAGGTTAAGTTTAGGTCTAAGTAGGCTAAGCTAGTTGTATTTAGACTTAAACTAGATTTAGTTTAGTAAATTAAGTTAGTATTTAAGTACTTTATTGCTAAGTCAACCCCAGGTATTGTACTATCTGGGTAATAGTTAATAAGTGTAAATCGGAAAATTAATGAATGATAAAAAACAATAAAAATTAAAACCCAATAAGAGCCAGCAGGCCAAAATAGGATAGCCACTAAGTATAAGTTCTTTTAAGTTAAATACCCCTTTAGTTAAGTTATCTATGTACAATTTAATGAATAAAATTTTTATTATTATTAGGATGAGATGCCACATTATCCAAAAACAAAAGAATTTTTCTATTTTGAATTTTCATTTGCAGCCATTCGGACATAATATCCCGCGTCATCCACGCTTTTTGGTTCGACTTCCAATTGACAGGTAAATCTTGCAAGTGAAGGTTTTTGAATGCACGAGGACGGGCTGCCTTACCTATGACTAATAGCATCTCCATCTCCCCTGCCATATTCACACAAAATAAAACTGTCAGTCTTTCTTTCGACAGTTTGCCACCAGTAAAATTTTCGGATTTCAAGGCGAAAAATTTATCGGCTAAAGCACGAAAAACCCTAGCGCATCAGAACCGCTAGAAACACTAATGTTCGAGGAACAATAGAGGATTTGTGCAGATTTTGAGTGTGTATTCTACCACTACTTACTTTTCCTACTTAAAACTAATACACCCTAAGTAATAATATAATCTAAGCTTATTTTAATTTCGGTGACTTCATCGAAAGTTACTGCAGTAGAAAGGTATTTGGGGCTGCCATCCGAAAAATGTCCAGAGCTTGGAAAATTTAAACAATGTTTACTTATTTTCACTGCAAATGTTTACGATGCAAATACTTAATGCAAGCATTTATTGGAACGAAAATAACAAAAAGACCTAGTGCTAGCACCCTTTGCTAGCACTATCATCTACCTTACGTTGAAGTCAACCTGCTCTGCGAATTTTGTATTGATCCGATGACTGCATTGGAAGTTATGGGGATCCAAAGAAATTTAAGGTTACCATACGCAAAAGTTTTCAAATTTTCTAGATCTTAATATTTGGTGTTTATTTTCACTATACAATCACTACGATTTGAAAATTCTATGCTAAAATCCGTTACTAAAGGTATGTCAAAAAAAAATACAAAAACAACCATAGCTGGCAACCCTATCATTGTATTGAACTTAAATTTCTACCGAATATTGCCTACAATAAGTTTAATTTGCAATTTGAATTTCGTTATGATTCAAAGACTGTACTGGAAGCTATAGGGCAAAGAGCTTTATTTTCCTCAGGAATTTTCAAAATTTAAGATACCAAAAATACCATAGCTTGCAGTTCCAACCGAACTTTTCAACCAAATTTCCACCAAACGTGGATTTTAGTAAGGTTCAGCTACTGTGCGAATTTGACTGAAAATGACTGAATCAGAATTTATAGGGCTAAAAGCAGTTATTTTTCTCAGTGATTTTTCAAGATGGCACCACTGGCACAAAATTGCCCGCAATTCAAAATTGCTTCTATCAGATCTGATCCTACGTAAGACCAATACATTCTGTAAATTTCAACTAATTCTGATTATCGGATCGTGAGTTTCCGTGAACAGAAGTTTTTGATGTTAAAAATATAGGTAAATTGGGAAAGGGTTACAAGGCGTGCCCGTTATCAAACGTCAACTGTTTTACTTTGGCTATAAAAAAAAACAAGACTTATTTAAGAGTGGCTTTTTTTTCCAAAAACCAATAATTTTTCAGGAGATTCGATGATTTAAAGGTTTTCACTTTGAGCACCTGCTCTAGCTACAGGGTTACCAACATGCTCATTGAAAGCTACACAAATTTATAACTAATTAACACCAAACACCTAAAAGTTTCATAATAATTAAATAGCTCTATCAAAAGTTATCGCAATTTAAAATTTTTCAAATTTTCCCGGTCTCTTTTTAGGCACCTAGCGCACACATGGGGTTCAAAAATTCCAAGACATTCGATTCACATTTAAAACACGTCCGAAATTCAGTTCGCAATCTTAACTTTTGCAAAAATTATTTGTGGACGGAATAATAGGTGTATTAAAAATATCACTAAAACGGCCGCCGGCGCCAAAGAGTTAAAGATAATTGACATTTAGTGAGATTTGGACCTATTCTGCATATACATCAATGTATCCTGAAAGTTTCAGCTGAATCGCATGGCGCGTTCTCGAGAAATAGTCACTGAACTTTTTTGATGATATATATATATATATATATATATATATATATATATATATATATATATATATATATATATATATATATATATATATATATATATATATATATATATATATGGAATTATGAATTTTTGGCCAAATTGATTTTAATACTAATGTTCTTTGAACTTTAGTAAAAACAGGCCACTCTCATCAGCATTATAAATATCATCGGGATTATATCGAGACAACATAGTAGGCAATTTTGCCCTAAACAGGTCAAAGTCCAATTGATCAACATCTGAAGCTTCGCCAGTTATGTACTTGAACGTTATATTGTGCCTTTTAACCCATTTTTCTAGCCATCCAAATTCACAATATCCTAATTAGTTGGCTATTTGTTTTGCTTTCGCTTTAATAATTGGTCCTGAAATTGGAATATGCTGGCTTCTAGCCTTGGCAAACCAATCAAAGCAGATCTGATCTATTTGTGAGCCTCCCGTCTTGAGAAAGCTTTTCTTTTGTTGGATGTTAATACCAGAATTCCATTTGGATCAAATGGCATCTCGATTTTTCACAATATTTGCTGGTTCAGTTTTGCCAATGCTTAATCTTTCAATGAAGAAAAATATAGTCTTTTCACTTCCCTTAACAACCACAAATCACCTCTTAGCTAATTCTCGAACTGACAGCTTTTCTTTTTCAAATACGTTAATTATTTCATTTTTTTTCATTTAAAGAAATAACGTTTCGTGTAGCCATACTGATATCTGCACATAAAAATCATCGTATAACACACGCGAACTATGCTGAAGCGTAAAGCATCAAACCAGAATATCGAATAACAGGCACACACAAAACAGTGTATTTTCTAAAATGGGGAGTCCCACTTTACATTCCAGCCAACGACTTCCACAAACATTCAACAACAACAATCTTATAAGTGGGATCCCCGGTTTTATTTCAATTTTCGTATTAATATTTGGTAAAACACATTTTGTGTCCGCTTGTGAGAGGTTTTTTGTATCGAACACATTAGAAAGTCCGCTTGTTGGAGGTCAATTTGTTCCCAATACGAATCCACAAGCGTGTGTAAAGAAAATTTTTCCGGATATGGAAGGTGTCCGCTTATTAGAGGTGTCCGCAAGCGGAGGTTTCACTGCACACTAGTAGTTTTTTTTTGCAGACTACACAGCTTTCGATTCGTCAGGTGCAAGCCCAAATGATATAAATACTAAGTTGTAACATGGATTTAACACTCTTTTAGATCAGTCCTAAGAAGGCAGAATTCCTACTCTTCATACTTTACTGGAAAGCCGAGTGTTTCCGCAGCGACTAGGATTGAATGCTAGCACTAATAATTGGAACTCCAATTTCATTAAATACTTGGAAATTTATTGAATCACGAAGCTTGCATTCAAAATTCACATTAACATCACAACGAAAAAGTGTGACTAGTTGGTTAAGATTACCCACTAGTCGGTAAACACTATAAATTTTCCGCAGCTAATAAATTACTGCTTTATAAAACCATTTTTCAACCGATACTCCTTTAAGGAACTGATCTTTGGAGTAACTGTGCACCCAGTCATATTAAGAAAATACAAATAAAAAGTAAAATTCTTAAAATGTTACTAATTCTTCATTCTTTCCTTAATTCAGCCAGAAACATTCACACTGTCGCTAAATTGCCACTTATAGTAGATAAAATTAGCTCTGTTACTAACAAGTGTACAAACTCTTATGCTTTATTTAAGGACCCATTAATATTAGATGTAATTTGTTAATTTATTCATCCATGTCTATACTTATAGCGAAACATCAGCACAGTGCTTGAATTGTCTTTTGTTTGCCTCGTTCAAGCTTGTTATTTTTCAAGCTGCATTCTTATAATGTAGCTTGTAGGTATTTTGATTTAAACTTGTCTCAGAGATTCTGTTCTTACTACACTGAGATGCTAAAGTTTTCGGTTTCACTCCTCAATTTCATGACTTCCCATGGGGTCCCAGTGATGCTTCTTCGATAAATTTCATTGGCTTCAGTCTGAAAATAGAATAACATCGCAGTGAGCGTCTTGTGCAGCGACTGGCTGACATACGACCAGGCTCTGATAAGTTCAAAGAAATCACTCTGCTTTCTAGCAAATACAAAATTCAGGAGGTGGTTGTAACGATTGACGCCTGACTGTTCTGCTCTTAATAACCAAATAGTAACAGAGGATGTCAATCGCTTTCTCAATACACACATTGGCCACATTTTCATCTGAAAACCATTCCGATGATCCACAAAATGCAGATGACCGGTTTCATTTATTCAATAATGATTACTTGCTGCAACTGCTGCGCGGTATAAAAAGTAAGAAGTCTTCTGGTCATGATGGAATGTCTAATCTCATAATTAAACACCTACTAATCTCTATGCTTAGAGCTCTTTCCATTGTTTTAGACAACGCCCTCAACAACGGTTACTCCCACATGAAAAGTAGTAAAGATTGTTCCCATCCATAAGAAGGGTAAAACTAAAGACGCCGGCAAATTTCATTTCAGGCAAAAAATGGATGGAAAGGAAATGATAAACAACCACTGTGAGTGAGCACCAATTAGTCTTTCGGCGCAAGCACGGAACTCAGCACGTCATCTCATACTTGCATGATCAAAGTGTGGCTGACTTGAATGAGCGAAACATTCCGACAGTAGTGTGCTTTAGATATCAAGAAGGTTTTCGATTCCGTCTGGTACGAAGGCCTTTTATTTAAGTTAATCAAGTTTGGATTCCCGCAAGAGGTAATAAGACTTGCCGCAAGCTTTCTTACCAACAAACATTACTATATCAGCGTTAATGGAGCAGATTCTCGTATAGAGGCTGTAACATCTGGATTATTCTGCCAAAGCTAATTTATTCACTAGCTTCGGCATTGTTCTTTACTCTAGTCCACACAACTTTCCACAATAATAACTTTCCGAAAATTGTTAGTACATATTTAGTCCAAATTTGACATTTTCGAGCACACACAAAAGAATCTCACTTCTGACACCAATTTACGTGTTTATAAACACGCTTCATAGACTCGTAGTTGTTTGCGTTTATGAAACAAAACTGTTTGTTTACTACTACTAGGTACACTTTTACTCAAAGCAAACATTTTCACAGCTAAATCACTTTACTTTAATTTTAACTGAAACGTACACACTCACCTCGCGTACACACTTTAATGAACATGCTTGTATCACTATCTTTCACTTTTACATTTCTTCGTCGATATTGGTTTTTTTCAAAAAAACTGACTGTCAAGTCTCACATCGGGGGTATTTATGTATTACATGCTTCAAGGATAAAATAAGCCGCCTTTCGGGAGTAGCACTCCTCAAAGTCTATAAAAATGCATCAATTGACGTAGATTAAGTCAATTATGGCTTCGCAAAAAAGAAAAAAAAAAGATTTTTTTTTTCATTTCAATTTTCTATCACTCGTAAATTCATTTAATTTAAAAGCAAGCACTTCTGCCTAATTTGAGCATTGTTATAGTTAAAAGTAAAATATTTGATGGGCTAGTATATTACAAGCAGTTTTTATGCTCTGCTTTGTTTGTCTGTAAATTTCGTTGCAAAGTCTTCTTAATGTTTTAAAATATTATCTGTACAATTAGATTTCTAATCCATTAAAATATTAGTAAGCAAAAAGGTCAAATGTTATCTGTATCGTTTTATTGAGGTTTGAAAGTCTAGATCCGCTTTTAGGAGGGATCACCTAACTTTAAAATTATGCAACCCATTCAAAACAACGCGGCTCAAAATATTTACACATAATATCAGTCTTGATTAAGTGGAAATTTATGTTTGGTTAGCCTCAACCTTCAACTTCAACCTTAGCATTAAGACCCGAAAAAACACAAACATATTTTGCACATTCCGAAGACAATACATTCTAGTCAACTCACTATCCATTAAGCGTAATATTTACATCATATTTATACAAATATGTGTAACTGTATTCGAAACCTCTGCAACTTTTTGACCTTAACCGAAAATTTATCTCTCACAATATTATTGACTTGATGATTTATTTCACCTTGGAACAAGTAAAAAGAATGACCGAAAAAGGACGAAATCGAGCAACCGACCGACCGTTTTTCATATGTATCTTGTCTTCGAAATCTTTTCCGAGTCAAACCCTATCAACACTTTGTTCAGTTAAGCAATACTACAGAACATGGAGACAAAACCTCTAAAAATGTCAACAAATCTGTTTAGATTTATGGTTGGGGATACCACGAAACCTGCCGGCTAGGCCGACTCGGCTGATTTTCCTTGCGGGCACGTATTGTAAGGAAAATCAGAAAACAGATCTTTCGAATTGACCTGGGAGTCAGAAGTGCTAAGCGACTTTCCTCCGTTTCGGTCACTACATTGAACTATGTTAGCTTTAGTTTGTTGCTGAGTGTTGACCTTCCGGTCAATTCCATTGTGCATTTTGTCTTAAGATTTATGAATGTTGGAAAGTACTAGTCAGGTCAACGATGAATCTCTGAGTTACGTGACTTTTTGAGTCGCTTTACTAAAGTATATGATGAAATCCGCTTTGGATGAACTTTTCTCTATTTCATTGCGGAACGCGGTGGTGATGAATCGAAATAGTTATTCGGGTTCACAGGAAAAGAATTGGATGCTTAGTGATCGGTGAAACTTATTGCTCTCAAAAATTTGATTTTACCAGTGACAACTTTAAATCCACGTGATATGGTTCAAATAGATCTGCCATGCTTGTGCTCAAAAAATCAACTACAGAATTCGGTATTAAGTCCTCTTAAATACGATGTCTTAAATTAAGTTTAAAATTAAGGTTTTGTGACAACTTCGTACATACATACGTACATCAGATATTCTGGAAGGATGCTGGAAATTACAGCCCCTCGTACGTATTCTATCCTAGTAGATGACATCGGATCTGGTTGCATGCTTGTGCTCGATACTGCCTGTATTCGATTTTCAGGAAAATCCTTTGCAAAACTGACAGATGATGTCGATTTATCTTCGAACAGACTATAAGTTTTTTCTTCTGAGAAGCGGTAGTGAAACGCATAGTCTGGGAGCGTGGGATTCGGGACAAACAGACAAATACACATAGCGTGTATTAAAGCTAGGTATTAGTAGTAATTGATTTCATGTTTGTTTGTTACCCATTTCTTCTAGCTATTCTGTGTACTATATCATGCGGTAATTAAATATTGGGAGCGATGGAGTGAATGTACGTCGTACGTTGTTGTTGTCGTTGGAAGTATGTCATGGCTGTGGACGATGAAGATAGAGTGTGGTGCAGTGAGCAAATGTTTTCGGGGCGGATTTAGGAAGGGTGCGAAAATTGGAAGAACTACTTGTATTGCTGCAGATATACATACAGTCAGCGACAAAAGTCATGGCACCTTTAATTGTGTAGAAAAACAATAAGTACCATTCAGTATGGTTTTTAATTTTTAAAAGTAAATTACTCAAAATATAATCTTTATAATAGCAGCTAGATTTTCCCATTCACGAGATTTCAATATTGCATTGCGTTTGTCCATAAAGCGTAAAATTTGTTGCGTAGTTCACAAATGCCGCGACAAAAATCATGGCACTCAGGGGGCTGCTTGTTCAATAACAGTAATTTCCAGGAACTGTGTAGCCTGTTGGAAGTAAATATCAATTTGGTGGTCTATTTACTTTAGTTTGAGAAAGTTTTACGTTGATTCAGTCAATTTTTAAAATGTTTTGTGATTAAAAAAATGTCAAGTAAAGAAACAACGTGTGAAGAAAGGAAAATTGTCTTAAATATAAGGAAAAATGGGAAATCTAATGAGGAAATTGGAGAATATATACAAAGGAGTAAGTCAACAGTAAGAAATATAATAAAACGAAAGGAAATAGAAAACAGAATGAAAAACAAGACAAGAACGGGCCGGCCCCAAGTTTTAACCGACAACGATAAACAGATTATAATGCGCAAAGTCAAGGTTAATCCAAAAATATTTGCAAGTCAACTAAGCCAGGCAGCTTCAGTTGAATTTGGAAAGAAAATTTCTCCAAGGAGTATTCAAAGAGTCATACGAAGTAATGGACTTAGAAGCCATATCGTTCGCAAACAACCGTTCATAAGCAAGGCAAATAAAAAAAAAACCTCTAGAATTCGCCAGAAAATACTTAAATGCACCAGCTGATATCTGGAACAAGGTAATTTTTTCCGATGAACCGATATTCAATATTTTTGGAAGTGGTGGTCGCATAAGAGTGTGGCGTCGACAAGGCGAAAGTTTACTGCCAAAACATTTACATCCTACAGTCAAACATGGTGGCGGTGGCGTTATGATATGGGGATGCATGTCTGCAAACGGTGTGGGAAATATGGAGTTTATAGAAAGCGCAATGGATCGTTTCGGATATCTAGCCATTTTGCAAAATAGTGCGGAAAAATTGGGCTTGAGTGGTGATTATTATTTTCAACAAAATAATGATCCCAAGCATACAGCATACATTGTGAAACAATGGATAATCTATAACACTCCTCATATACTGGCTACACCTCCTCAGTCACCAGACCTCAATCCGATTGAGAATCTTTGGAGTCAATTGGAAAAAAAACTTAAGGAAACATGACATAACATCGAAAGCACAACTGAAGAACATCATACGGCAAGAATGGGCTAATATCAACAATTCATATACTCCAAAATTAGTCAAATCAATGCAAAGGCGCTTGAAAGCGGTAATACAATCCAAGGATATCCAACTAAATATTAATTTCAATATACTGCTATTAAAAGATACAATTTTCTAATCAAGTGCCATAACTTTTGTCGCGGCAAAAATATAATTTTTGAATAAACGAAGTTATTTTGTTTTATTAATTTTGTGATATTGGATTTGTTTTTATATATTCATAATCTATATTATTAATATTAATTATTTCTAAAACACAACGGAATAGCTTTAATGTTTTAGAACAAGGGTGAGCAACCTTTTTAATCAACGGGCCAATTTAAATTGTAAAATTGTTTGGCGGGCCGCACATAAAGTAACACAAATTAATAATTTACAAAACTTTCTTTATAATAAACATTAGAATAAAAAAATATAAAATTTAAAAAAAGTAAAGGATCCATTTACAAATTTTAATGCAAAATAAAAACAAACAAGAAAAGAACAGAAAAACGAATTTACTTGAAATTTTTAATGAGAGATTTGGCACTGTTTTTTCGATACAAGCTGATCAATATCAGCCGGAATTGATGAGGTAGCTACACGTACGCAGTTTTTTAATCGTGCATCACTCAGTCTTGATCGGTGATCATTTTTGATTAATTTCATGGTTGAAAATAATTGTTCGCAACGTACTTCCGAACAGAGACATCATTTGCTTTTCATTTTTCGTCAAAAGCGAAAATTGCTAAGGGCTCACATACGATTTATAAAAATGTTCGATGTTTACTGAGAAAAATACATATTTTAAGTCGGTATTATACTGCATGTCAATCACTTCCATTTGAAAGTCTTCGGGAAATGTATCCACATCGATATGAAATGGCGAGGAAAACATTTTCATGGAAACCGCTGTCTTCTCAGCTTAGAACATTTGGAATCGTAATTCAAATTCGTTGATTAAAATGTCTATATATTGTGCGTATTTTTGAGATGTAGTAACGTTTTCTTTTTCTAAATGTGGAAAATGAGACATTATTTTGCAAAAGATGCTGTTTCCACAATTTTAATTTGTGCTCAAAGCCCTGAATTTTATCATATAAATTGTTAATAAACTGTCCTTTGCCTTTGTCCTCCATTAAGATCATTGAGGTGTTGAGTCATGTCCATTCTTTATTACCAAAATGAGGAAAGGCATATCCCTTCATATCCAAGAACAATTGTATTTCGCTTTTTAAATTGCATACTGTTTTTAGCATTGCACCTCTACTAAGCCAACGTACTTCGGTAATAAAAACCTAAATCTTTCAGAAATTCTTTAAACTCACGGTGATTTAACGCGCACGACTTTATAAAATTGATTAATTTAATTATTGGCACTGTGATCTGTGATCAAACTCAATCTTTTCGCACACAAATTTTCCTGGTGAATTATGCAGTGGTTAACGAATATTTCCCTTCATGTGACCTTCTTAATGTCTTGAAATAGCATTCCCGATACTCCTACCTTCATGCTTGACATTGCTTTTGTCGATATACCAATAATCTTTTCTAATAAAATTGAAAAATTTTCCAACATAGACTTTAGTTCGTCGTACACGTCTTTGCCGGTTGTATTCCCTTGCATTGGAATCAGTGAACACAATTCTTCGGTAATATTAGGTTGCTGCAGATGAAATGGCCGATTTAGTAATAAATTTTTAAACAGCTGTAACTTTTTATAAAGACAATTTATTTAATCAAAATAGGTACCAATAGATGCAACACACTTTTCCCAACGAGATACAAGTACATTTATTCAAGTTATGTAGAAGTCCGGGTTTCTGGTTCGAAGAAACTCCTCGAAGGCGTTTTTGACAGCAGCTTCATTATTAAATCTTTTTCCTGTCAAAAAGTGATCCAAATGTTTAAAGAAATGGTAATCTGTTGATGAGAGGTCTGGTGAATATGGAGGGTGAGGAAGGGTCTCATAGCACCACTCGTTTAATTTTTGGACCGTTATTCTCGATACATGAGGTCGTGCGTTATCATAAAGCAGTATCACTCCATCCCTGTTGACAAGCCTAGGCCGTTGGACTATCAATTTCTGATGCATTTCATCCAGTTGAGCACAGTATTTCTCAGCATTGACGATTTCGCCAGGTTGCAGGAACGAATAGTGGATAACTCCAGCTACAGACCACCAAACAGTTACCATTATTTTCTTTGTTACCATTATTTTGGTTTCGGCATTTGTCTTGGCGCTTCATCGGCATTTAGCCATTGGGCCGATCGGTGACGATTATCGTATGAAATCCAATTTTCATCGCAGGTCACAATTCAGTGCAAGAATGGTTGCTCTTTGTTGCGGGAGAGAAGTGAACTTGAAATCTCCATTCGACACGTCATGTTTCTTCTAATTTCTTGGCAAGATCCCTTATGATTTGGCGGGGGTCAGACTCCACTAATGCACGCAGCTCGTCGTTATCGATCGATGGTCCTGGGTGTCCACGTGGCTCACTTCTAAGGTCGATATCTCCGGTTCGAAATTTTTGGAACCACCGCCGAGTGGTTCCTTCGCTAACTGCATCAGGCCCAAATGCGCTGTTGATATTCCTCGTTGCTTCCGTTGCGTTGTGCTCTAATTTTCATTCGTATAGTAAAAGTAGCCGTTTTTGATTCACTTCCATGTTCACTTTCTCTTTTTGCTTTTACGATCACTATGAAGTGCAAAACAGAAATGACTCCATAAACCAAGCTAGCAGTATTTATACTTCAATATGTCATATCATTTGCGCCGCCTTGTGCCAACATAATACACTAAAATTGCAGCCAACTTTATTCCATTGCTAAATGGGCCATTTCATCTGCAGCAACCTAATATTAAATCTGGTGTCAATACCACGTAAAAATATAACCAGTTGTGCTTTATCGCTAATATCGCAACTCTCATCAAGTGCCAAAGAACAGTATTCGAATTTTGCAATGCGTTGACGAAGCGTTGTTGTTATGCTCTCAGACAAGTCTTCAATTCTCATTGCAATGGTGAATTTTGATAAACTAATGTTTGAAATAACATTTATTTTATCAGGAAATGCTATTTCTGCAACAGATGTCAGACATTCTTTTATCATCTCTCTATCCGCAGAGTATTTTTTGCTAGTATTTGACTGACAACAAAACTAGCCTTTACTGCCGTATTTGATAAAATAGCTTGATTGTTCAAAACAGCCCGTTGTTTTCCCAAGGCTTTCTCCATTTGATTAAACTTATCTATCCAGAATTGTCCTGTTAAGTTTTTATATTGTTGTCCATGTGTTGTATCGTAATGCCTTTTTATGTTATATTCTTTTAATGTCGACATAGTCTCTGAGCATATTAAGCATACAGCTTTATCTTTGACGAAAGTGAAAAAATAATCAAATTTCTACCTTTCTTGGAAATGCCTGTGCTCATCCGTAACCTTCCGTTTTTTTGTTTGCTTTTCCGATATGCTATTATGGGTTAAAAATTTGAAAGTTAAAAAAACTGTAGGAAAACTTAATTTTTCATAAAAAAAAACTGTAATATTACCTTTTTGACAATAATATTGCACTCACGCCTTTCAAAAAACACAAGAATGGCTAAAATTGCTAGTTAACAGCTTACCAGTCTGACTGATTGTGTGCCAGAAGCAAACCCAAAGAAGCACAGATGCGGCGCGTTCGTATTGCAGGTTTGAACAAGCCGCCGACAAGTCAGTAGCTCGTCACAAAAAATTGTTTCGGTTTAATATATACTACCATTTTATTATAATTAATTTTAAAATCGATAAAATAAATTCAATTTTAGAAATGCTTGGCGGGCCGCATAAACATGTTTAACGGGCCGCAAGCGGCCCGCGGGCCACGTGTTGCTCATCCCTGTTTTAGAAGATATGTATCTGCAAAACGATAAGTGCACTCAAGTGCCATGACTTTTGTCGCTGACTGTATGTATAGTATGCACCATCCGTATTCGTACAGTGAAATATTTTTTAGAAAACATTTGAAAAATGGAATTTTCATTGGTTTTTTTTTCAACAAACAAATTAATATCATTTAATAAATAAAAACAAGCATTATTCATACAAAAATATCTCAATTCATACCAGACTTACTACTTAGACTTACTAACAATCATTAACATGTAAAGTAACCTGAGCCTAGAATTTGTAGCATCCCTGATTCCAAGCTGCTCTGCACTAGCGTGCAAATTGGATTTTCAAATATTGATATATTTGGTTGCATCCATTATACCATCAATACATTGCAGTTTTTCCGCCCCACCAGCTGCAAAGCACCCCCACACCATCACTGACCGCCACCAAATTTCAACGTCGAAATGAAGTTTTGCGGAAACAGGCTTGCATTTTTCTTCCGCCAAATTTTTGTGACACCGTCCCACCTAATTACGTTAAATTTACTCTCATCAGTAAATATTACCCGTTTCCAGAAGGTATAGTCTTTATTCGCATATTCTTTTGCGAAATTAAGTCGCTTGATTCAGTTCACCTTACTTCTGTAAAGTTTCTTTCTTGCGACACAGTTAATGTAGCCATATTGTTTTATAGCACGTCGAATCGTGCTAAAAGAAATTTTCTTTTTCAAATATTTTTGAACCCTGCTGGCAATTTTCGTGGCGCTTATTTGAGGGTTACGTCCGACCAATACACTAATACATCGCTTATCTCTTTCCGTTAGCTTGCTCTGGTTCAGATTTTTTGGTAAGTTTTGCAGATTATCGTTACTTTGGTAGCTTTTCACAATATATTGTATTGTGGATCGTGCTCGGCTAACCATTTTTCTGATTGCTCTTAATGATTTCCCTTGACTAAGATGTTTCAAAGATGTTTCACATCCCTTTCTTGCCATCTTATCTATTTAAATGTAAAAAGTAAACATAAACCACTTATCACTAAGAAAATTTCTGCTAATGCTTACAATATTATTACAAATGATACGCTGGAAATCATAAATCCAATAAAAGAACACTTAGTTAATAGTAACAATGCTTTCATTTGCCTGTACGAATACGAATGGCGCATTCACATCTGACACTGAATCATATGTTCATAATTTCAACAGCTGACCACCAGCTGTCAAATATTATTTTTGCAATTAAACGAGAAGCAGGAGTTCATGTTATCATTGGTACATTAACTAGCCTCTGGCAAATCATAAAATCCAGAAATTTTTAAATTTACAACAAATGTCAGTACTGTACGAATACAAATACGATACGATTTGAAATCAAATAAGTGATCAAGTCAAACTGGATAGTGACACAACTTCGCATGAATATTTCAAGTTTCTGCGTATCTGTTTTACTTCTGATTCACTTATAGCTTATTTTCAAGGAATACTACTGAAATAAGTAATCGGAACGAAGTATCCAGAAGAATTGATTTCACAAGAAAACTAATGGCCGCTCCAATTAATGAATTTTCTTCGATTTGCATTATTAATAACATTAACCCGAAAATCAACATTCCATCTTCAATTCAAGGAAACACACCAGATTTTCATTAGCTTTCAATCCATTCCTGGAGCCCAATTAATCGAATGACCGATTCTCTTTGACCCTGAATCGAAATGGGGGATGGAAGCTTTAATTCCGCAACAGTAGCAAATCTCACAACATGCGTTTCGTTCATTAGCTTCACAAGATATCTGACCGTGTCCTCTGACTACCAATATCTCAATGTACTCTACATGCTTCTCCATCCATCCTGTGCTGCCTAGCTTGTACTCAAGCCAAGCAACAAAGGAATTATCGATAGAATAAACACTGCACCGAATCACTACATAATTATTCGTCGAATTAGTATTCCGATGAAGCAAGTAGGGGATGCCATCAGATCCGAAAACCAGCCTAAACCAAAGCAAATCGAAACGAACGCACACGTGCACAAACAGTGCAAGAAGCGTTAAGGAAATTTCGTAATGACTTATCAGGGTAATTTCGTTCACCTGGGGTCGAATAATCAGAGCAGCCGGAGGAGGCAAGATGAAGGTGTGTAAATTACGATTAGCACTAATTGGGATTAATTTAATTTCGAAATTTCGGTAAGAAATGGCCAGTTTCATGGTGACGGTATAATTGAAATGGAGTTGATTAAAGCTGGAATGGTTTGGACTGTTTGCCTGAAAATATATATGTATGTTCATTTCCAGATATTGCAATTTTATCTGAATTTTGTTTCAGAAGAGAAGGACATTTGCAATAAGAGTCGTTAGAAGATTTGAGGTTGTTTTTTTTGTATATTTTTATGTTGTATATACTTAAAGCTTTTCGGGTCAGCATTGACGAAATCGATGTGCGCCACCATGATCCGATCCACACAGGCTGCCTCACTACCCATTTCCCTTGGCATGCCATTTAAAATGGCTAGTGGAGGCGTCATATGGGATGTAATATTTGATGGCATGCCATAAATGGGTGGCTATATGGTATGCCATTTGCTTGGCCATCAGCCTCAGTGGCGTAGCGTTCATGGAAGCAAGGGAAGCATTGCTTCCCTTACATTATGCTGATATATATTTTAATTTCATTTATTTAAAAATCGCGAAAAAATCGTGTTTAAGATTTTTTTAAATAAATATTTAAAAAAATAAAATTATATACTTATTATTTTTTAAACAGAAATAATATGAATTTTGAAGGATGAGTTACAAAATGGAACTGCCTATTGATGATCGGTGGGTTTATTTTTAATGACATTTGCCCCATCCCCCTTCGTACCCCAGCAAATTATATAATAGTTTCACCTTAATCTGAAATTTCGACCGGTTATCAAAAAAAGGATTTATTATACCCGCGGAAATTTCATCAAAAGTAGAACTCCTTGGCCCTCCACTTCAAATAACGTTTGAAGAGCATTCTACGCTTGGATGAAGCACACGTCCTCCCCGTTTAGAAGCAGTTTCGAAATGATATGACATGTCACGGAATTGCCCACGTATCAGATGGCATGCTATAAAAACCACCAATAGCTTAAAATGCTCGCAACATTTCAAAATGTATTATGAAAATACAAAAAAAAATTGAAAAAGGGTGTTCAGGCCTCTTAAGGAGAACATGTTTTGATTTTTTTTGTTTTTGTCTTTGTGAATAACTAAATAAAAAATGGAAAAGCGAAGTTGGTCTCGAAATGGAATATTTTATAGAAATGAGGTTACTTTTACTTCCAAAATGCTCCAGGATTTTCCGAGATCTGTTAAGCTCGATCACCTCATCTGGGCCGCACGTTTCTTACTTGGACAGCTCATTTTGCATTAGTTTAGGTCAAAAACCTGCTTTATCAATGGTCATCCAATTAGCTGTCAGTTCGAAACAACGGATTTTACAATTACTGGCGGTGTTGGGAGATGCCAGATTGTGCTTGAAATTGGATGTTGTAAGTTTGTGAAGTTTTGAGGCCCTCCAAGGGTCTTTCCGAATTTCTGCGTTCCTCCTCATCTTCAGCTTGCTTTGACAGATTGTGACGTCAGCAGAGTAGCTGATCTACTTTAACAGTTTGAAGCAGCTCAAGACGAGGTGTCCTAAATCGATGGCTGTGCTTCGTAACATTGCCTCAAAACATCATCAAGCCAACGAGAAGTCAAATCAGAACGTGACTTCGTCAACTGTTATACAAGAGAGCAATGACGAAGCGTAGATAACTGAATTCGGACAGGCTCGAATTTATCTGACGCCACATTCTGTTACAAAAAGCTGAAAGCGAAGGCGAAGACGTCGATTCGGAAAGGCCCCAAATATGACAGGTCAACAGGAAAACTTTTTCTCGATTATCTCTTAAAATTGATCTTAGCTTTCACACCGATCAGTTTAACACTTGTGCGTTTTGCTAAACGCGTTAATTATCTGATTTGTGAGCGCATCGGAAATTTTATGAAATTTTTTGAATTTTAACAAGCTGCAGCAACAAAAACGACTAAAATTTTTCCAAAGCTGGCTCAATACATTCAAAAAGGTTTACTCAACCACGATTTTTCACATCCTGTCTATCAAATCAAAATGTCAAAAAGTTGATCAACTTACCAGGTTTTTTCCTCTTCACTCCCGCATTCAAAAGTTCGAGTTAAGTTGACGGGTCTAGAAGGCATTCGCGATTAGTTATCGGATGGCACCAGGAAATGCGTAAGGAGTTTCGGAAAATTTGTTCTTGTACCCTCTTCACACAAAATGTCATGTCGATTGATTGTTGGTGCTGTTGTTGATTGTTGTGTCAATTTGTCAATGTGTCGATTGTGCTCGATTCGCTTGATTGTTAATTGCAGTTTGATGTTGTCGTCCTAGAGTAGTTTCGTTCCGATTAGCCCTAACCAATCTATTCGTACATGCTAACTCAAATTCTATCGTAACTAATCGTAATTTATTTCCTACACCAGTTGTTTCGCCTTTGAATAATGTATATATGTATATCAGACTCCATTGTTCTCTTCTCTGGAGGGTGGTGAAGTGTTTTTTTTTTAAACAACACGTGGAATTCGACAGACCGTAACAGCACGTTTCATTTTTTTGGTAGGTGAAACATATGAGTTATATGATGTTCACGTTTTATTCGTCTATGAAATTGCTGTAAATTAGTGCGCATTTGTGAAAAATAAGTGGAGAAGAAAATTGAAAATTCTTGAAACAATGGAAAAAGTTGATTACTTATTCAACACTTGTAGTGAAAATTTCTAATAAATAAAGACGAAAACTGTAAAGCATAGGCAGGAGTATCAACATAAGTAGGAAAGCGAGGTAATACTTTTTGAAATACATTATGTACATTTTATATGAAATGCATTATATACATTTTATAAGAACAATATTTTGTTTTGATACATTATATCATCAAAACGATTCCTGAAATTGAAAGAATTCCGGCTTGTATCTGAACTTATTAAAACTGGGAAAATAAATTTCTTGTTAACTATTTAATAACTTAAGATTCTTTTATTATTTAAAAGAATAAGACCTGACCTTTGAATGTATTTTTTTTTTGCATAGAATCGAGTTTTCTTTTTCATCCTACCTCACATATCCTCTTTATTTTCATCATAGACTCAACGACATCTACCCTGTTTTCGTAGGAGTCTGGTACGTACAGAGAAGGCACTGAGGCCCCAATAGCTTCCTACCTGGACCGCGCTTATAAAGGTAGACCTGTCATTCACACACAAGAAACTGGGCTTTTTTTTTGAAGCTGTGTTTTCAGTACTTTCAGTCCCTTTTGAAGGGTTGACACTCTCATTCGCTTTATCATTTAATCCAGGTATTTTTTTTACTATTTCGTTAACTGTCGCAGGCTCTAGTACGTTCCATTAGAACTTGTTGTTAAGTTTTCCAGATGTTCCGGATATTATCAGGATGTCCGTCAAGTCTGTCAAATAATTTTAATGTATGTATGTGTATGTCAATTGTTTCAATTCTATGTAAGGCTGTGTTTCTAGCCTATAGCTGGTGAATCCTTCTATGAGTGAGGTCCTGACAGGTTTTAGTTGGTTTTTGTTGTTGTTTCCGATCCATGAGGTGGAGCGTACATAGCCGATATGCCTACAATAATGGGAGAGAATTCTCTTCAAATAAAGTGTCCGAATATGCTCCAGACAATATTCACAACGCTATTCTCTCAGAATCGGGGCGATAAAAAAAGTCTTTGCCGATACATTTACAACGTGCCTGCGGGAAGGCGTTTTTCCCGAGCAGTAGAAGCAACAGAAATTGGCTCTCCTGCCCGAGCAGGAAAAACCTATTGGAAAGGCATCAACTCAAAGGCAATTATGCCTGCTAAATACGATGGGGAACTTTTTGGACCGGGTCATATTTGAACGACTGCTGTGAGAAATCGAAAGCCAAAACGGACTATTGGATCGACAATTCGGTTTTCGGAAAAAGCGATCGACTGTGGACGCTGTCAAAATGGTGTCGGACATGGCAATGAACGCGAGAGATAAATGGAGCTGCTGCGCGTGGTCACATAAGACGTAAAGAGTGCCTTTAACTTCGTGAGATGGAGCCGTATTGTAAGCACGCTGGTCGATATTTGGCATGTAACCCCGTCGATCACTTTAGGGAAAGAGCCTTAAGCTTGTCGCACACTATTCCGTCACGACACGACACGACATAGAAAAATGCCGTACGACAGTCGGTAGACCAACGCACACTATACCGAACCGACCGACACATCAGTTTGTGAAAAGTATTCAGAAAATTCATTATGTTTCATGCAATGGAAAATGTGTATTGTTAAAAATTAAAAAAATGATAAAACTGAAATTAATTGTAATTTCTTCCCATCTATTTGTCTTCTTTTGTGTGTTTTCGTAACTTTTTGAGCTTATTTCATACAATTATTTCTACAGAGTGGCGTGAAAATTTTTGCCCTTTAATATGGAAAATCAACCCGAATAAATTAATGGGAAAAAGCTATCTTTCCAAATTTTGAAACCCTCTTCTATTTTTCTTAAACCTACATAGCTTTAATTAATTCAGTGATGATACCAAAATAATGACTGTTGTTTTTTTAGAGTCGGTAAAAACAGGTACCAAAATTCAAAGAGGGTTGATATATCCTGAAAAACTTTCTTCAGCGGATCGAATTGATAATAATGGTAAATAGTCAACTTTATGTGAAAGTTTCAGAAAACGAATTTCAGACTGTGTTGAAAACGAAAGAGGGCATAATTCATACTATTTATATATTATGTTGCTTCAAGTGTGTTAAATGTTGTACAGGAAATACTAAGGACAGAAACTTTTGCGCCACCCAGTAGTTTTTGGCCAAAATTTTACATCCATTACCAATTCGATATTTTATTTAATATCAAACTGCCTAACGACAACTGATGCTTATCATGAATTGTTCAGAAAATGCATTATGTTCAATACAATGGAAAGTGTGTAATGTGAAGCATTTAAAAAAATTAAAATTGAAATTTTCTCAGCAAATTCTTCTCATATATTATCCTTCTTTTGTGATTAATTGTAACTTTTTGAACTTATTTCATACACTTTTTTCTATTTTCTGGCCAAAAAAAAATTACTTCATCCATTTCCAATTCGTATTTTTTTTTTTAATATTAAACTGCCGAACGACAACTGATGCTCATCATAAAATCTATGAAAATATATGAAAGCCCGCACACTTAACCGACACGACACGCTACAACGACGTACATCATTTGTCGGATTGGATTAAATTCGAACATCCCAAACGACAAAAATTTTTTGCTGTCCTGTCGTGTCGTGACGTGTTGGTCAAGTGTGCGGGCGTTCATACAATTACATACAATTTACTCTCACAGATTTTTGTCGTGTCGTGTTGTGACGTGTCGTGTCGGAATAGTGTGCGATATGCTTTATGCTACAGCTCAGATGAAAGACCAAAACTCTATCTAGTAACGGCGGGAGTACCACAGCAATTTGTCCTTGGCCTCCTGATCTGGAATGTAATATACGATGGGGCACTAAGGCTACAAGTACCCAAAAATGAGGTGGTAGGTTTTGCTGACGATATTGGAATCGTGATTCCGGCCCGTCATCTCAAAGAAGTAGACATATATGGAAGCGAAGCAATCTAGGCGGTTAAATTATAGCTTGGTTGCCCAATGGCTTAAATTAGCCGACCATAAGACTGAAGTGGAGGAAACTACCAGTAGTACGGATAAAGGTTGGCAACTGCATAATAGCCCCGCAGCCTGCTATAAAAATACCTAGGCGTAACTATCAACAGTAAACTAAGCTTCGAACCTCATCTGGAGAAAGCAGGCAAGAAGATATCCGTTGTCGGTTGAGTACTCGCTAGAATGCTACCCAATATTGGCGGGCTGAAGCAAAACCGAAGGCTACTGATCTCAAAAGTGGTGACCTCTATTCTAATGTACGCAGCACCAGCGCTGCTCATAAAATCGAATCGGTGAAAAATGCAAGTAGCTTATCGACTGATTGCATTTCGAACCTGCTGCGGCTTTCGAACAACGTCTTACGAGGTAATGTGTATGCAGTATGCTGCCCATCGAAATTCTTGCGGATGAAGCGCTTCCACTCTATAAAAATGAAGCACGGACAGCAAGCACGCGAGGGATTCAAAGACTAGTGTCAACGCGCTCATGGCAGAGTAACTGAGAGGAGGCGCAAAACGGGCGTTGGACGCACAAATTAACCCCCAATGTTGTGCAATGGGCTACAAGAAGCCGCGGAAAAACAAACTATGACCTAACCCAATTTTTGAGCGGACATGATGGTTATCGTTATTATCTGCATCGCATTGGACATGACACCTCACCGGACTGTCCAGTTTGGAAAAATGTACCCGAGGATGCGGAACACGTTATGTTCAGCTGTCGGTACTAGAGACGGTACTAGGCACAAGCTTATCAGTGGTAAATATCGTAAAGTGAATGCTGAAATCCCGAACTACGTAGAATGTTGTCAAAACAGTACTTAAAAATATTCACCGCAAACTGCTTAACGCAGAAAGGGACAGAAAGAAGGAAAAAGAAAGGATTTTTCGAAGCAGCTAAGGGCTGATCCACTCCCGCGAAGTAATGCTGAATAATTGGTCCCGTGGAGAGTGTGGAAGATGAAGGAGGTGGTTGTAGTCGGTAAAATTCCGGCATGTTCCAATCCAGGAGCCATGAATCATCTTGTAGAATATTTCCACCTTCCAACAGTGAAAAAAAAAATTTGTTTCTGTTCAATTTGCACCTCTGTTAGTAGGCAGTGCTGCTACATGTGAGTGTTGTTGGTCATGTTTGGTTTTTGGATCTAGTCATCAATTGAAAAATGTTTGGTACATTATTTATCGTTTGTGTTTTGTCTTTAATATGTGTTGGCCATGATAATCTACTATCAACCGTCAGTCCGAAAAATTTGCCTTCGTTGCCAGCCAATTGTGTGTTTTTGTAATGAAGATTGCTTGCATCTTTCTGGTATTTGTTTGGATTTTCCATTTGAGGAAGCATTGCAAAAGTAAATCTATAAAAGATTGCAAATTCAAAGATATAGCATCTTTGGTAGAGGGGGGGGGGGGGGGGGGGGTTGGTCAGTACCTTAGCTCGCTAACGCCTCAGTCCAAAGCAACGATCTTCTGCCCGCGGGTTCGAATCCCACCGTGCGCATGGCTGTATTTGTTCGTCTTGTGTTGTCTTAACAGTCGGCGACTGGGCTAATACTAGCGCTCCATTAATTAAATGCTACATTAAAGCTTTAGTAGCGACTAGGCATAACACTAGCGCTTTAGAAAATAAGAAAAAAATGTGGCACTTAAAAGAATAATGGAATATTTGATATCGGCTTCTCCCATAATTGTCTCCCTACCGCAATCGTTAAGCAATCGCTTCAAGAGCAATCCCCTAAGCTTTGGCATTATCATAGAAAAAAGAAAAAAAAATCTGTAGTGTATATACTATACAATATTGGTGAGTGGTGAGCCTTGCAGAGCTCTAGCTTCTATTGGCTGCAGCGTGGAGAGATAGTTGCTTATTTTTCTATTGTGTCCCGGAGCAAAAATGCTTTGAGTTGAATCAGTGGTAGCGGGATTTCGAATGTATGCATTTTAAAAACGAGTCCTGCATGCCAATCTTTGGTAAATAGCTTAGCCACATCAAACATCTTGTTTAGGTATAACCGTTGTAATTGCTGTCTTGCATATACCAAGGAAGCTCTTTGTTCGAAAGATTGAATTTATTATTTTAGTTATGGCAATCAGTGTATTCTCTGGTAGATGAATCAGCCATATGTTGCCAATAGAATCAGGACTCTCTCATTTAAAAGATGAATATTGGGTTTTTATATCCCAAACCTGCAAAGACTACCACCCTTCGAGGGCGATAGCATTCTATTTGTCTGCAAAAATGGTCCTGATGGTGATCACAGTCCAGAGCGAAGACTTTCGTATGCTATTCGCCAAAAGCCACCCTAATTCATGTTTCCAGAGCGTGTCTTCTACGCGTTTAATTTTGGGTTTTGGAATTGAATCAGAATTGACTCACAAATTTCCGATGACAACACATTTTTAAAAGCTATGGTTTGATGGTTGGTTAATAATAAATTTGAAATTAAAACGCAGTATAATATTGATTAAAAAAGTAAAAGGATTTTAAAAGAGAAAAATTACAACACTTTCTGTGAGTCCCTAAAATAAAACAAAAACTCCTCAGTAAAAGTTCTGTGAATACTGTTCAAGTATTGCAACGCATATGAGTAGTATGAATAATATATTCAATAACACCCGGCACCAGACACTTATTATATACTTCCGGCTTTCCGGCTAAGAAATGTGAAACAAAAGCAGAACTCCCATAAATTGAAGGACAAATTTATAATTCAATAATCGTCTCCCATTTACACATTTGCGCATAGTTTGATACTTACAGTCCACCGTAATTAAATGATATCACACAGAAATACAGTCTCTAGGGTTATGTTAAATATCTTTGTTTTGAAAATCGTTTCGTACATTGATAATATCCTGAATAAAGGAAGCGAATGATGTCCACATAATAAAAAAGATCTGTGTGAAGGGCGTCAAGAAGTTACAGTTAGCATAAATGCAGACGATTTGAAATCATCAAAGTCCTCTTTAATGTTTATAAATTGCATCTGATATAAATGCTTCGCACTAAAATATCCTATAAGTTCGAAATATAATCGTCACAGCTTTATTTCCTTGAAAATAGTATGAAATGTGATAATGTGGCACAAATCACTTCAAGTATTTCTCTCATACCTATCTATCAGACTAGAATAACTTAACATCTACGAAAAGTTGTACATTGATAGTGTGCTCCATTTACGAAAACTACTGAGTAATTCGACCGATTTTATTGCTGAACCGATGAATCTTTATTGCCACTTTGTATACATACGTATTGAAATCGTACCCACAAAACTACCCGCAAGTGTATCCTATTCACTACCAAAACCAAAGTTATTTTCGCTGTAAGTCTTTTGTCTTGTTGGTGGCGGCTGACAGTAGTGATAATGTCGCATAGTAAAGCTCTTGCTTTTGAGCTAACCAAGCATAATTCCTGTATAATTTTCTAATTCCCTATACAGTTAGCTTGAGAAGGATTCCGAGGAGAAAACCCATACGATACAAAAATGTACGTGGTTGCAGAGCAATGGGAAATTGTCTATTGATATAACTTACGTAGTATGGGCGGAAAAAGCAAAGGACGATATATGAATGCACGTAAACCGATTTTTTCTTATGTGTTGTTGGGTTTGAAATGGGAGTGGAAAAACAGAGCCGAAATAGCATTATTATTGAATTGATTAACATTGATATGGAATGAATTGAAGTTAGAGCACTTAGTTAATTCTATGCAAGGATAATGAAATCGATGTCCATTAAGGGATATATTTTGCAGACTGAGTTAATGAGCTGTTTATTATTCGTATTCCGAAGAACTATATAATTTAGAGAGGGGTCCGGTCAATACTGTTCGGATTGTTTGTGTTTTTGTTCGTTACAAATAAATAGGCTTCTTCTTGGCTGTAGGGTAGAATAAACTGTTTACGAATTATTGTGGCTGAACTGATAGCAGAATGAATGATGAAAGCCTTAGCTGTTGAGTTAATCCTTGCAGAATTAGTGTCACAATTAGAAATCGAAAAGGATTTTTATGTTGTATATGAGTTTGCCGAGGACTAAGAAATGTTAATAAATTTTATTTGATGGAAGAGTTTCATTGCTCTTGCTATTCATATTTCAATTAGCTAAGTGTAGGCATAAATGACCTGATTAATTATGTAAATAGAATTTGTGATAATAGTTCAGCTCATCAATGCAAAGTGCTTTTTGGATCGTCATGCAGTTGCTTTTATTTCGGTTAAAATTGGGCGGAACAATATCAATTTTTATGAATATGGTTGTTTTAATACTCTTTAAAGACCAGTGTATTTTGTATACGTAATTGTGTCTCTAAATCAAATTGCATGACTGATTGTTTATATTGATCGCTAATTTTCAACAAATTTAACATATTTTATGATTCAGTTGTCAATAAAATAGCTTAGTCCTGTAGCTAATTGTATGAGCAACTATCATCCATTCTGTGATATGTTCCACTGTTATTATTTCTGCATACGTATTTATCGATATATCTGGAAATCAATCTGATTCGCCCATATTCAAAGTATTCTTCAACAGTTACAATATACAACACAACAAAAGTAGCATAAATCATGCGTAAAAACAAAGCGCCCAGTGTGGGCTCAACTACATAGGATAAGTGTTGACAGCAATATTTCTAGAGTAGCTATTTAAAAGATATTAAAAGTCAAATAATTTGTATTTCATGTATCTTTAAGGTTAATTTCAAACAAATTTGATAACCTTATGTTATTGATAAAGCTGCTCGTAGTACTTCTCCAAAAGTGTGAAAATATTTTGGTTTCCATGAAAGTGCGAACTACAAAGCAAGAAATAAAACGAAGTTTCCAAACGATTGTTAATTGTTTGAAATGAAACTCACTGAGCTATAAGAGCTCATTAATTATTCATATCTTTTCAGCACTACACTAAATCATAAAACTTTCGGATTAGCAATAAAAAAACGTTCATTTGATTGCTATCTAGTTGAAAACATTGAAAACCCATTTTCGTCACAGCTACAGTGCGTGCAATTTGCTTCACTCATCTCTCAATCTCTTCACGCAACATTCAAACGATTTGGGCTCTTTCCCCTTTTTCATTTCGTCTCTTATCCGAAATGACTTTCATGTGTAATCTCAGGATTTATCAGTCAAGTGATTCTTCGTAGTTTGGTTTGGTTTTCGCTCTTTGAACTTCTTACTTTCCACCGCGACAGAAGAAACATATACCTATTCTAATGTTGAATATTCCTTATACCAATCGAAATCCTAATCCGTTCCAGATATCACTTACTTGTCTGCTCAACATGTATTCGTTGTCATCGTTGTCAGTGGTGCGTAGCATCGTTTGTGTCCTTGGCAGCAAAGGAGCACGACTGAAATACGAGTTGGCGTTGGCAATAACATAGTCTTGTTGTTGTCTAGAATTTCATTAAAGCTAGATGCTAGTTTATTCACGTATCTTTCTTCCTATTTAGAATACTGCTGTGGAGAAAAATCGACGAAAGTTTTTGGGCTTGTTTTTTTTTTAAGTAAAATCGTAGTTTTTTGGCTTATTATTCTTGAATTTGGTTTTTCAAAATTAATGTTCAAAAGAAATAAGGTCTCAACATTTTAATTTAAGAATTAATTGAAATTTAAATTTAAATTTATAGAAAATAAAAAGTTGCTAGATTGAAATAAGAACTGGCCAATTTTTATGTGCTTGATGCCTGAGATGCAGGATTTGGTCGAGCGGACCTAGCTATTGATTGGTGGATATCAAAGGTTCACGGTAAATGTTAGCGAAGAAGAAATGCCTTTTTGGTCAATGAAGTTAGAATCTGCTTGGATGCTGCTGTGAAATATGATGCGAAGTGCTTACCGAAAACATTTTGTCAAGTTTTTGAGACGAAATCATAACGATTGCCACGTGATATACCCGAATTTTGAAAGTGCCACAGAAAGAACAGATGCCCAACCTAATTTTCAAGTCCTTTATCATACATTCAATTTCAATTTATTTAATTAAATTCATACTTTACAATAAACACCAGAGACTTTTATCCAAACAAAGCTTATCAATATTTTTTGGGACCTCATTTATTATAGTACAATATATAAACTAATAATTGTAGAAAAAAATACAAAAAACAACAGAAATAAAGAGAAACAAACGAAAAAAAAAAATACAAATATACACTACAGGCAAACAGTTTAAGACCACTTAGGAATCGAGAAAATAAACAAAGTTTTCATGGTAATTTATTTATTTCTAGATAAAATATAATTGATTACTTTTTATGTAATTGTCAAAAGTCAGTTTATTGTTTTTCTAGTTTACAAGTCAAAATTTATAATAAACAAAAAGAATAATTTTCTACTTTAAATTCTACATTCATCAAAATATCCTCCTTTGGCATTTAGTAATCCTTGGCATTCTTTCTACTAATTTTCTAACAGAATCTTGGGAGATATTGTTCCACCCTTCTTGAAAAAGCTCCCACAAGTGTTGTTTTGACGTCGGACAGCGTTCACGTACCCTTCTATCTAATTCCTCCCATAACAATTCAATTGGGTTACAATCAGGTGATTATGGGGGCCAGGTCATATTCATCCATCATTCTCCATTTCAGCTTAATATCCTATGCATAATTTAGAACTTTATTTGGGGTCATTATCCTGTTGAAGGGTGAAATTTCGCCCAATTAACCACAAACCTGATGGTATAGCCGTGTTCTGCAAGATTTCCTTGTTACGTTCTTTAGATAACGTGCCATCAATTCGAACTAATTCACCCACTAAAGCAAGCGAAAAGCACCTCCAAACCATAACAGAACCACCTTCATGCTTTGCTGTTGGTACTACACAGTTCGCGGCCATTCTTTCTTCAGCAGATCGCCTGACATCAACCCTCCGTTTGGAGCCAAAAACTTCAAACTTTGAGTCATCTGTCCAAAGCACCTGTGACCAGTCTTCAATTGTCCACTGGCTATGAGTTTGTGCCCACCCCAACCGCTTTTGTCTGGTACCTTTTCGAAGTAGAGGTTTTCTGGCTGCTACACGGCCCACGAGTTCAGCTTCTCTTAGACGATTTTTTACAGTTGACAAGCTTATGGAAATGTCCCGCGTTGAACTCTGCTCGAATTTCCGGTGCAGTTAACTTTCGATCCCTTTTGCTCATAAGCACTACAGTCTTATCCTCTGCTTCTGTTGTCACTCTGGGTCGTCCGCTCCTTACACAATAACTTTCACTGTCCTTGAATTTAACGATACCATTATGTACAGCAGTCTTTGAAATTTTTACTTCATTACTGATCTCTCTTTCTGACTTTCCTTTTTTATGAAGCGCCACAATCACACTTCTAACTTCCGGCTTAATACTGCGCGCTTTTCTCATTTTTAACAGACATTTTGCCAAAACTTTGCTAAAAAGTATACCAATAACTAAATATCTCAAGTGCACGGAATAAAATTCGCTGAAAATTACAATATGTATTACTTGTCAGCACAAAAACTGACAAATGAAATATATTGAGAATAAGGTACCTATTTATAGCAATTTCACAATATTTCAATTCCATATTTCCAGAAATTTCAAAGGTTTATTTTAATTACTTTAAAAAAATGTAGACACCTAAATTCTTTAAAGTGGGAAAAACCCAAAGTGTTTTATTACTCTGACTGAGAATTTAGAAATCCCATGTACATTTTAAATCCCTTCATAGCAACCCTCCTTAAAACAGGCAATTACTGTAAAAAAAAAATACTTTCAGTTTTATTAATCGAAGTGTGCTTCATTTCTCGGATGTGATCGTAAACTTTTTGCCTGCAGTGTATATACTTATAAAAGTATTAATTATTAATTCAATAATCAATAACCGATAGCCAAGCTTACTGCGACAAACCAATAATGGTAGCACCGGTATAGAGTGATCCCGTTTGCATGGAGTTATATACTGGATTTGAAATATATTCACATCGCTGATTTTAAATTTGACGTCCATTTTTTCTCCAGCAGCTCTGGCTACTGAGATTTGACTATAGAAATTTTATGTAGATTTTTTTTTCAAATTTGTTTTTTTTTTAAATTTTCAAATTAAAATATTTCATTACATGAAACTTTGCTCCAGAAAAGAATAATAGAGTAGTAGAGTACTGGCGCAGAAAAAACCATCCAGAGCAGAGTAGCAGATGCATTCGCTATTAGGAACAGAACGCTGGTGCATTTGCTAAGGTTGCTATATTCGCTGTAGTTCGGTAGAAAATATAAAAGAAATTATCTGAAAATGACCTCTTTTAACTTTATATACATTATGAGGGTTTTTCCCATGTTCTAGTTACCAAAACATTCAACATAGCCTTGATAATTCCAAAGCCACCTCACAGCAAAAAAATGCGTAACTGAGCAAAAAATGCGTAACTACACTGAGAGAAATAAACTTATTTGTTTCAAAGATTTTATCATTTTATTTCAAAAGTACAAAAATACGGTAGTTTTTACAAATGAAACTGTAAAACTTACATAAACTGAATTTATTTTCAAAAATAAGTCCAATTGTATTGATGAAAGCCTGCTTTCAATTTCAAATTAAAAAAGTATTCAATTTCTATTCCAATATCAAATGTAGCTTCTACAGCTGGAAAACGTTAAAGCCACATGCGATCCTCTTATGCTTGTCATTTTACTACTAGTTAATCCTAGTTAATCGAAAATCAAGGTATTTTGTCTTTACATATCTTTATGGCGTCGCATGTAATTTCTACTGAGAAAAATTATATAATAATTTCTACTGAGAAAAATTAAGCGTATGTAGAATACGCTTAACTTTAATTTTACATACGTTTATTTATAGGCTACAATACCAGAATAAAACATACGTTGTTATTTTATTCTCACTCTAGATAAGCACTGCGTTGTAATCAATGTGAGTTGTGAATTGAGTGTTTAAAGCTGTAGTGTTCAAAACTGCAATGCAAATTGGGTTTAAAGTGGTGAAAACTACTATCTGACTCGCGTTTAAGGTTTTTGTGCGAACATACATATGATGGAAAGTGAATTAAATATAAACTTAGATACGTGTCAAATATTGAATTCAACCAAATATTAATTCATATGTGAAAGTGAAAGTGAGGATCTATTTGTGCGACACTTTTGAACTTGTTGATTTGAAGCTGAGCATCAATTACACAAAAGATACGCCAGAGCGATTACTTCTAGACTCAATGTGCCTCTAACACTATGTATTAAATCAAATTTGCACTTTGTATATTTACTTCATTCTAAGACTTTTTTCCACGAAGAAATTGTATCCAAAAAGGGTGAAGTTTATGAACTACAAGAATCTAGGATTAGCTTTGCAAAGGTATTGCCTTAGATTGCAGTGTATATACTGTAAGCGATTTGCAGTACAGAGGCTATCACTACAAAAATGGTGATATATTAATGGAAACTGATGATTTTTTAATAACTTTAAAGTATTTGAGATTGAAACGATTTTGGTTACTGAAAAAATGAATACTTTTTAATTTGTAAAAGTTGGCAGATAATAGAAGTTTGTAATAAATTTCGTTCCTTATATATGATATAAGAGAACCATTACACAATGAAATAAAGTTTTGGAACGAAGTGTATGGTCCCCCAAGCTGTTTTAATTTTTTATGTAGTGGACAAAAAGTAGTCAGACAAAAACTATGACAAACTATTAACCTAACAATAAATATTTGAATGTAAACTTCAGCTCTATCTTATTTTGAATAATAAATTAAACTAAAAATTAATGTGTTCAATGAAAGTCATTCACTATAGCATCAAACGAAATTACATATTTTTGTAAGGAATAATTTTACACTTATTCATATGTGCATATTAGCAGTAGTAAAATCAAAAGAACTCCTGTTAGAAATACAACGCAATCTACTTCGATGGAAAACGAACATTCTTCATTAGTTTATAGTTTATATACATAGATAAAAGTATCCGCTCTTTTAAAAACAAAATGTGTTTGTTAGCTTTACATTTTGAGTTCTTGCTTTCAAAATAAACGTCTTTTAATTTCAAGGTATAGAGTCTCTTGGTTTGAATTAACATCTTTTAAAAATTACTATGAGGTATGTTATTTTCACATTACATTTCCATGTCAAAATAAAAATGGTGCCTAGTTAGAAATGAAACGTTTACTATTTTGACTAAAATCTATAAAGCTTTTTTCTTGTACATATTTACATACGAATTTATTTAAGTCAACAGTTTTTTTCTCTGAGTGTACCAGTACACTCTATGGGTGAGCACATTAAGTAACTATGCAGAACACAATGCTGTCCCATGCGTCTGTTCTATTCTGTTCTGGATAGAGCAGCAAAAAAACACGCCTATTATCTACAATCTATAGAGCAAATCTATTACGTTGCAACGATCCCGCTAACCACCCCCTACTCGCCCATTGCCTCAGACGAAACTTTTATGCTTGTGCTCTCGTAGAATTTCTATTCATTTAATAAACTCAGCACAGATACCGTTCGAATATTTTGTCTGGCAGATTGATCAGTTTTAAAAATCGCGTACGAAGAACTGTCGTAGAGTGGTCCTTTGATTCTCTTGTGTTCATCTTCTTTTAGTCATCGTACACAATGAGTTAGCTTCAATTCGAAGCTTGACTGTGTCGCTTTCGGAATCGCTTTCATCCTTCTTGACATTGCAAGAGGGTGCGTACGAGTTAAGTATGCAAGAAAAATCCACTTGGAGCTATGTCGCCGTGTCGTCAAGAGACCAACAAGCCAAGAGATGAAAAAAAATTGACAATACATTCAACTGTACAAATCATCATGCTGACGGCAACAACAAGATATGGGGTGAGATGGGGGTACAAAAGTCAGTCAGAAGGTAAAATGCGGGCGCGGTGAGGATGAAACACAACAGGATGTTATTTGCTCTGTCAAGGATGTTGCTTGTTTGCATTTCTTTCGAACTACCCTATTTTCTGAGCTATTTGCCCAAGGATAATAGTGATGTAGTTGATATCAACTAGTTGATGCCATTGTTGCCAAAGGTGGTGAGAGATGTTGTTGTTGTTGTTGACGGTAAATATGAGTTGCACAGATGGTTTGAGCGATATCATATATTTTTGAAAATATTGAAGAAATTGTAGAGACAAGAATAGTGATTCTTTGACTAAAAGGAGCTGAGATGTGTCATTATCCTTTAAATTGTCGCTTCGAGGCAGTAACTGTCAAATGCTTCGCAAACTTCTTTAGATCTTTCTTAAATATTTATGATGTTGCACTTGGTGATGAAGCTTGAGTAGCCTAGTGGGTAGAGCACTGGCTTCTTGCGTGTGGGGTCCCTGGTTCGAATCCAGGTTCGGACGAGGGTCCGCGCACCAAGCTTTGAGTTCACCTAGCTCTGATTAGGTACCTGATTTAAATCAGGGGTAAAAAGAGTCGTGGAACTAATCACTCCACACTCGTATTTACAATGGTTAAGGGGTTACACCACAGTAGAGAGCGAAAATTTAACGTTTTTCTGCGATTTTTTTTTAAGTGGAAGGAAAAGTAAAAAAGTAATTCTCTTTAAGGATGTTGGTTAAGCATGTTTTGAAGTTTTTTAAAAAAAATTGTTAATTAAAAAATATTACAAAATAGCTGCCCAACAGCCGTTTCTGCGGAACGGTTTTTTTTGGAGGGGCTCCGCGGCACGCAGTAGAAGTGCACCAAAAATTAATCTGGAACAAAATAAAAAATTTTTTCTTAAAGAACATTAGTATAGCTAGAGAAATACGTAGGGGATTTTGAAAATATTTATTTTTGTAAAATTGGCGAGCATTTGAAAAAAAAAGTGCATTTTCCTTCAAAAAAACCGGCACTTATTTGTAGCTAAAAAGTCGAGATATTTACTTATTGAAAATCGGCTACGTATTTCTATGCAGAATGTTGTTTTAAAGACGTGATATTAATTTGAAGTGAAAAAATAGCAAATTGTTTGAGTTGTGCTGCGTGCCGATTTGAAAAAACGTGTTTCGAGAAAAACGCGTTTAAAGTTTTGACTCGTGTTTCAAGTGTGATAAAATAAAAAATTTTGATCATTTAATTTTTTTTACCTTCAATCAATAACCAAATTTACTTTATGCATCGATAACGTCAGAATCCACTTTCAATTTTTTTGCCGAAGCGCTAACACCGGCCGAATTTTCCTCCGCCTTATATCTGTTCAACGGCCGTCGTTTCGTCACGTTGGTCCGTCGCCGCGTCTTATACGATATTTTTGAGCTTTTAGGGCTTGCATACACTTTCTTTTCACTCATTGTAACTTACATAAATGTTAAAGCTACAAATAACGTGTGAGAAATTAGCACTGCAAAAAAATCGTAATTCGAATAACTTCCACGCAAAATTTACGTCTTCTCTCAACATCAAAGGACACTGTACTACTGAACTTTGTGTTCAACATGCTTGAAAATGTTTCTAACGACTTATATTAGTGTATTAGAGAAGTTGGAAATAGTATGATAAGACATAATGCTGTACCCAATGAGCAGGTGTCGTATCTATCGCAGGTAGTCGTTTTCGAGCAGTCGGGAAGAGTTGAAAAAGTGCTAGAAATTTCTTTTAAAACGATTTCCAGCAGGTATGAAACCGTTTGCTTCTTATTCTAGAGGTTTCAAAGGATTTTTTAAGCCAATAAAAAGAAAATCAATTTTCAGAAATTTCTACTGTGGTGTAACCCCTTAAATAAATTGTAATGAAGCTCTCTACCAGTTTTCATCCCTAGACCCGCACGAGGGTTGTCGTGGGATTGCTTTGCTTTTACTTGGTGATGATTCAGTCAGCTTTGAGGAAATCTATGAATGAACAGCGAAGAAATTAAACTGTCGAAGACCAGAAAACAGTTGACACTGTAGCTTTTACGGAAAATTTAAGAACAACATTATTTCGAATTAGATTCTTCACCAGATTCCTACACAGATGGAATGAAATAAGCCTAGAATTACAATAAGTCCGTCCTTATCATAGAACCGTTTACACCATTTACTGAAATCGAATCACCTCTTGTAACATGGTAACTTCTCGCTAGCCTTCACACAATATCGTACGCAGTATTCAGGTCACTTCATCCTGAAACAATTGACTTCCGTCTGATATGAAACATTACATAGAGTTAGTAAATGATTCGAGAAACCTCGAACAGGAGCTGTTAACCTTTCGGAAAATCGTTTCCCTTGAATGATTCTAGTCAACGAAGCATATCGTTTCATTGTTCCAGTCTCGGTTCTTGCTATAGGTCCATGAGACCAGTATTAAAACTGAGTGAATCCCGTTCAATATAACTTTCTCTGTATTTCGGTTACGGTACAGATTCCGGTGGTCCATGTCCGACCACTGTGCTACAAACCGATCCATTTATTGAATCGTCGATATGATTGCTGATGCTAGTACTGTTCATTGAAAGTCCTCAAAAGATCTTGAATTCGGTTTGAAGTTTGTTTTGAGTGCGGTTAACGTGACCGCTAGCTTAACATCTCGCATCTGGTATCTTGCAGGGTACTATATTGAAAATCGTTTGTGCCGGTCAATAGAAATAGAGATGGTGTTAACTGCTTCGCTCTTGTACGGAAATGTTGGATGGTGAATTTTGTTTGAAATTTGAGTTTTAATGTGGCTTTACGAAAAGGTAAGTAAAGATAGGAAGTGGGCTGTTGGATGAGAGCACAATGGAAAGCTGAAGTTTTATAATGAATTGAAGTGAAACAAAAAGTGATGATACTTCAGAAAAAAATATTGCCGATATTAAACATAGTGTGTATTTAATAATAACCTATTGGAATCTTTTATCTGCAACATTTTTGAATTCCAGCCAAAGAAAGTTCTTGTTAGCCAAGTGTGTATTCTTCTCTGTTTTCTTAGATTTCCTCCAAACACAAAAACAGCGGACAAAAGTGTTTACTTTTTAAAATAAAAGTTTATTCAAGCAAAACATTGATCACTCCAATACTAAGGCTCACCTCAAAGATTTGTTTCAATAATTTCAGTCAGATATTGATTGTTTTTTTAATATTTGAGGCAAATTAATTTTTTTGACTTTGTTCTAATCGTGTCAGTTTTTCGCGTTTAACGTTTTTTGTACTTTGTTTCTTAATGTGCATCAGTTTGAACTGACACTCAATATAAAATATGACATATACTTCATGTTATTCTTATTATCGTTATTATGTACTCTCATTAGCAAGAATAATATTTTCAAACCATAAAAACCCAATAGCGACATTAAAAACCAGTAAAATAAGCAATATAGAGCAAAAGTCGCGTTGACCAAACCGGCTTCAAACTTTTCCTGGTCCCTCTCCCAATAACGCCCTGCCTGCACCAGTACGTACAGAACAGTTCATATCAAGTACATGTTTATGTGGAGTACCCAGCTAAAATTTCCAACAACAGAAACTCGAACGCTGAACGAAACGTGCTTTGGGTGATTTCCGTTTTATTACAATTGAACTGTGGAGCCTTCAAATTATTGCGCTGTAAACATTAACTGACATCCGATTCATGTTGGTCACTGCTTTATGGTTACGATCCTGTTTAAGAGTGCATGCATGGTTGCTGCATCACTTCAATATACATTCCGAAAACCCCAAGCGTCCTTCTTGTCGTCGCTCTCAATATCCATACAGTACAGTTCAGTTCAGTTGGATCCAATTCAGTTCCCACGTCCAGTTGGAGTAGCTAGAGTAGTCATCGACATGTGTGTTTTTCCGAAACCATTAAAGCCCAACAGCAATTTGATTGCACTCACCAAGAATAATGGGCAATGTTGAAGTTACTTTTCGCTTCGATTCCTATATGCATGTACCTATAGATTTTCGAGCATATGCCAAGGATTTTAAAACATTTGCAATCGTTATCGGACGACATAAACGACCGCCACGGAATTGTTGGAAATTGAGTTGTGCCCTCTCTAACCACCACCGGCCATACTCCATACTTTCGCGTTAATCGAACGAATTAAAGAAAAGCTGCTGAATTGGCGATTTAATTCGTGAAAGCTCTTGAGTTATTGGAAGCGGTTTCGATGAAATTAAAACGTTGAAAGCTGAAAGGATTTATGTAGCTGTTGAAAATTGATCACTCATTGAAACCAATTATTTTGAAGGGTTGAAAGATTTTGTCGTTGGTAATTGGTAGTAGATTATGTAGAATTATCAGATTCTTGATAATTTTTTTTTGAGTTTTGCCAAGCACGCCATAGTGCTGAATCGAAAATTTTAAATGTTAAATGAAAAAAACTCTAGCGCATAGAAACGCATGCATTTAATACATTTTCTATCAAATGTGATTCATCTTACAGCCAACTTGTATCTAAGATCATGTATCACTTTGATTCGACGACTGCTTCGAAAACCGCAGGAATTAAAGGTTTTCATAGTTTCAAAATTTAGGAAATTATATGGTGTTTATCATATAAAAATTGGTGGCTTAATCTCCTAGTACAAAATATGATCAAAAATACTTGGTGTTGGCAACACTTTAATGGCACGGCATCCAAAAATCTATCACAAATGCTTCACATGAAGATCAATATACGCTGTCATTATTCGATGACTACTCCGGAAATTACAAGGATGGGAAGTTCTTTGGGGGTGCATTCCACAAAATTTCCCAAAAGCAGACTCATTACAGTTTTCACATAGTTCACATAGTTATCTTTTCATGCTGCATTTGAGAACTTTGTTATTAAGGGCATTATTTAAAAGCAGCTTATATTTTTTTTACTGGCATATTCATTGGAAGACCTTTCCACACATTATTTCTAAACTCTAGATAAACTGTGGTCCAAGCACAGGCTTTCAAATTTCTTTTTCAAGTTAAATACAGGGTATTTTTTAGTGGTATAGAACTTTGAAATGAAATAAAATATGGATAGATTGTCCTGATTGCCATAAAATTGGTTTTATTAGAAAGATAATTTGCTGCCATTTTTATTTGAATATGGTTTTGCGTATGTGAGTGCCACGACTGGCACGGAGGAAGTCCAAACGAGAGGTCCAATTTTCGACTACTCTAACTAGTAATTGGGGCCGTATCCCACCAATAACGTTGCGAATGTTGTCTTCCAAATGGTCAAGCGTCTCGGGTTTATCGGCGTAGACGAGTGATTTGACGTATTCTCACAAGAAATAGTCCAGCGGTGTTAAATTACAAGGTCTTGCAGGCCAGTTGACAGGTCCAGAACGAGAAATTAGGCGCTCATCAAATGCTTCTTTCAATAAGTCGGTGGTTGCACGACCTGTATGGCATGTCGCGCCATCCTGTTGAAACCAGAGGTCCCCTACATTAGGGCGAGTCAATTCCGGAACGAGAAAGTCATTGATCATGGCTCTATAGCGGTCACCGTTGACTATAATGTTATTGCCAGCAGCATTTTTGAGGACGTACGGACCAATTATTCCACCGGCCCATAAAGCACACCAAACAGTGCCTTTCTCCGGATGTAACGGTGTTTAGACCACCGCTTGTGTTTGATCATCACTCCAAATGGGGCAGTTTTGTTTATTGACGTAGCTATTCAACCAGAAGTGAGCCTCATCGCTAAACAAAATCTTCTTTTGAAATTCAGGACCTGCAGCAATTTGTTCTTGGGCCCATACGTCAAACCTACGCCGTGCCCGGTAGTTGTTCGACTTCAATCCCTGCACGAGCTGGATTTTACAAGTTCGCACGCCAAGATCCTTGCGTAAAATCGTCCATAATGTGGATGGGCACAGGTATAATTGTTGAGCACGTTGTCGAACACTCAGAAAAAAATGCACTGTAAAATCAACAGTCAGAACCGTTGAGATCGTATTTGATATTTTGCTGTTGAACTATATTGTAATAACAGGTTTATCTACAAATTGCTGTTGTTTTACAAATGTTGTCTGTTAATTACAATCGTGCACTGTGCTGATAACTGCCTGATTTTTAGGAACAACAGTTTAACCGTTATTATACCAAATGGTGAAGTCAAATTTGTCATTTACCGCACTGTCTGAAAGAACGCGTAGCTGTGAAGGTGTAGTCAGTGTGACAAGTGAAAATTGTGATTAGAAAAATTGAAAGTAATAAAAGATGGATCAAGACAATTTCCAGTACCTTATGTTAAACTACGATCAATGTGTTGATGACGATATACAGCTGACGGAACTGTTGAAACTATGGAATATGGAAAATGAATGTAATATTCTCAGAGGTCAAATAAATTGTAGTGTGAAATTTCTGTGAAATTGTTCATAAAAACCTGAAGGTGCTGATCGAGTGAATAGCTCCTTTTTTTACAGGCGCAGGTATTGCGATTGAAGAAATTCGATACATAAACGAATCGAGTTCGAACAAAAGTAAAATTGAGGGGGGAAATCAAGATATGAAATAAGGAAACGGTGAGTATTCAATTGCGAAATTTCACTTCAGAGTTTCAAGTTGACACCTTACTTAATTAACGTTAACATTTCAGTGTTGGTGGACTTGCGCTATTTCTTTCACAAAGTTTGGTGAAGAAGAAGATGAGATGAAAAACGTTATGATGTGGATCGAAATCAAAATGAATGACTCGTTAACATCAGTTCTCCAATTTCCCTTTCACCAGCACCATCGGAAAGAGGAAGTAAGCGTGACTTTTCTAAATTAGATTGGCTGTATTGGAATAAATTATTCCCAGGATTCCTCAAATACGCTCATGGCGACAAATCAGATATTAATCATTATTTGAGATACTTTCGAACTTCAAATTTATAAGTTGATAATTTCCAAGTGATAACTAATGTAACATATACGGGAACTGTTTATAAAAAAAGTGATCTAACCAAATCATTAGAAAAACTGCGTTTATCTAAAATTGAAGGGATCTTTATAGACAAACAGAAAAACTTAATGGTTCTTTCATCCGAAATACATACATTTCTTATATTATATCAATTCATCCTGTATAGCTGTATAGCTTTTCATGCCATGACAATCTAAAAAAAACCCATAATGTTTATATATTAAGTTTTCAAACTATGGTAATTTATAAAGTATTTATAAGAAAAACGAGATGGTATTATTTTCATTTCATATATAAAATGGTTAATTAATCGAGCTATCAGCTTGTATGGCATACCATAAAGTCAAATTTGCTTTCAAGAAAAATACGTACAGGTAAGCTTATCCTACTTATTTCAACCGTATCTTCTTTCAAATCAACAGCAGACAATTGTTAATTATGCGACTACCTCGACAGAAATTTCCGTCAAATTAATAAGAGTTCTGTTTTTATGACATTTGATTATCTGTTCACACAACTATCTTCTCTGTTAAATTTAACAGTTACTACCGTTGTTTCAACAATTGAACAGTTCCTAGATCTACTGCTGCAATATAGGATGGATGGTGGATGACTTTTAACAGTGAAAATCGTTAAAATAACCCATAATTTGTTTGATTTTACTGTTTTTTCTCTCGGTGAATGGACTCACTTGGGTGTTCATTGATCCTACGCTCTACAGCTACTATGGTTTCTTCATTACGCACTGTACGACGTCTGGAGGGATGCGTATTATCAGTGAGACTAAACGTGGTGCAAAAACGATCCATAGTTAGTCGAATTAATTGTTCTGACGGAAGATTATGTCGGTCATCAAATTGACGGAGTGCGCGAGGAGTTTCTCGAACAGAACCGTTTTTTTTCGAAAAAATCTGCACAATTTGCAGACGTTGCTCAGGCGTCAACTTATTCATAATAAAATGGCAAACCAAACTAACCATAAAAAGCACGACAGCTATCAAACCATACGTAGCACTAAAACGTGTTGCCAACTTAAAGCTCTATACCCCTAAAAAATAAACACCCTGTACTTGCTCCCGCACAGACACTTTCAATATGGATTTTTGTAAGTTCGAGACCTTTACTAACTTTTTGTGGATAGATTTCTTCATTTTCAACTAAAAATCATCAATTTCACCTGAAATTTTATGGCTACGTATGCGAATATAATTCATTATAAATTTTCCTGCCCAAAAACTTACGGCTATGGTTTTCATTAGTCAGATAATATACAGATTTTTCTAAGCCCTAAATTAAAAGCTGATTCTAGCGTTACGAAAATCCCTGTAACTGCACAATTGACAGCCGTGGATGATCTTTTAAGTCTAATTCGAATAACTGCATTTGTACCAATAAAGAACGGCTGCTAGACTCCGATCCTTTTGATACTATCGCATATAAATATTGAATAATTTTCATCACTTTAGAGACTTGAATTTCAAAGATTGTGCTGCAATTAAAGACATTATTGTTTTTTTAAGATATATATGAATCTGCTATTCTCCTCATTATAAATTTTAAGATTTTGGAGCTTACCTTGTGCTTTGACCACTCTGGAGTCGCCAAATACATGTTTCAATTTATTATTAGCAATTGGTGTAGTTGTGAGAAATTTATTCAAATTTAATGTGACTAGATTAGTGGATCTTAGCAAGTTCCTTGCCTATAAGTCACAGAGTTTTGAAATATGTTGGCAATTCATTCACTTTCTTGAACGTTAAAAGATATGTAAGTAAAATTTGGCGGAATGCCTAGCCATGTTTTGAGGATTTTGCATTTAGGCGAATCCAGTTTGTCAACAAGCATTGAGGTGTATTCAAAAACAAATAACTGAAATTCCGTGTTGGAACTTTCTATTGCTCTGAAAGCCAGGATGCTTTAATAACGATCTAGACCCCTACTAAGCCCTGTACGCCCTAAGCCCTAAGCCTCTACATCTACATTATTTGCAAATCCAGAGTTTTTTTTATAATTCTGTAGGCTCTCTTGTAGATTTTTCTCAGTGTTGTTGATATATGTTCACAAAAAATTTATTTTCCCCGCTCACTCAACCAGGTTGCTGTTAAAAATAAGATTATCTATAAATTTATAATTTAGGTTTAAGAACAAAATGGAATCCAGGAATCGATAAGTTTCGTGTGACCCGAGCAAACGGAGTTGAATGACATACGCGTGTTGTTAGATGGGATTGACCCCGTCCAACTTATATGAGTATACGGATACTTGCTACAACGAAACAGTTTATGATAACACAATAATAAATAAATTTAATAATAATTCTTTTATAGCTTTTTATAGTTCTTTTGACTATTAAAACCACAAAGTATATACTGTGTTCAAACGCCAAACGCTTCACAAAAAATGATATTTTTATTGTTTTAAATTCTACAAATGCCAGACGATGAACGTAAGTAGAAAGCAAAAGCTCTGACGTCAACTTTGAACAGGTCTATTTTTCTTGCGACTTGTTCTATAATAGGCGCGTTTTTTTGCTCCCCTTATCCATAACAGAACAATGCAGACGCATTGGAAACAACAACAACTCCTGTTATGGAAAGAGGGAGTTGTTGTTGTTCCCAATGCGTCTGCATTGTTCTGTTTAAGATAGGGGGAGCAAAAAAACACGCCTAGTGTTAAATTACACTAATGGCCTGTCATGCAAAATTTCCCTTGTTTTTCGATAATGCGTCAAAATGTATTAAAGTCTAAATTGCTTGGGTCTTTCTAGCATACAGGTTTTTGGTTTCTTTTTGTAAATGTAAAAGAAACTTTTCACCATAGCCTAAGGACAGCTCAGACTACAGCTTAGGCGATTTTGGTCATTTATAAATTTTTAAAATGCGGTTTTTTGTATGTTTTCAGCTTTGTTTGGGTCAATTTGTGACTCAAGGCGTTTTTGCGCTGAGTGCCTCCTTTATAGTTATCTGTCAGGTCTAGTATTTGCTGCAACTAGTATAATTTCTTTAGATTTAATATTTCATTAAGTAATACAAGCTTCACTGAACATTGTCGGAACAACATTAAAACTATCATTTTACTTTATTTTTACCCATACCGTTCAATAACAGATTCATAAGTTTTTCAATATCCAAGACTTAGTTTTTTCGTAGATTCTAAGCAATTCTAAAGTAGATTACATTGGTTAGAAGTCTCATTATTTCATATTCTATTATTTCGTATTCTGAATATTTACGTTGGTGGGGTCAGACGTTCAGAATTTACTACTAAAATGAAGTGCGATTTGTGTAAAAATAAAGTCGAAAGACTAGACAACAAAGTGCAGTGTTCTATCTGTTTAAACTATCTGCATGCAAAGTGTGCAAAAATCGGTCCCAAAGAGATCGAGTATTTAGAAAAGTGCAAACAGAAATATAAGTGTAGTTGCTGTGTGAACCGTCGTAGAGATTCAATGCTTCATGATAATGCAGTGAGTCCGCTAGCTGCCTCGGCATCCGTTGTTTGCTCGACCAACATCGCTTCATTGATATAAAAGTATAGAGGATATGCGAATAGCATATACGTATACTGTCCGTGACTGTTGCCAGAAACAATTGTATTAATATGGGTGAGAATGCAGTGTTCTGACAATCTCAGGTGTTCCAGCATCGTTCCAGTTACTGGGACTGTCAATTTTCGTTTCATAAAATCGATTGTCTTCAAGCCGCACATTTATAAAACGCTTTATAATTCGTGATCGGGAGCTGCATTCAAAAAAATATTGCATTTAGTGTCGTGCGCATATGAGTGGCAGTGTCGAGTGATTATTTCATTAAGCTAATGTGTATACAGAATTAGGTAAAGCAGGTTTTATGTTGTGCGGTTTGGTTGTGGTGAAAGAAAATAAAGTTAATGAGTGAACGGTTTAATATTTTTAAAATATAGCTTTTGTTAGAGAATGCGTGAAGTGTTTAAATTTCAAATACGCCTGTTTATTTCGTTTGCGTGAATGATAGCTTGGCAATTGTCGCGAGAACGAAAACATCACCCGGTTTGTTTACATTTTAAGCAGTGTGACATGTTGACTTTGTAAGTAGGTCAAAGCGGGTACTAAACTAAATAATGAAAGGGGGCATTTTCAGCATATGCTTAGGTACATGAAAATAGAAAATGAAATAGTAAAATTGTAGTTTCTGAAGCCAATAAATAACAGTTAATTATGTAACGAGCATTGTTAATCTGCCATAGCCGGTCCCAAGCCCGGTTGAGAAAAGAGGAGGGAGGTGCGAAGCTGTGAGAATAGCTGAGTTTCTGCACCTCTATCGCAAATATGTGCAAATATATACATAAATAAATATATATATATACATATATATATATATATATATATATATATATATATACATATATATATATATATATATATATATATATATATATATATATATATATATATATATATATATATATATATATATATATACATATATATATATATATATATATACATATATAATATACATATATATATATATATATATATATATATATATATATACATATATAATATACATATATATATATATATATATATATATATATATATATATATATATATGTATACATATGCATATACATATACATTTATGTATATATACATTTTTATGTATATAGATATACATATATATATATACATATATATATATATATATATATATATATATATATATATATATATATATATATTTATATATATATATATATATATATATATATATATATATATATATATATATATATATTTATATATATATATATATATATATATATATATATATATATATATATATATATATATATATTTATATATATATATGTATATGTATATATATATATATATATATATATATATATATATATTTATATTATATATATATATATATATATATATATATATAAATATGCAAAGATCATGCACACGTAAATGTATTGTAATGTCCTTTAGTACTCTTATAAATGGTCTATATTTAAATGAATGTTTTGAAATTGTTGTTTGCAGAATATGTATTCAAAATCGTAGCCTTAACTGTCTTGGATACCGCAATTGCTAAATTATAAAAAGTGCAAATTGCATTAGTAAGTGGAAGTGATAAATGTTCTGGGGAATAAGTTATATTGTGATTTTTTCCCAGATAATGGAAACTACGATTGAATTTTTAAAATATTTTACAATCTGCTGTATTTGAAATTAACTAGCAAAAACTTACGCGAAATCATATTGAAGGAAAATCATATTGAAGATTCTAAAAGGTCTGTTCACGTACCTGAATCTATTATAATATAGGTGCGTTTTTTTGCACACCCGAGCAGATCCATATCTGTTAAGTGTATTGAATACAACAACAAAATTGTTATTGTATTCAATATACTTAACAAATTTGGATCTGCTCGGGTGTGCAAAAAAACGCACCTTATATTAAAATAGATTCACAGCAAGTCGTTTTAGCACTCTTGCTGCCACCCAAATTTTGCCACAGAAAGAAGCCAGCTGCAAAAATATGTTGCTGCTGCAGTAAGCGAACAGATCTAATCTCTCATATATTTTCGAATGTAACTATTCTCTATGCTTCTAAATAATAACCCGGATTATATTATGAATTAAATTATCCAAGGGAAGCCGTAAATCCGCCAACGCCGGTCCAAAGCCCGGTTGCATAAGGAGGAGGGGGGCTGGTAACTTAAGATTTGGTTCTGTGGTAAGATTCGTATTTTAAAATGCATTTTAAATATTCTGAGTTTATGGTTGATAAATGATTTGAACAGAAGTTATTATTATCAATAACATTGGTTTATAAATTTAATAACGCGCACTGATTTGTGTTGCATTTTCTCGGGATAAAATTCAAAAATTTATTCAAATCATTGATTCAATTTCTTTTATTTGAATTCATCACAAATGTTAATAAATAAAATTTCCACGTATTTCATCATTAACCGTTCATAGATATTGTGAATGTATTTTACTATTAAATTCTTCCAGTTAAATCGAAACGCCATTTTAATATATTTAAAATATATTGGCCCCTTTAATTATACGAAATCGTATAATCACTACACCTTTGTATTTTTATGCCAGATGCATGTATTCACTACAACTATCAAACAATCCAAAAAATGGCAACAAAAATTTCGCTATGCCCATATCCTCTATACTTTTATATCAATGCATCGCTTCCAGACCAGTTCCACCCGTCAGCAGTGTGCCGTCGACATCGAATACATCCGCTAGCAGTGTGCCGTCGAAATCGAATACCTATATTCAAGCTGAAGTGACGATGGAAATTTTATTCAAAGAAATTTTGAAACTACAGCAAATACATTCGGATGCTCTTGCTAAAATTAGCCGTTTAGAGGAGAAAACAATATTTTGGAAAAAACAGTCTGTAATTTAGAAACAAAAATTAATTATTTTGAACAGCAAATGTTAAAAAACTCAATTGATATTGTTGGTATCCCTATTGATCGCGGCCCAACGGTTAACGATAACATCTCTAAACTTTTAACCGTTGGGGTTGGTATTGAGGTGATCGCGGATGAGATACAAAGCTGCTTCGTTAAAAAAACAAACCATACCGATTCGCTGAAAGTGGTTTGTGTTAAATTTTCATCATATTCTTCAAAAAAAAAAAGGTAATGAACAAGATGCGGTCTGAGAAAATAAAACTGAAGGCTGATATCTTTGGTGATAGTCATAAAAACAATCCCGTTTACATAAACGATTCATTGACTAGCTATAACAGATCGCTGCTAAGAGAGGCAAAACTATTAAAACAAAAAAACAAATGCAAATATGTGTGGGTTAAGGATTCAACCATTCTAGTCAGAAAAAAAGAAGGAGATTCCCCAATTATAGTAAGGAGTCGACAAGATATTTTAAACATTTAAATATTCATTTACTATGTCATTATTTGATACTGCCAGTTCTTCTTCCTTTTCTGACTCTAACTCTTTCAACTGCCTTTGTGTTGAGCATCCATACGGTGATATCAACGCAAATTTCTCAGCCGTTCATCAAAACATTAGAAGCTTGCGAAAAAATTTTGATCTTTTTGTGTCACATATGGCTAGTTTGGATCATATTCCTGATTTAATCTTTTTGTCTGATATCTGGATATACAACTCCGAAATATCTGACTTTCATATCCCTTGCTATAATTTTTCTGCTACGTGTAATGATTCGTACTCTGCTGGAGGCGTAGCTGTATTTTTTAAGAATTACCTTAAGTGTGATATTCATAATATCAGATTAACCTCATGCGATCTTCTATCACTAAACTGTGTAATTGCTGGTTCCACTTATGCGTTCATCTGTGTCTACAGACTTCATAAATTTAGCTGTGGTGTTTTTACCGATGAGTTTTAAAATTTTTTAGAATCAATAACTAATAAAAATGTAATACTCCTAGGAGATTTTAATGTCAATATTTTAACGAATAGTTCAGAATCTGACTACTTAATCTCAAATCTGGCGTCCTACGGTTTCGAATCTTTAATTACTGAACCCACTCGTGAATTGAATGCTTCAAAATCTTGTCTAGACCATATTTATCTGAGGCTGCACAAAAACAACACTATCCTTTACAAGTCCGCGGTTCACAATCTGCATATTACGGACCATAGTTTAATTTTAATTCAGCTAAATTGTAACAAAAATGGACGAGTTGGACAGAATTACATTCCATGTCAAAATATTGACTTACAATCTCTGAAAACAGCCTTAGATCATGAGATATGGGAGGAAGTATATTTGGCTGATAATCCCTCTACAGCCTTTGACCGCTTTCTTTGCATCTTAGAGCGTCACATTTCAAATTGCAGCCGTAGCAGTCGCTCTAATAAATTTAAACCACTAAAGCCGTGGATGAATTTTATGCTTCTTAAGAAAATCAAGAAAAAAAACCTGCTAAGCTCTAAAGTTAAAAAACACCCACATAATACAAGGCTTCTAATATATTATAAAAGACTTTGTCACGAAATCAATCTTGATGTCGCAGCTTGTAAAGCAAATTATTTCAACAGCAAACTTGCCTAAAATTTAGGGAATGTAAAAAAAGAATGGGAAATCGTAAATGAAATTCTAAGTAAAAACAAAAAAGATAATATCTCCAGCATAACTGTTAATGATTCCATTGTTTCTGATCCTCTAGATGTTGCTAATTTATTTAATGATTACTTTTCGTCTGTTGCAAATAATTTCAATTTTGACAACCCCGAAGTTTTAAGTCCATCTTCTGTTAATGTTTTCTCCAGCCGGGAATTCTCCTCGTTGAATAGCCTATTTTTTGAGGATTTTTCATCTTTGGAAATCTACAAAATTATTATGTCACTAAAGTCGTCAGCTTCATCTTCTTATGATAGAATATCCAGCAAAATTTTAAAACAAATTGTTTTTCAAATTTCCGACATTCTGTGCTTCTTATTTAATTTTAGTATCCAGAGGGGGATTTTCCCGGACGCACTAAAACTGGCGGTTGTAGTACCTGTACATAAAAAAGGTGATAAAACTAGTTTAGGCAATTATAGACCCATATCTCTGCTATATGTTTTTTCAAAAATTATTGAAAAAGGTGTCAAACGTAGGATAGTGACGTTTTTAAATAAAATTAAGTTTTTTAACGACTGTCAGTTTGGTTTTACGTCAGGAAAATCCACAGAAGGTGCCTTACTTAAATTCTGTCACGAAATTTATAGTGCTATAAACGAGTCCAAAATTCCCGCAGCATTATTTATTGATATTACTAAAGCTTTCGATCTGGTCAATCATTCCATCTTACTGCAAAAACTTTATAGTGCAGGAATAAGGGATAATGTTTTGAAATGGTTTCATTCTTTTCTTTGCGATCGTAAGCAGAAAGTTAAAATAAATGACATCTTGAGTTCTGCAACGACCCTAAACATTGGAGTTCCTCAAGGCTCGGTCCTGTCTCCAGTATTATTTCTGATTTTCATAAATTCACTATTTTCTGAAAACTTTTATGGGAAAATTACAGCTTTTGCAGATGACGCTGTCCTGTCCTACTCCAGTTTCAATTGCTTTGAAACATATGTCAAAATGAGCCACGACCTTGAAATTTTAAGATATTAGTTCAGTATCCATAAATTAAGGCTGAGTGACAAGACAAAATATATGATATTTAACCTAGTGAGATCAGTTTGTGTTGATTTGAATTTGACTTTCCACGCCCCAACCTGCTTAAAATATCTTTTTTCACCAATGAGAGCTGAAGATGAGGTTTTTTATTCTTTTGACCAAAATGCGAGTTGTTCTCCATACTGCTTTGATATTGAAACAGTTGATAGTTTTAAGTATCTGGGAGTGTTAATTGACACCAAATTAAATTGGAGAGATCACACCGTGTACCTGAAAGCGTATTTTAACAATTTGGTCAGACAATTGTATCACCTAAGCCTATATTGCCCCTTTTCAGTTCTTAAACTAGTTTACAACGGTCTGTTTTTGTCTAAACTACAATATGGATTAAGCTGCTGGGGAGGTACACATTTTAATAAACTGGAACCATTGATTGTTAAACAAAAACATGTCGTTCGAATTATTTTCAAAGTTCACCGCAGAACGCCAAGTTTTAATCTATTTCAAGCACTAAGTACACTTCCATTAAGGCATTTGTATTTTTTTAAGGTTCTACGAATTTTCTTCGAGAGCTCAGGATATCAAACACCAAGAGTTTATGATTCAGCTAATCTACGGGTTAACACTAGAAATTTAGTGATAGTTCCCATTTGCAATAAATCAAACTTTAGTCGCTTTTACAGCATTGTTGCTCCTCGTCTATTTAACCTTTTGCCACCTAATATTAGAGGCGAGTCCAGAAAGACAACGTTTTCGAAAAAAATCAAATCTTGGCTCTTTTCAATTGATCACTTGGGCGTTGAAAAACTGTTGAATCCCTTAACATAACCTTTGCATTTGTTTTCAATATTCTTTTTTGATATTTTCTCTAGATACGGTCTTTATATCTTAGTTTAATTTATGAGTCCCCCACCATAAATTGACGATTCATGTTTTTTTCTATCTTATTAACGGGCATTCGACTCTTGCGTAAAGCAACTGAATGCTTTGTATTTCATCTGCATCTTCTTCAGCACCATTTAAAATCCAAAATATCGAGTTAGTTGCATTTATTTTATTTCTTTCTTTAAGTTTTCTATATCTTGATGTAAGGTATAAACGTAATTAAAGTTCAGAAGATTTTGTTGAATTTATTATAGCTGTAAGTTTATGCACATGAAATAAAGACTATTATTATTATTATTATTTATTATATGTAGCATTACAACTGATAACTACATCACTCTACATTACTGTTGATAACTACTGCAACAAGTTTTACTTATTTTGGCTGCAGATGTTTATAATATGAAAGTACACATAGTTGTAGTAACAACCCATCCGAATGTCTCTATCTTCAGCGGATTTGCTCATCAACTTTTCTTACTAAATTTTTCTCTTTAATCTTCGAAGCACAAAAAACATGTTCGAATTAATCAATATCAATTCGTTTATTTCTGTCATTCTATCATTCGAATTCTAAAAAATCAGCTGTATCTTTTCAAACCGGGCACGGGACCTGTAGATTTGCCAACAAAAAACTGATAACAAGGTCAACAAGGATCACGAATGAATAGGCATAATCCATTCAGTCTGCGTAGACGGAGAGGAGTATTATTCATTGAAAACGGAAAAAAGATTGATAGCAATTTCATTTAACCTTTATAAGCGAGCTGTTCCATTCAACTAAAAAAAAAAAAAGATGTAAGGCTCTCGAATTCTTTTTATGATGCACAATTTGGCCTTGGGTGGGGTCAATACACGAGGACTGAAGGGATTTCTTTTACATAGAGAATCATGTCAAAAAGAAGAATGATATGCTCCACGAAAATTCTTAAAATCATTTGAAAAGGATACCTAGTGTGCCGAATGAATGAAAGAAGCGAATCATAAGGATCCTACAATAGATTATCACGTGCCAAGAACAATAAGAAGGAAACTGTGAAAACTCGTGGACATTCGTTATGAAACGAAAAACATGCGAGTTTTCATAAGTGGGTTTGAATTTATATTGTGTTTTATCGCAGATACCCTTGCCTTCGAATTCAGTGCAATAAGCTGTGTCGCGCAACTATTCTGATCACCACGCACAACTCATACCGACTTATGCATGCATTAGGCTCGTTTCACACATATGAGGTTCCATTCGATTCGGTTCGTTTTCGGTTGGTTTTCGGTTCGTTTTCGGTCGCTGCCGACAAGTGTGAAACGATAATTCGGTTTCTATTCGGTGCCTAATAGAAACCGTATAGAACCGAATACTCCCTGAGCACGAATAGGTTTCATCAGGTTTCTATTAGGTGTAAATTCGTGTCCAGGGAACAGAAACCAATCAAGGTGTTCACGCATGCACGGTTTAGTTTCGGTTTTAAACTGATTCGATCATTTGAATTTTTCTTAAATTTATAAATTATCAGTTTGGATCTCTTAATTTGAAATATTTAGTCGTTTTACCTGGTTAGTTTAGTCAGTTTTAATTAGTTTTATAATTACCTCCATTTTTTTGAAATTATCAGTCGTAGTTTTTCTGATACAATAAAATGAGCGATTTATAAGATGTTGATGTGGATCGGCTGATTTGTGCTGTGCAATCTAAAGTAGCGCTGTCGGACAACACTTGTGCAAAATATGAAGATAAATTTAAGATGCAAGAGGTATGGAAAAACGATTGTGTAGAAATTTTACGCAAAGTTGAGGAAGAAAACACAAAACCTAATATGAACCGTGTGAGAACTGTGTATGTGTGAAGGAGTTTCGTTCGGTTCGGTTGCTTTGCGGTTACAACCGAAAACTAACCAAACCGAATGAAACCTCGTATGGCTTAGGGTATTAATCTTCAGATTGAAATAGAGGTCCCGCAAATTCGGGATTAACATTTTCGGGATCCCGAGATAATTCGGGATTTTATGAAAAAACTATATTTAGGGAATTTGAATAAATATATTGGCTTATTCGTATTCAATCAACACTTTATTTTAAATACACTCGTATATACATAAAACCGGAAGTTAAGTTCATTACAATGTTAAATTTATGCACATATGTAGATAGGTGCTAGCAAGTAAAACGTTAATCTATAATTGCATCCAGTTTCATCTTATGATCTAATTTCTTTTTATCTTCTTGTCCAATAATTTCTCTTTATTTAGTACTATAAAATTAAGTAAAAACGAATTGAAATTTAATCAGCATAACGGATGTTATGACAATATAATAAAAATACATTATTCTTTTTAGTTGTTTGCATATCAATTACAGAATAATATTGATTGCTCCTTGACTCCCTACGGGAACCCAAAGGGGGGTTAGTTTGGGGGGCCGACGCTCACCGGAAATGCGGGTGGGAAGGCGCCACTCGCTTCCACCTGGAAACTAACTCGTTCCCGTGTTCGGAAGCGAGAAGATGTGTGACTGTTCGCCTGGACTTCACAGTCAATGAACACTATATATTTTCAATTTCAACTATTCTACGCTCAAACTTGAACAACTTCTATTCACGGACGGGATTAAAACACTGAGACTACACGGCATGTAGATTATGTAATTGTAACGAAAACTTCCCTATCTAATTTAGCTTAACACGTCCTAACACTATGGTTGTTCTATTCTTAACCTAAACAAACAGTATACGCTACCTTAACTGCATACTATCCCGCGCTGGGGCCCTTCCGACGAATTTCCGCTCTTACACCGTTTCTTTTCTTCTTCAATCTTCAGCTCGTCTACACTTCACCAATCTTCAGCGTCAATCTTCGATCTTCAGCTCGTCAACACTTCACGAATCTTCAGCTTCAATCTTCAGACTTCAGCTCCAATCTTCAACCTTCAATCTGCAGCTCGTCCAGACTTCACCAATCTTCAGATTCAATCTTCAATCTTCAGCTCGTTGGTCCATACAAGCAGTCTCCACTGGCAATCCCCCAGTTTCCAGTCCGAAGTTCCGAAAAAAATATTTAAAGGTTAATATTCGACGCTTCCGCACACGTCCAGCCACTTACCAAGTCAAGCCAAAATGGGGCCTTCCTTGGCTGAGCCACCTCGCTCGAAGCCAGTTTGCAGCTCGTAAGCCAGCGGGATTTTCTAGGGTGCTCCGTTGTATGCACTTACTAGTGCAAGACCCGGCCGTTGCACTTGGATTGGGGTATTGCATTTTTCGTTGCATTGTCACGACGTTCCGACGTTCCATTGTCAGCTTTGCAATGTCAAACAGTCGAAACGTCAACAGTAGGCGCGTTTTTTTGCTCCTCTATCCAGCGGAGAGTAGAATGAGAGTAGAGTAGACGCATTGAAAACAACAACACTCCTACACCAGTGAATTCACTGGTGTAGGAGTGTTGTTGTTGTTTTCAATGCGTCTACTCTACTCTCATTCTACTCTCCGCTGGATAGAGGAGCAAAAAAACGCGCCTAGTGATTTTCTATTCACATTTTCATCTCCGACGTCCACAGTGTTTACGGTCGTGCGAGGTCTTTGTAAGTTTTTTGGTATGCACGGTCGTGTGTTTGGTGCCTTCATCGTGGGGATCGGTAGTGGCTGATGTTTTTCGCAAGGAATGGATAGGTGTAGTGTTGGCTCTATTACGAGCCGCTGCTGACAGGTAAGTTCATCAACAGTCTCTATTGTTTCGCACAGGGATAGCAAATATGTTGTGGATATCCATGATTGCGAATTAAATTTTTCTCGACAGAGGAGATCTGCAGCAACTCTACAATAAAATTCCGCTATGCGGCTAGTTGGAATCAGTGAGGTAGGTCAAGTTGTTCTAGCATTTGATGATAGACGTGGCTGTTGCTATCTCGTTTGGCGGTCAGTTCGTTTCTGGGTCACGGTTAATTGTGTGCTGTGTGGAGTTTCAATTACGCGCACTCATCGTGGCTTGGCGACGCGCAGCCATAACTACGGAACCCTACTTATTAGAATCATACTTATATATATTTCTTCTATCTATAATTCTTATCACTATTTACATCTATATAAATATATTTTTTTTGTCTCTTTTCAAATTCCATTAATTTTTTACTTATGTTCGAAGAACATTAGTATTAAACTCGTTTCGCCGAAAATTCATATTTCTTTATATATATATATATATATATATATATATATATATATATATATATATATATATATATATATATATATATATATATATATATATATATATATATATATATATATATGTATATATATATATATATATATATATATATATATATATGTATATATATATATATATATATATATATATATATATGTAAATATATATATATATATATATATATATATATATATATATATATATATATATATATCAGCAAAATGATTAAGGGAGATAATCTCTGGAGTGGCCGATCCGATTGAGCTGAAATTTTCGGAGAACGTAGATGTCTATAGTAGGTAGGTCCATGACTTTCTCGAATTCAGATATCCTCAACCTTTGGCGGCGGAGAGCGGTCTAGTGAATTTTGAGGTACTCCTATATTTCCAAGCAGTGTAAATTTTTGTTAAAAAAAAGTATTGGGAATGAAAACTAATTATGTTCTAAGTTTGTTTATGATAAAGAATTGGAAATTTTGAGCCGTGTGTGGGTGCAGGGTGCCTAAAAGTAGGTAGGGATTTTTTTTCAAATTTTGATTGGTCATTACTTGTATCATCGTGAAAATTACAGAGCGTATTGATGTTAACTAAAATTTAGCACATGTGATTTTCAACATAAAGCGGGTAACCCTGTAGCTGTGGCAGGCTGCTGAAAAAAAAATCCTTCAAATCATTTACCTTCCTGAAAAATTTTTGATTTTTGACAAAAATTTCAAATCTTTGATAAATTTTATCCTTTGTCCTTCATGTACAGATAAAATTTTCAAAATTCCGATTTGCACAAGAACGGCAACCCATCACCAAATTACCTCTATTTTCAGGACTCGAAAGCTCTGTTCACGAGAACTGACGACCGGATTATCCGATCATAATGAAATTCACAGGACATGTTGGTATTAGCTAGGACCAGGTTTGATGAAAAATAACTGAGAAAATTGAAAAATAACTGAGAAAACAGCTTTTTGGCCTATAACTTCCGATTCAGCCATTAGCTTTTAACGAAATTCACACAGTACTTGGATGTTACTTTATGTAACATTTAGTGAAAATTTGGTTGAAAAATTAGTATAGGGCTGGCAGCTGTGGTGATTTTTGTCATAAATCTTGCCAATTTGCTCAGCAAAATAAAGCTTTTTTCCCCTAAAACTTCCGGTCCAGTGTAGAAATCAAAACGGAGCTCATGCAGTAAATGGACCTTAATGTGAACCAAATGTCGTAGGAATTTTGTACAAAAATCATGAAAAGGCTGCCAGCTATTACCATTTTTGTAATTTTGTGGAATTTCTTTACTGAGCAATTATGTCATTAGATTTGCAATAGAGAATGATCCTGCAATGAAAATTAACAACAAATATTAACGTTTTAAAAATTTGAAAAGTTTTGAGGGTGGTAACCCTAAAATTTCTTTCACCCGTATAACTTCTAGCGCAGTGATTCAATCGAAACGAAATTTATTGGTTGGGTTTAACTTAACGTGAAGCAGATTTGGTATATTTTTTGTTTTGCTGCTGACACAGGGTAACTAGCATTAGCCATTTTCGTAAATATTACACCAACAGATGCTGCAAATTACGTACTCATATGCAAAGCATTTGCGATAAAAATAAGAAACCAATTTTTAAATTTTCCGAGTTTTGAACATTTTTCGGATGGCAGCCTCAAACAATGTTTAACTGCTGAGCCTATCGATGAAATCCTCCGATGAAATCGAAGTTCAAAGGATAAGTTGATTTAAATATGAGGGTAAACTTATTGCTGCTTCGTTGGGAAAGTGTTGCCAGCACTGAATATTTTCATCATTTGTGTTATAGTTGAGTTCTGTTGCTTTGGATTCTACATATGATTCTACAAAAAAGTGTATTACGTCTTTCCACATTTTTTTGTCACTCAAAGAATATTTCTTCGAAAATTAATTTTCTAGCGGTTCTGATGCGCTAGACTTTTTCTTTTAGAACCGACGAAACCGTGACATGATTTTCAATGAAACAAGTGATAAGTGATAATATCGGTTGGTTCAAACTGTTGATTCGTTTTGAAAGTTTGCTCTTAATAAACATAATTCGTCAAGAGTCTCAAAATTTAAACTAGACCTGATTGCACTTATATACAGCTGCTGGAAAATATATTTCGGGTTCAACACTTTTTGGCGGGATATTAAGCATGTAATCATACGCCAGATGTAATAATGAGCCCTTAGCGCCTCCGTTTTTATAAAACGATATTTATTTGAGTATTAAGTTCTGAGTTGTTCGCTCATGTTGTCATGACGAAACTTTTCTAATTCTCAAAATGGGTTGAATTTTAACAATCCCGAAATCTCGAGAGTCCTGATCGAAAATTCGGGATCCCGAAAATGTCCAAAATGTGTCGGGATCTCGAGATGCATGCATACATAGTTTTCCAGGTCAATTTGCAATACCTACCGTTCGAAATTAAAAAAATTAATGTAAGGTCATTCTTCCGAATCGATTATTCATAAGACCAAACCACGCAGTAACGTAGGAAGTCAATGTTAAGGATAATGACATTGACTAAGAGAACTTACGGTCCTACCTCTTTGATTTTCATTTCCATCATTTCCCTGGCATTTAAAAAGCACTGACTATGATCTGTGTCGTTGCTTTGCAAATTTTTTTCCCCAACCATCCATTCATTCATCTACCTTTTGAGACGACACGCGCTTAATGATTATGAATTTACCTGAAATTCATTAAGTACCTGTGTAGTTGGTACTACATAGAAGAAGAGAGTATCAGCAAACGTTCTTGCATAATAGAAAGTTTTGTGTGCGAACTACAAATGGATTTGTATGGTTGCTATTTTTAGAGTTTTTCGCGGTCGGTCAATAACAGCATATCGTCCTTTGAGCGGAACTATCGTGGTTTTTGCATTAGTTGGATTTCGAGCATAATCCTTTTTGATGATACGACTCATGAATTTTAATGAAGGTCGGTGAGTCTTTGTGGCCCTGCACGTAATCATATTAATTATGAGAATGCTGATGACGTAATTGCAAGGTGTATAGTAAATCAGGAAAGTCAAGCGTTTCCAAGGAGATGTCGACGTTGATTGATTCGATTTGAAAGGGTATTTTAACGATTTCTAAAGAAGCAGGGTAAAAAGACTTAGTTTGAATTCATGTCGAGAAATTGAAAATATCGTGACGTATATCTGAAGAATAAGTAAACAATAATATTGATTCAATATCAAAACAAATTCTGAGCTACTGCTTATACAGCTGTTAATACTAATCGAATACTATGAGGATATGTGTAAAATTTGATGAAATGTCGATTATACAATACCATCAGTCATATAGCCGAAATCGCATGTCAAACCCACATTAAATGCCAATTTTCCGATGAAAAGCTATTTAGGCGTCAATGAGGTAGTTCTATGTTCACTACCGCTCCACAAAATTCCCACCAATACATTATCATGTTCACACATGAACATGTACATACGTTTTTCGAGTGTCGTGCTTGCTGGTAATGTATAAAAGTTTATCGCATAATATTAAGCAAAAAGTGAAGAATTTTGTTAGTTCAAGTCCTTTTCTTACCACAACTCATTAAGTTGGCTTCTTTGTACCAATTCGGCTATGTTGGTTACGTCGAGAATTGTAAACAGAATTCAAAGTATGGATGCAATTTTAAGGGACTATGTAATGTGCAGTGGTAGCTTTAATTTGGTAGCTTTTTGGGTGAGTTTAGTTCCTTTATGGCATCGTTATAATTTTGATATCGTGACACGGTGTCGTTGATTGGATTATGAAGTGCAAGTAAATAACATACTTTCAAAATACTTTTGGAAAAAAAACAAAACGATAATTATAGTAATTGACGTAAAATATCGCAAGGTAACAGGTTTTCGAATGGAATTATTACTGGTAGTCATGAGAGAAAGAGTTTGAAAAGAAAGGGTTTTGAGAGATAGGGTTTTGATGATTTTTACCGCTCCTTGAACTTTTTTGGCAACGAGTCAGGCAAGAATTTTATTGAGCCGGGAGCTGCTCACAGCTTTTCTGCAAGAATATCAGGTGAAAACAACACCCAGCTATTTGAATAATGTGGCACCAGATCGATTCAAATGCCAATTTATTAGGTGCTCAATCATGGCCACCACGAATGTACAGAATACAGTGGCAAGAATAGTTTTTTCACACAAAGACAAATTTTAATGATTTTCTATAAAATATTACTAGATTATAGTCGAAAATCATGTTGTCCTCAAAACATCAAGGAGGGTTAGACTATTGCGGCAGTTCTATATAATTGTTTTAAATGTGTACCAATTTTTTCCTAGCTTGTAAAAACAAAATATTTTAATAAAAATTATTTTAATCGAAGCTAGATATATTTATTTTTGTGACAAATATCGATATTTCGAGGGCAGATTACCCTTGAAATATCGATATTTGTCACAAAAAAAAAATATATCTAGCTGCGAAAGGAAAAATCGGTTTTTCTATTATATTATATTTTTTTTAGTTTTATATATTTATACATATAAAACATTTCCATATAATTATATGGAAAATAATATAACCAGATCTTAAAAGAAGCTTATGGGGGCTTGGACAATAATCAAAGAAGCTAAAAAACCACACTAAGCCAGGAAAAAAATATGATATTCTAAGACGAAATCACTCGTTCGTAGAAAAAAAGCTTGGTGGCTTGGAATTAGTCAGAAAACATGTAATTATATCTGTAATAAATTGTGGGATTCTGTCATAATTTTACTAGATTGTAAATGGGGCCGAAACAAATCAGGAAGGCCTAGAATATTATGGTAGGCTCAGAAAAAATCATGGGTTTCAATGATAAATCACAAGATCGTATTGCAAATTTACAGTGGCTTGAAAAAATCAGAGAAGCCAAGAACACTCCGCAATTTCAAGAAAAACTCATAAAATTGAAAAATTAAATTACCAGATCGTTGTATAAAATCATTGGGGCCTGAAGAAAATCAGGGAAGCGTAGAACATCCCCACAGCTCCAGAAAAATCATAGAGCTCTAGAATGAAATCACCAAATCGTAAAAGAAGTTTATGAGGGCTTGGGAAAAATCAGGAGGGATGCATTCCCGAAAATATTTTCTAAACTTTCCTAGACTTAGGCTGGCCGCCCACTAGGCAGCCAGGCTGCCGCAGCCTAGCTGCCGCAGCCAATCCGACATATGATATCTTATTAGGATCCGCACACTAGGCAGCCAAAATCTTCTGGCTGCGGCAGCCCTGAGAATCTGCACATCTGCACAGGTAGCCACGTGGCTGCCCGCAGCCATCAAATTGAACGTGAATTTATGAGGCTGCTTGTAGTCCCCGCTCACTTGTTGCAGCAGCCAGGTAAAATGTCTTTCGACACTGAAAAATTAATACGCGAAATTGAAATTCGTAATGCGATTTGGGATATATCCTGTGATGAATATAGTGATCGCGATGCCAAGAGAAGAAGATGGGAGGAAATTACCAACATTATGTGTAAAGAAAATATGTTGGAAAATGAAAAGAATGAATTAGGTAAGTTAGTTTTTATTGGTAAGTAATTATGAACTTAAAATTAAATTTGGAAAACTGTGGTACTTCATGATGGATGTGACATAGCTCCGGTCAGGAGGTATATAATAATTACTACCCCAATGCAACTCTGCTTTGCCATTCTAGCGGGTTTTCGTTGTTAAAATAATCGGCAAATAAATCTCTATATGCTGATGCTGCTCGATTTCCCCTGGCTGGTGGACTTGGTTGAATTTCCAACTCTGGAGGGACGTACAATGTGTCTTCAAATTTATATCCGTCTCTTTCACACACGTAATTGTGTAAAATGCAGCATGCTTTGACAATGGCAATTGCGAATTCTTTTCGGACATCCAAAGGGCGGTGAAAAATTCTCCATTTATTTGCCAAAATGCCAAACGCGCATTCTATAGACCTTCTTGCACGCGACAAGCGATAGTTGAAGATTCTCTTGTTGTCTGTCAAGTTTCTCCCTCCATAAGGACGCATTAAATTTTCAGATAAACTGAATGCCTCATCTCCAACAATGACGTATGGCATAGGTATTCCATTCCCTGTTATGGGTGTTTTGTTTGGTATTCCTAAGTTTTTATTCACAAGTTTTTGATACAAATTGGATTGCTTATAAATAGACGAGTCAGCACATTTTCCGTATGCTCCAACATTTATATACGTGAATTTATAATCCGCATCACACATAGCAAGCAAAACGATAGAAAAATAATTTTTGTAATTATAGTAAAGAGAGCCTGATTCACTTGGTTTTTTTACTCGTATATGCTTTCCGTCGATCGCTCCAATGCAGTTTGGGTAATTAGCGGTTGTATTAAAGCCATTTGCTATTTCAATCCATCTTTCTTCATTTAACTCTGGAAACGCTGTATGCCTCAAGTTCTCCCAAATTGCCAAGCAAACTTTATATATAATAACTCGAACAGTGGTATATCCAATCCGAAAATTATGATTCAATTCTGCCATACTACATCCTGTTGCCAGATATCTGAAATAATATATAATTTTTCAGGTAAATCATTGCAACAAAAATGGAAAAATATCAGGACAAGTTTCAGCAGAGAATTAAAGCGTAGAAAGGGCATTAAAAGTGGATCAGCAGCTTCTCGAAAAAGCCCATACACATATTTTGAACAGCTGCAGTTTCTCAGGGAAACTGTGACGATTAATGCAACGGATAATAGTTTGGAAGAAGGAGACATATCTCAAAATATTGGTGAAACAAACGTACAAACTCGTTCACCTATTAACAAAAAGAATAAAAAAAATGACGATGACACTTTGGTAGAAGTATTAAAGCAAAGTATAGCTAGAAGGGAAGAGCATGAGAGGAATCAAGAATCTGATTCCGATAGATTATTTATGTTATCGCTGCTGGACGATTTTAGGAAGGTTCCGCAACATCGTAAGCTTTCTACAAAAATCCAGTTGATCGAAACAATAAAAAGAGGACAAAGTGATCAAATGGAAAGTAATCAATCATCAGGCGTTGGACTGTACAGCCGTATATCTGGCCGAGAAGTCAACAATCGCCAAAACTACTCAACACAGCCCACATATATACCAGAAAACGCAGCTAATGGCCAATATCGTCATGAATTTCACTATTCTACGCCTGTTACTCATAAGCAGGGTACTCCAATAGAGTATCACCATTTATCTCCACAGTCAAATGGTTCTGATGCAACGCAGAGTTCCGAAATATTAGATCTATTTTCACAGTCACAATTACAAGACATTTAAAAAATGTCTTGTAATTGTGTCAAAAAAAATGTCTTGTAATTTAAAATGTAAAATTAAAACATTTTTTGGTTTTGTATAATCCTTTAAATAATAAATAAAAAAAAATCATTTTTGTTTTATGTACTTACCTCAAAGTTATTATCAGTTTTTCTTCGGGAGATATACAAGCTCGCATGCGAGTATCAGTACCCCCAATTGAATTTCTAAGATTTCCTAAAAGGCTATCAAATGTTTGTACAGACATTCTGGTGTAGTTGAAAAAACGGTCCGGATAGTTTCGAAGATCCTTAAAATAATTTTTAAATAAACCCTTTGAGTGCCGTTCCAGAAGTAGCGGATGAATCCAATGTCTTCTTTTTGCTTTGCGATTCTTACGCCTACGAGACAAACGGTAAATAATAATAGCATCTTCCACATCCATTTCTTTCGACTGGTCAGTGACTACTTATCAGTTTCGACAATATCTGGCTGCTGATAACTGGCTGCTGATAACTGGCTGCTCAATAATTTGGCTGCGGCAGCCAGGCTGCGGCAGCCTGGCTGCCTAGTGGGCGGCTAGCCTTATATGATTTTTTTGAAACACGCAAATTTTTTTAAGCTCCTTTAGGAAGTGTATATTTCTTCCTCATATGTAAACAAATAAAATGGAATAAGTATATAAAATATTTATTATATAAAATGAATGATATTAGTTTAAGATTAAAATACTTACGAAACTTACAAGCTACGAGCATCGAAAATGAAAACTTTCTTAGCCTACTTTAATTTATAAATTTGGTGTGTAGTGTAGTGTTGTGTATTGTAATTGTGGATTGTGTTCCCACACTACTCCTCCCCAAGTATCAGGATGAAGCTGAGGTCGAGGAGGCTGAATAGCGTGGTTTCTTAGCCTTGGCGACTGCCTGTACGGGACCGAAATGGACGATGGCCAGCTCTCGGTGCTGAGGCAGTCGCCAGCAGCGCTGCCGAGATGGTCCAGATCTCGGGGCTAGTGGCTGCCGGAGATCATTCGGCGGAGATCTTCGGTTATTTGAGTGTGCCACATATGGATGTGTATAGTAGGTTTGACCATATCTAATGTACATTCCTGCAGGTGTAGCATCAGTGGCAGAGCCCGGATGATTGTATGCAGCTCCGATTAGCTGAGGATGGCAGGGATCAGTTGCGATCGGAACTACAGCAGCCGCTGACGGATACATTGGTAGAATACGTGTCCCACGTGCCTTGTACGTTGGCAGAAAATGTGTTCTGCGTGTCACGTAGAAGGGTGGAAACGATTTGCTCCTATATCCATTATGTGATTCATCGAGGCAATGCTATTCAGTGAATTCTTGGATTAATCGCTGCTTAAATTTGTTGCTGTGTATTTGTTGTTGCTGCTGTGGTCCCTGAACCTGGTGGCTATCAATTGGCTAGACCGCATCTTGGAAATTGATTCTGCCCTTGCGGCTGTTGATTGTTTTGCAGTTGCTGATTATTCTGCTGGAGCTGTTTTTGAATGATCTTCTGTTGTAGTCAGTTTTGTTACTGCGGGTTCATGTCCTGCTGAACGGATTTCGGATGAAATCCGGAAAAATAGCAAGCTGCTGGCCTTGTTGTCCTTGCGTTAGACTTGTGATATTATGTTATTTTGAGCAGAATTTGAAACAGCTCGATATATTTGAGTGGAAGCGTTCGATGCAGCTGGCGGTCAATGCTACTGTGATTGCTTGGCTTGAAAAGGGGCATTATTTCCGAATTTGGCGTTGAATGTTGATTGTGCGAGTCCATCGTCGGAGTCACCAATTTAGGAACTATAGTATAGTGTTGTGTATTGTAATTGTGGATTGTGTTCCCACACTCCGAAGAATTTACCTAGACTCCCACGATTTGTTCTATGCTTCACCAGTTTTTAGTTTTCCACAAATTTTTTTAGAGTCTCAAGATTTTTCCTAGGTTCCCAATATTTTTTCTAGGTTGCCAGGGTTTATGCTTGAATTTACATGATTGTTTTTAGACCCACTGATTATTTTAAACTCTAAACGTTTTATCCTAAACTCCTATGATTTTTCCTACGCTACCAAAATTGTTTGTCATGCTGCAAGGGTTTTTCATAGACTACCAGGACTCTTTCTAGACTTGCCATTTTTTCTGATTGATTGATTAAGGAGTCTAAACCTGGTACTAATCAAGGAAAAATATTGTCAGATTTCCAGAAAAATAGCTTGTTTTACTCTCATGGTCCTTGACATACAAATATTTTGAAAAAGAGTTTAATATATTTGTTTAATTTTTGAACGATTGTTTTGTGCAGCATATTAAAATATATTTCACCGATTTAAATATTGAAACATCAACTTTAAAAGCAATTCGTTAAACTAGCCAGTTTAATAATCCTAAGATGTCACTACAGCTTTCGGAAAATATCTTGTTGTAATTTTTGATATGAACAAAAATTTTCAAATAAAATTAATCATCCCCCTCCTTAAGAGCAATCTGTTAAATAGAACACGACCCCGAACAAAATCAAACCATAAACCTTTATATCCCCACAAGCCTAATTACCACTCTCATTACCCACCTTTAAACACATCGAGGTCATAAAAAATCGCTCACTACAAAAGACTCGAATCAAATAAAAATCAATTGAATCGCTTCAAGGTCGGCAAGGACTAGAGCATTCCAGGAACTTCTTCCTCATTCGCGTACATAACATAGCAAAAAAAAAAATTTACGATAACGAGAGTCACGCACAGTTCGTAGCACTAAACGTCACGTCCTTACCATCCTAACCATCCCATCCATTCGAACTTTTGACTATACGACACGTTCCGCAGGACAACATGAGCCCCCCCGCCACGACAAGAACATGATAGAATAAGTAGACGAGAACGACAACAGTTTCGGGCCGTGCTCAGTTTTCGCATTTATAAGGTAATTTCGGGAAATTGCTTAATTTTGACATTCCGGAGGATTAAGCGATGTCAAAATTCCCGAGAAATTTATGATCTTTGCGTGTAAGCATTTTTTTCTCTCTCTTTCTCTCTCTCAACCCGCATAGTTCTCCGTGACTTCCTTTGCGTTCCCGGTTTGCGACTGGCCGTCGTTTATTTTTTTTGATGAGCTTGATGCCTCTGAAAAGAAAACGATGGCAGTTGATTGAAATTCATCCATGCATTCACTCATCCATGTGAAAATATTCCACGTTCCAGGCTCTGGGCGAATACCCGCACTATCACTTGCCTATTTGAAAGACAGATAGAAAGGAAACGACAGCACCGAGATAATATCGAACCATTCACATCGTCTTCCGACAAACGGACCTGTAGAAGCTCCGGAGTTAGCTTAAAGGGATAGCATGGACGACACGGACTGCAACGACAGCGACAATCTCGTTGACGGTACCGTTGTAGTGATTCTCTTCGTCTACAAGGAATTCATTGAATACTTCCTTTGCTCGGCATCGATTCAAAGGAAACACACGTATAATAGGAGGAAGACATGGACTATCAGCAGAAATGATGGAAAATCTCAGTCCGGCACTAAGGCGAGGAGCATCTTCTTCTGCTTCGTTCGTTCTCATGGATAAACGGAATGACAGAAGTAGTCGAAGAAGTTCATATAATCAAGTCAAACTGCTGCTTGTAACAATTTACAGTAGTGTGTTTGGAAGGAATCTGCTAAATTGTGAGTAGAAGCTCTGCTTGACTAACTAAACTAAACGGGCACTAGAATGGGAAGGACAAAGTTCCTTTCCTTTGCATCGTGTTCGAGTGCATAGTACGATATTTGATTTGGCGGCAAAGATGATATAATATAACTGAGATATGTAGTTTTTGCTGCATCGAAATCGACATGGAAGTTTTGAAGTAGAAATTCGGTACTTGCGTAGTTTTGAGGCTATGACTGGAAGCTACAACGGGATTAGAGACAGTATTGACTTTTGAGTGAAAATTGAAATACCAGTGAGGCTATTGGTTGATCTTTTCATTGGATGTGGATATGGATTTTCGGTCTTACAGTATGCTTTGATTGATTTTAAAAAGGAGGATGATCTCTTTCGAAGTTTGAACGAATTTGAGACCGTTAGAGGATTTCAGTACGCAAAATTTTAGAGTGTTTTCAAAGTAGACTTCTAAAGAACCCTGTGGTGAATTGAAATTGGTCATAGTTTCAGTTGCATAGTAATAGCCTTTCTATAACTCTTTGTAACTCAAAATCCTGGTCAATTGTTGGCCAAAAATGGAGCTCTGGCCACAATTTCAAGCAATTAACGAAGCCAGCCTTGACAAAAAAAAACTTTGATTAATATTATAATAAAATAATGAAATTCTTTCCCATCTAAATATATCACAGCAGTCAACACATAAACAAAATACCAGTCACAATCATTTCAGATTTTGAAATCCCCTTTACTGAATATCTGATCACAGTCATATAAGCAAGTACAACAACCCTCCGAACAATCACATTAAAAGTATTTTAATATTTCATATCAATTCCATTCCGAACTCAAACACACACTCACAGCTCCTTGGCTCGATGCAAAGTTGAAATCACGGACTACGATCTTATTCGTAAGTCAAAGTCCCCGCGGAACGTGAGTAACTGTGTGGTAAATATAAACAACAACCCTTTTCCCAAGTGACACATAATATTTGCTTGGTTATGTTTTATGCATTAGATTGCGTTTCGGTTGTCGCGATACCGTACCGTCAATAAAACAAACAAACAAACACAGGAAGGAAACCCCCAAATCAAAAATAAAAGCATAAAATTTAAGTCTCATAGGAATCTAATCATTCCGAATCTTAAATTGGGTTTATGATTTTTTGTTAAGAGTCTAAGAATAATATTCTAAAAAATGATGGTATGAAAAAGATGGGAAGGTTTGAACGAGGCTGATATTGAAAATAAGGTGGAATGATTTAAAGATGTTAATATGATAGTCCTTGTGCTGCTCGGATTAAATAGAAATTATTGGAATATGCACTGTCAGACTCGACAATATTCCCAACAACTTCTTCGGGAATAAAACATTTGGATCAGGGATGTTACAGACCTCTGAATCTGCATTCGCAGAGCATCTGCATTATTTTTAAAATCTGCATCCACATAAGCATCCGCATCAGTTTTTGCGGAACTGAACCGGATGCTTTTTTGGCAGCCGTAGCATGAACCACGAATGTCGAAATTAGTAAACGAAGTCAGATTGCCGCGCATTTGAATTACCTGCGCCTTAGGAATGAAAGCCGAGTCTCGTTGAAGTAAGTTGACTCATTCAATGCCTTCTAGAAATACGGGCCGTAATGCAGAATGACGACGTCAGAGCATCGGGAAAAATGTCGCGAAAAACACACGTAGTCTTATGGGACGTCCGCGGGAAAATGTTAATTGTACGGGTTGTGTTAAAGTGAGTGAAATGAAAACAAAGTGGTACATGCGGAACAGTGCTAGTCAACAGCTAAAACACAAATTAATGCGGTGCGTGCGGTATAATTGGAAAAATTCGCTACGAAATGCTTATCAGTATTTGTTAGGCTATGTGATGTTTTGTGTCGATTTGCTGTGGCGATACAATAATTTGGTACAAAATGCAACTCATGACTAAATATTATTATTATAACGCGTCCACGCACAAAAAACTAACGTTTTATTCATATTTTAACCAAAAAACCGCAAGTGAAATCTCCGTGTACACCGGCACTGCCTCGTGGAAATGTCAAAATTTCCTAAACTAATGACGTCACGGCAAGAACGATTACGTAGCCTGACGGCCCGTACTTCTAGGAGACATTGACTCATTGCAGCGAGTTATTTGGTTGTTCGTTTCAGTTTGTTCTTAGTAAAATATACTTGCTTGTGATTTAGTGCTTGCTTAGATTTAGCAATTATTGGAGATGGCTCCTCATGCTGAAAGTGCGGTTTGGCGTTATTTCAAAATTAATAATAATGAAGATTTCAAAATTAATAATGAAGATAGAAAAAAAATGTACTCTCGTAAAGGAAGGACAACTACTTCATTAAAAAATCATCTTAAGTCGATGCATTCAGAAGAGTACTCTTCATTTTTAAATGCTGAAAATGAGCAGCAAACATAAAAAAAAACTGTTAAGACCAAGTAAACTTTAAACATTGCAGGAAATCATTCAAAAGGAGAAACAATGGGAAGGTCTCGGGTTTCGAAGACGCATGGAAGCTATAGTGCCGAAATATAATCTAAGGGGACGTAGCTTTTCCACAGATTTTGTGTGTGAAGATTTGTATAAAAAAGTGGCTATTAAAGTGAAAAAAATGGTCGAGAATTTATATTTCATGTCATTTACAACAGATATATGGACGCACCCGAGCTCTAATGTTTCTTTACTAAATTTGACATGTCATGAAATATCAAAAGACTTCAACAACATGAATTATATTAAAGTGCGAGACATTTGATGACCGTCATACAGGATATATCATTTCCAATAAATTTGACTCAATGCTTAACCAATGGAACATATTGAAGAATCAAGTGCATTGCATGGTTCGCGGTGAAAGCGAAACATGAAAAAAGCGATGGGTTTATCGAGCGCATAATAGCGCATGAGCTTCAACTAGCAATCAAAACTGCCTGAAAGTCACAGCAAAATGTTACTGATTTCCAACAATAATGTAAAAAAATAGCTACTCATTTAAACCATTCTACAATAGTGCAAAAATAGCTGCATAAAATTCAGGAAAGGTTAAACCAACCTGAATTAACTGAATTAACCAGGTGGAATAGCACACTTTACATGTTCGAACGGTATATTAAAGTAAAAGATGCCTTAAGCATTGATAGCACTGGCAATAGCATTCCTCTTATTCTGCCGGAAGAATGGAAAATTATGGAGGGCTGCGTAGAGATGCTTCAACCATTTGAAGAAGCCACACGAGAGTTGAGTAGCTTGCAAGCGTTGATGTCGTCAGTGATTTCCATTATTCACATGTTAAGCAAAAAACTGGAAGAACTTTTTCTTAGCACAGCAGATAGCATCGATCCCATTGAAAATGTTGTTATGACGTTAAAAAATGAAATTGCAGCTAAATTTTGTGACCTGGAACATAACCTTGTATTTACATTGGCTTCTTATTTAGATCCACGGTACAAGTGTAAATTTTTTAAACTAATTGTTGAGTCTGAGTTAACAAAGCTTAGCAAAAGTGAAACAACACATTCTAACACTGATTTTGCAAAGACGTCGAAAACATCATCCTCAATCGAAGAAGTTAACGATAACCATCGATCAGAACGACCTTCGAATTTTCAGAACGACCTTGCTTTGATTTTTGGCTCTTCAAGCGAGGATGAAACTGAAGTGTCGTTTGGCGTCAGTTATGATATGGCCATGAAATCACAGTTGAAAGACTATTGCAATGAAAAAAGGATGAGTATATACGAAAATCCTTTAAACTGGTTGAAAACTAAATCTAGCAAATATTAGTGCATTGTTGCTCTCTCCCGGTGATTCTTGTCGGCTCCACCAGCCAGTGTTCTAAGTGAACAACTTTTTAGCGGTGCAGGGTTGATTTATGAACCTGTATGCAATCGGTTGCACGCAGAAAAAGCGGCCAAACTGTTGTTTTTAAAATATAATTTGCCACTCCTGAAGTTTGATTACTAATCTAAGAATGTGTATATACTTTATGAAAAACTCATGTTTTATTTCATTTAACGACTCATTAAAGATGAAATTAACTTTGCATTTATTTTAAATTGATATCAAAAAAATATATGTATATTTGAACATTATCAAATTTGTTTTGCTGAAACATCCGCATCCGCATCTGCAGATATTGCTTTGAAAAATTCGCATCTGCATCCGCATCTGCAGATCTGACGAAAAATGACATCTGTAACATCTCTAATTTGGATATTGACAAAAGTACCATTTCGGCGTTTTCTAAGAAGCTGGAAAATAATTTGACCTCAGGTCCTGACGGCATTCCTAGCATTATTTTCAAACACATATTGTGTTTTCTCTCTGTCTCCTATTCTTGTTCACTTATTAACTTTTCGCCATCTGTCGGTATCTTTCCTAGTTTTTGCAAACATGCAATTGTCACATCTATATATTAAAAAACGCTAGCGCACCTAAGCCACTAGAAACACTAATGTTCGAAGAACAGTAGAAGAATTGTGCAGATTTTGAGTGCATATTCTACCACACGAGCTGCTTATTACAGCTAAACTGTTTGAAACGCCACGTTTTACTTTGGTCTCAAGAATGCATTATAACTCATACGGTGGAAAGGTTTCTGATATTACCACTGGCATGAATTTCAAAGTTTATGAGAGCAAAACACTTGTTCATTATATTCGTTATCAGTTGCTTATTTCATAAAACTTTGAAAGCAGCACTGTAACTGAAGTTGGTGTTTGGGGCTGCGATCCGAAAAATTCGCAGAGCTTTGGCAATTGAAACATTGGTTATTTATTTTCATTGTAAATGTTTCCGGTATGAATACTAACCGTAAGCATTTATTGATACAAAAATAGCACTACCGACTCGTGCTAGCAACCTTTTGCCAGTATCAAAGCCAAAAATATATCACATCTGCTTCACGTTGAAATTAGACCTCTATATTCGAACAAACAACTCAAAATATTTTAGAATTTGTTGCCGAAGATGAATTGTCCTTATCAACGTTAATAAATTTACAAGAACGAAAATTTGGGAGAATTTTTAAACATTGATAAGGCAGTACACACTGAAAATGACGATATTGAGATTCGACATGCAAATCAAATTGACACTGTGGACGAAAACGATTCCAATGACGAGGAAACCATTCAAGATATTGATCGAATAAAGTTATATGATGAGGCCCTGTAGCAAATTGTTCGTTTGAAGCAATTCGCAAAAGATGACTATGTAGCATTTCAATACTTGAAAAGAGCAGGGAATCAATTCGAGAAACAATAACTCAAATGGAAACAAACTAAGCTTCAGCAATCGAAAATTGATCATTTTTTTTCAATTTATCATTTCTCTGCATACTATGTAACACATATATAGCCTAGTTATTATATGTAACACATATATAACTTAGTTATAAAAACAAGAAAAATGTACGTATAAATATAAGCTCCTTTATCTGTATCTACATATAAATGTTAATAAACACGAAGTAATTATAATTGAAATATGTACTTCTTTACATTACACATATGTATGTCTTTAATAAGCATATAAAATTCTAAATTTTGTTCGATACCTCCGGCAAGTGGAACACCTCCCATAGCCGGAAAACAAGACTGGCACCATGAGTGTCCGCTTACGAGAGGTTTCACTGTACTTGTAAAGTTTATTAAATTGTGATAATAGAATTGTGGTTATTGAATACTATTAACAAAATTGCAGAAACGCATTTCTTTTTACAAACAAATATAAAAAAGTATGAAAAGAAAAATGAAATGTAAACACATTAGGTGGGTTTTTTGCTTCTCGATCAAGAGCCGGTTGGGGTACGCGGCAATGAAAACAGCAACTACTGAGGCAGGATTGTTGTTGTTACCTGCCCTTGATCAAGACGCAAAAAACGCACCCATTAACGCTAACTTGCATTGTTTACCTATTCCTGAAATGCTCTAGCGAGAATTAAATAACCCAAGTAATAAGTCAACCGCAACTGAATTTGTAGTATTTTTTCCTTTTTTGGCACGAAGGGAGTCCTTGAAAGCCAGATTTCACTGAATTAAAACGCACTTTGAATCGCAAAATAGAAATAAAAGTTCACAGAAGAAATTTTGATGTGGGAAATCGGTTTTCCAGAAGCACAGCACAACAGCGCCCAGTGTGGGCAAAACTAAACGTTTCACGTTTTTTGTATGAGTTTTACATTTGTTTGAAAATTTAGTTACTGCTCTGAATTCGTCATAAAAATGAACAATAAACACCAAATTCTATGAAACACTTCTGGCTTAATAAAACTGAAGGTCATACTGAGCAATTATCATTTAGCTCCATGTACAGCTGACAACTAACGCATGAAGGAAAACTCAATGTCACATTTAAACATTGTTCTACGAGCCGGTATTTGGATGTCTGATAATTTTTTAAAAGAGCATACTTAACCGAAAAATTTATTGATGTTAATATGCTTCTAAGTGGGGAAAATACAATTAATCGGAAGGTATCTAGAAGAGCGAATGGGTCTGATTATTTTCTATAAAAAGCTGAGCGGTAAAAGATGTGACGCATTAACGCACGAAACTCACAAATGAAGCATGGTGCTGTTAAGCGAGGTTTACTGTACAAATATTTTTTAGCGTTTTGAAATAAATTGCAAACAATCGTTGAGGAGTTAATAAAATTTGAATATTTTGTGGCGATTATAAATTTTTTTAATCATTTGTGGTGTTGCATGCTGTCAAAGCCGCAAAATGTTTTCAAAATTTCCAAAGTGCTCCTAAAACTGATGAAAAATCTGAGTGAGTGAGCTTGCGAATGCGAGTGTTGTGCTGAAGAATAAGATCATCTTTAAAAGAAAACCGAACACTTTTTTTGGGTTGAGTTCACTATCCAAAAATATTCTGTCGTGCGAAAAAGTGACATTTAATGTCAATATGTGAATCACGCGTTTTTACTGTTACAAAAGCAGATATTTTCTATGATGTTATAAGAAATTATTAATCTTTTTCACGTTTGATAATTATACCCGTGATAAAAAATAGTCTTTATCGGTTTTTGATAATTAGTTTTGTATGTGTAATACAAATTTTCAATAACAATTGAAGAGCATTATTCTACAGCCAATCGAAAATTGAAGTACTTTACAGTTTAAGTAAAATTCAGAATAATCACTATAGTCTCCGCTAGTCTCCATTGTCAAAATTTTCATTTCAAAGAGTGATCAGATAATGGAGACATCAAAATTTAGCATCACGAGGGACTTGGTGCTAGACTTTAGAGGAAAATGAGTTGATACTCTTCATTACTTATGAGCTATATGGGTTTTAGCTGCTTATTGAATGAATATGTGTCAGGCATATTTAAATTCGGCTTTATAACTGTGTCCGTCCCTAGAATTTATTTCAGCATTTAATTATTTCCTTAAAATGTTGGCATGTAATAAAAAATGTGTCTGAAATTGTTCTATGTTTTTTTCCTCTTCTATCTTTAACAAGCAAAAATGATTTGTTGATGGTTCTTCTCAATTTTTCAAATAATTACACAGTCCATAGATTTATCGAAATAGACTCGAAATTTCTCATCAGCGCATATGCATTCAAAACAGATTCATCACTCATCACCAACTAAACGAAATGAATTAGTTATCCCGAAACTGATTTCTGTCTACCCAACGCATCAGATGAGTTCAAAGATCCCATCCAAACCACTGGATCCTCATCTAATTTTCTAAATATTTACAATAGTTATCGTAAATTCCAGCCCATCCTCCAAATGTCTGCCTTCATTCTTGTCTATATCGCTTGTACACACGAAGTGAGTACTTACCGATAAAGTGAGCTCTGGAGCACTTAGTAATTACATCTAAGATTTTCTGAAAACATTCCCTAGTGCATCTCTAGATACTTGACGTCACTTCTCCCTAGCCGTATCGAGATATTTCCCAAAGAAAACATCACAAACACCATCATCGCCACCACCATCAACATCATCATCATCATCGTTATAGTGAGCATCTTTGATTTTAGGCGCGTGTGGTGTGAAAAAGAGGGCCCAGGCGCAAATTGGTAAGTAGATATGGTTAGTTTACGATTTCGGTGTTTGTGTGTCGGATACATGACAGACGGAAATACTTGCCTCGATATTGGATATGACATTAAGCAGATGTCAAAACTCTGCTAAGCATCTTAGAGCTGTCTATCTATATAAAAATGCACATAAAAATGGTTCACGTCGATATGCTGATATTGACTTGTCGGTTTGGGGTACGGTTCGTTCTCACTCAATTTTCAGTTTGAAATCATACACAAATATAGAACGCATAGAGCATAAATACAGACATAATTCTTGATTTGTGTGATTGATATCATATTTCTGCCACATCAAAGCTCGAAATGATGGGAAAGCATATTGGTGTAATGTCGTCGAAGAAGTAGTATAGTTGATGGCTTAATATTTTTTTCTTATTTATGATTTTCAATAATTTTTTATATAAGGATGGCTGGCATGGCTGACTTGCATCCATTGAAAATTGAATCATCGATATCTTTGATGTTTCGATGCTCGCTTAATGATTTCATGATTGAATTTGATAGTGATTGGTTTTGCGGATTTTTATGATTTAATGGATTGTGGATGCACGAGCTCGTTGAGTTTTGGACTAATTGAATTAGCTAATGAAATTCGTTACGATGTTTGCATTTTTTCGCCAGTTGCATTGTGGGAATTTACATAGAAACATATCAGTCGACACATCCTAAGTAATGGATAATTTATCATAGCATGGGCTAAGATAAAATAAAATACACCTGAGTCAATAATGTATCAAGTGCAAGCAACTAGCTACTCATAGTTGCCAATTATTAGAAAGCTATTGAATATATGCACACATATATTTTAATAATATATTCTTTGACGAGTTACAGCATTTTCATTCTTTTTGGAAATTTTAAATTATATATCCGATTTCAACAAAATCCACATTTTACTTTTCTCCAAACTATGTATGTATAAAGTTCGGTTCGTAACATTTTTGTACTTTTTTTGAAGCAAATTAATAAAAGGACCATTTCGCCACAAAATTTTTAAAAAATCTTAATTAAACTAAACATTTTCAAGAGATACTGGTGTAAATAAACTGTAAGTTTTTTTTGATTAACAAGAAAATTTCTTTAATTTTTTGGCGATAAAATTTCAAATTCTCGTAACATCACACAGTGTCGTCATATCATTACGAAATTTACATAATTTTACATTATATTACATTACTGGGCTATCAGGTGGGTTTCATTTTTAATAGACTCAAAAAAATTAACAATTGGAAACAGTTCCGATTTGCCTCGAGAAAACCGATGTTGAATAAACGCCCTTTTTCTTTAACACAACCAGCCGGGATAAACGACCTCTTTTCTATTCACTTGCCCGTACACCTCGTATTAACCCAATTATTTCTATTTCAGAAATATCGTGGCATCTTTTTAGCAAAACCCTGAACAAAAGTTTATTACTTAATGATTCTGACTTATCTAAGCTATTAAAACACATCCAGATTAACAATCTTGTCACTAATTTCGTGAGTTTGTTAAAGACAGCCAGTCATGCTTTAAGCATTCGGCAATTTTGAAAATTGCCGTCTTGCCCTATGTAAGGCCTGCTAAATAGAGGCATATTTCCCTCGTTTAGGTTCTTCCTTATTTATTGTCATTCCCCTTTCATTCAGATGCTAACAATGTGCTTTGACACGTCCCGGCCTGAGAGATGCTTCTGATCCTTTACGGACCTCTTCTTCTTTTGTGAATTGCGGCTAGTATATTTTCATGACGGATGAAGTCTACGTAGCATCTCACCTTTTCTGAGCATCTCACCTTTCCTTTTCACCCCATTTTTTATGACCCACCCCAGCCGCGTAGAGCTAACAAACCGGCACCATAGCATCCATTGGGCTTGGGTTAAAGGGTGCTCCGTTTATGGGAACGAGGCGCTTTCACGGCCATTTCTATGGTACTCTGCTCCCGATGTGCTTCTCTGTTTTTCTTCTGAAATGCCTTTTTGATGGTTTGCCATCACATCTTACCCTGCCTTGCAGGCTCTTGACTGGACTTCGGTTCAGCTGAGGCGCCTGCAAGCAATACCCCATTTTTAAATCGCTACAAATGGCGCCCAATGTGGGGCCCTAAAAATTGTTTTCGCTGATCTCAACCAAGTGGGAAAAATAATTTATGAGCATTAGCTTATAACTTCCAAGACCTAACGTCCAAATCTTTCCCAGTAACATGTCCCTGAGTCGCCTCAAATGCGATTCTTACTTTTGCTGTTTAACAGAACAGAGAGAGCTCTCATTTGGACATGTTCTTTTAAGCTCTATTTCCCTTTAGCCTTTTAGAATCAATCCTTTTAGAAAACCATCAAGTAGCTTTCGTTGAGTAGTCTTGTTTGAGCTTTCTGGCTCTGGGTGCAACCCGAAGGCTGACTTTGGATTACTGGGTTTGGTGGTTTACGAACATTCAAAAAGCCCCTGCCCCTCTTTGTGCGGAAGCTACTCCATTGTTTGTTGGTGCTCAGGTCCAGAGAATTTGCTGGGGTTCGGCTCAAGCTGATATAAGATAACGTGGAGTTGCTACCACCAGGTACCTTAAGCTTCACCAGAATTTTCAGAGAGATTGTTGGGTCCAGAACACACACCAATGTTACTTTTGCATCCTTGCCTCTTTTAGTAGGTTTGAGTGGGCAAATAGACCTCCTTTTGGACGTTTCTGTTCCGGAAAAGACCTAAGACCTAAACTAAACTTTCTTGTACCATCAATTTCACTTTTAACGTAAATATTTTTATTTGCTCTTATTTTTGATGTAGCCAGCCAACTAGCTAACCTAATTGGGAAAGTTAGACCAGGAGTGATCGCAATAAAAAGTCTAATTATGTTGAAAATTTATGAGTATTTTTATATTTTCCCGGGACATTTTTCCTATCGAGAATCTTAGCTTTTCGATACAGTACTATTTGTCTTTTTGTTGCGAATTCATATAATAAGTACTTTCTTTTGAAATTTATTTCGGATTCCTGTTTAGGAATATGTTTTTTTATTTTGAATTTAGGTTAGTTACTCACGCAGTGTGTGCAATCTTGATATTTGCATAAAGAGTTAGTCACGTCGCAGTGCGTGCAATTTTGTGTATTTTCAGCCTGCGAATAGTCTGAGTAGTATGCAGTTTCATTGGATTTAAGAGAGTTAGAACCTTCAAGGATTTGTCAAAAATGCCACTGCGACATAGTTGAGAGGACTTGTCCAGCGTGGGAGTGGAGGCGCAGTATACCATCTGCCAACAGCCCTTGGCCAGCGCCCAGGCAACTCATGCAACTCAGCGCCTAGGCAAATGTAAACACAGATTTCACCGAAGTTGCCTCGAACAGTGGCTTAAACATAATCTAGACTGTCTGCTATATGCCGTGGATCACTACGCCTCCCTCTGGGTGTGGAACAGGACCGCTCGGCTATGGAGGCCGAGACACGGGGAGCCAGGCCAAACACAACTAAGCCATGCGTAAGGACCCGATGTATGGAGCGGCATGACCAGGCTACTGAAGCCTCCCGTCACAGCCAAAGACGTTGGCCTCGCTCAGATTGAATCCGAGGGCTCAATTTTTCTTCCTGGTCTAGAGACCCTATCGTCCTTGTGCCACTTGAGGTGACTCGATGCAGTTTTACCACAATAAAGTGGCCAGCATCATAGATGGTTGGGGTCTGAAGTTCTCAGGCAGGGATGCCTCGCTCCTGGTGGAAATCTTCATCTACGGGCTAACGCATTGACTCGTCAGACCCTCGTGGGTCATTTCGACTTGCTGTGCCAGCATGTACATCTGATATTCACTGGGCTAGCAGTCGACTGGTTTAGGAGGTTCCACCGATCCAGGCGTGACTTTATTTGGAGAGACCTAGAAGCGACCCTGAGCGATCATTTCGGGGATCGCTACACGGATGTCGACTTGATGGACTTTATACGTGGCAGGAAAGCATCAGAACGAAGCCTTTGATGAATACTGTGCATATATTCTGAAATCGGTAGATCGATTACAGTGCCCTCTTGGGGATTTCGAACTAGCCGATATCCTCAAACGCAACATGTTGACAGGCATTCATCGTGAATTACTGCAAATACACCTGCCATCGCTTAGATTGTTCCGTCAGGCCGTCCTCCGTGTGGAAATCTTTGAGATGGAGTTCAGAGGTCACCGCAACTAATGCAGAATTAGAAGGGGAACTCTATGAATGGACACATGACACCCCCAAGAGCCTGGAATCTCAGCCATCGCCGTCCGGTCTACCTACTGAAACTGTCGAAAGGTGGGACACCATTTTGACGACTGTATGGAGGATAGAACCATCTCCTGCTATTGCTGTGGAAAGGCAGATACTTACAAGCCAAATAGTAGTAACTGTTTATCAAAAAACCATCAAAAAACATTAGAGCGTGATAGCAACTGGCTGGCTCATTCCTCGAGAGGAACGCTTTTCACTGGAAAAGTCCCTCTCTCGGGTAAAAGACAGATGACGGCATTAAACAGCAAGCCGTAGGCCAAGATCAGCCGACATTACGTTTTGGGGGCTCATGGAGACGTTGACGCTGTGGATCATTCCCACTCTGAGCCAAAATCTTTATCTCGGAGTAGACTCAGTAACTGACATCTTGAAGAAGAGGGTTGTTAAATCAAAACCCAAATAATTAGGTTTTTGGTACTGTAGCTACGGTGCTTGTACCAGTGATTGGTTGCCGACGAGTAATTATGATGCTATGTATCGCAATTACTTAGAGAGACGTTAATAAAAACACTTATCCAATACTATTAATCGTCTATTTTATTTTGCATAATGCTTTAACTTAAATAGATTTTCAGCTAGATACTAAAATGCTGAATTGATTCGAATTTCATGTGACCGAAATTGATTCGAATTCCGCGTGACCGGACATCAGACAGACAGTTGCATTCGTAGGCAATAAAATCTCCAAAAACATATGACGAAAGTATGTTATTTTTTTTTTTGATGTTTCGAATGTAGTGCTATTGCCCGGTCACGCGTTTCCGATACAAATTGTTGCTTATTTGAAAGAATTTCGCTATTGCTAAGATTAACTGACTTGGTCTATATTTGTTTTATTTGCTGTATTGAAAACTTCGCATGATATGCGAAGTTTGTATGTATTCTCGTACCTAGATTTGTTGATTCTATTATTATTATCTTAATGTCTTATAATATCTATTGATTTCTTATTGAACTCGAACAAGGGTATTTCACTTTATCGGAGTGATACATTCCAGGAAAAATAGGAAAATAAAAATTAATCCGAAGAAGACTCAGGCAATATACTTCACTAAAAACGAGAATTAAGCATATTGTCGATTAAACGAAAATAAACGAGCTTATTGCCGATACCACAATCATATATTTTGAGATCTATCATTTCTTGGGAAAAGAACATAAAATAGGTCTGTTCCCGTTCTACGATTAATTGCGATTAAAATGAAAATATCCCCTCTTTCAGTAAAATTCAGTAGGGTCTGAGCTACTGAAAAATACTGAAAAGTGTCAAACGGTGTGGTGCGAGTAAATAGTTTCAAATGTGCGCGGCAAGCAACATATTTTTTGCGTAATGTTGCTATGAAGGTCGAATATTTTTGTGGCGATAATTTATCACTGCTAAGGATGACTTTACAATCACTGTTTTTCTTGCAAAAACCGAAAACTGACACTTTTGGTTGTCAATTTTCAGAAAATGCAATGAGAGCGTTCCCGTACTTTCATGAATTTTCCCCACCACATGATTCAGGAAAATTCAGTGACTGAAAGTACGGGAACAGACCTAATATCTGGGTATACAACTTACATTTCATTCTCATATCGAAGATATAAGGTCGAACATTTTCAAGAGCTTTCACTGCACCTATCAAAACTCCTGTTACTCATTTTTTAAAGGAAATTCTGTAATTCAACAGCGAACAAACGGCTTGTTTTTGGGTGCGCAATCCAGCCAATTATTCTCGATTGGTGAGTAATTGTGTAATATTACATAAAACAAATGTTCGAGACTTATCTACAATAACATGTATTATTTTTATAAGTACTAATTTTCTTTCTATGCTTTGATGACTGTTTGATTTTTTTCTTTGTTTTTTTCTTTTTTTTTTAATGAGACGATATCTGTTATTTAATATAACACTGAAATGTCGAAACAGCCGCAAAAAATATTTTCTCCAATTTACCCGTGTCCAATTCATTTACATATATTTGAATTTAGGTTCAGCTTCCAATTACTACAAATATGCATACAAAACATGCATGAAAACAAATTCTTCATCATTTATCTGTCCACCGATTTCAAGTGCATCCTTTCGGCATCATCAATCAACCCCTCACAGCATGACGTAACACACGAACAAATCTAGCGCACGCGAACTGCATCCTAACCAACCTACCCCTCACCATAACATCAGCTGCAAGAAAATTACTACGCCGACCACTGTTACTTAACAGTGTATTACCAGAATTTTTCTGGACAGCCAATATTCACACAGCAGCAAGAACCATCCGTATTCGCATCGCATTTTCAGTCAGTTTGCGTGAAGTTAGTCCAAACGGAATTTTCTTCGCGTAGTGGAAAAGTGTTTCAGTTTGTCGTAGACTTTCTATGGGAATGTCGCGTGCCGGCAATTCGATCGACATTTCCGTTTGAAATTTGTCGTGATTTTCCGCGTAGTAATTTTTTCTCAGGATACTAAGTAGAGTGTACTGGCACTTGATACGTGTACATTTTTACGGGATACTATAAACAATTTGGAACCGTTGTTTTTCATTTTTCGCGTCAACTTCATTTCGAAGGGGTGATTCAGGAGCAGCGAAATACCCTTTTTCGTACGTACCCCGTTTGACAGGCTTGAAAAAGTAAACTAATTCAGTAAAAATATTCAGGGTCAGTGAAAATGGGCTCGACAGCAGGTTGGATTTGTAAAATGTGTTGTTTATTCCATGATATATAAGATCAACTCCCGAAGTCACGACCCAGGATTATTCGGGTGCTAATAGACTTCGTTTTTTTTTTGTTGTGTTTTTTGGTTGAAAAAGGATAGTCGAGATTTAGTGAAACGGGTTTGGATTGCCTGCAGTTAAGTGTGGAACGGACATCGCGGTGGCCAGGAAGATAATTTGCAAGCTTGTGCTGCTGCTGAAGTAATATGATGTGAACAGTAATCATTGTGCCACGTTTAGCAGAGTGTTGAGGGTGGAGTAGAAAGAGTTTCCTGTTTGGAAAGCGTTTTGTAGATTTGAACGTTTAGACGAGGTTATGATGAATTAAATCGTGTAAAAGAGTTTTTGTTGCATGATTTTGGTTTTTTGAGGTTGGGCGATTCGCTTTAAAATACTGAAGAATTTTGTGTGTGCGGTGGAAAAGGTTAGAAACTAATGAAGTTTGAAGAATGTGTTAAGGTGGTGCTCTGTGATTTTAATCGTTTGAAGAAATAATTATCGACTAGTCTTTCGATAATAGTTATTATCGACTTGAAACGAAGATACATTCCGGTATTATGTGATTGGTTTGATAAGAAGTTTTTCATGTGCGGTGGTCGAATGTTTCTGTGAGAGTGAAGGTGTCCCATAACGGCTAATCAGATTATAGGATGTTATATCCAAAAGCCTGAAGAATAATCAAATTGGTGCAGTGTTCATGTGAATGTCAGCATATATTCAAAAACAAATAAACGGTAGTCGTTTTCAAAGATTGGAGGGTTTGATCGCATGATTAACAAGGTAATGAGACGATATAATTTAAAAGGCTTTTTTTTAAAAAAAAAAAGAAGAGTTAACAACATTTTTAGCACCCAAATGCTTCGAACCAGTAGGGTGAATCATCCTAATCTAGGCGTGGTACATTCTACTTTTTTAAACCACAACAAGAATTAAACTCGTTGAAACCACATCTAAAAAAGGTACAGAAATCATAATTCCAACTGTCGTTCCCTGATTTTCGTTTGAACGAGTTTGATATTTGTAAGATTGGCTTTTGAAGCAGGCCGAAATAAGGAGCATTTAGCTCATGTCAAATTTTTATGAAATATTTTCTTTGAGGAGCTAATCATAATTAAACAACCCTGCTCAAAGACTGTCATTGCAAAAGCGGAGGCATTCGAAACCTTGCGCTTCTGCACTGGCCGGTTATATAACCCGATAACTAAAAAAGCGGCCGAAGAACCTTTATCAAGAGTCGGGACTGAAGCCCCTTAAGGATCGAGCTGTGGAATTAACGACACGATTATAAGAATGGACAGATAGACATGAGAATGGACTGATTCAGTCGCTAGGGGGTACCTTTATGCGCCCCGCAATGATAGCATTGCAGCGACAGCTTATGGATGCGCTATTCGATTATATAGGCCTCCTGACAAACAGAAAGGGTTAGATTTAAGACCTTGGTCAAAAGACAAAACAAACAAAAAGTTAACTATGCTTAGGCATAGGTTAGATGGTAGTTTTAGTGTGATGCAGTGTTTATGCAAATTATCGCCAGGGTAATCACAGTTATATAAATATAAAAATAACTATAAAAAACAAATTAATAAGAGTCAACCGGCCAAAATAGTATAGCCGCTAGATTTTAAGTTTCATTTGTAAATTAAACTTTAAGCTAGGCTAAGGATGTACAACCAATTTAAAATAAAAATATCAATTCAATACAATTAAACAATTGATCCTAGTACTTCCCGGAGGATTGGTGTATTGGTATAAGGGATAGTACTAGCACACACGTTATACTTAGTATGATATAAATTGTTTTCTATCTATTAATTCTCATCAGGACATGTGTCCGTAGAAAAGTTCATAAAAAACTCTGCATTTCACTAGCAGTGTGCTTTATTGATGCAAAACTTGAAAATTTCTTAAAACTTTTCTAGGTTTTTCAAATTTTCAACCGAATCAGGCGGGATTTGGAAAAAATTTAAAAATATTCCCTGCGCCCGGTCTGGTTTCATTATTTTCGTCCTTGAAGTTTGTGCTCATAAATTACTCGCATTTCTTATTGGAATAATAGTAGACTCACCAATACCCTTGAAAAATATCTTGACATTTGAGTTGTTTGGTTAAAATCGTGTAAGTCAATTTACCTCGTTCAAATAGTATAGTTTTTTTTCGGTTACTTGTGAGATCAGTTGTCGCATATACTACTGAAGTTGGAGCTAGTGTGAGCATTTTATGAACTATTTTGATGACATTGGTCATAAGTCTTCGAATAAGCTCCATGTGGTGTTTGGAAGTCTGTCCCCCCAACAATACACCATACGCAGTTAATTATACAATATACGCATTGTAGACCATAAACTTGGTTTCCGAAAGAAAAAATTCAAACCTTTTTATTACGCCTATCATAGGTGCCACTTTGCATTTGGAGTTGTTGATGTGGTTCGTCCAAATCATTTTATCATCTGGCACTAATCCAAGATTTCTAATTAAATTTACATTTTCAAGCTGAACTCCGTTTATTTGACGACGTATATTTATATGATATAATTCGTTTTTTGGGCATTAAAAACTAGTTAACTATGCCGAAGCCAGTTAAAATATTGTTCTTTATCGGCGTTCATGGTATTCTGGAGTGTCAACTCATCATCCCCAGAATAAAGAAGAATGGTATCACCTGCAAACAGCACAATTTTACAAGATCATTGAATGGCCTGTATGCTGTTTATGTATAGCAGAAGAGAAAGTGGACCGAGAACAGATCCTTGCTGGACACCGATATTTTTGTCGAAATTTTTGGCTAGGTTAGGTTAGGTTAGGTTAACGTGGCTGCCGATCTTCAGAGGCCTCACGACCAGCACACATAGGCACAGTGACTCTCTTCTACTCACTAAAGTCAGGAAACCATTTGCTTCCTTTGAAAAACCAGACTATCCCCTTTAGCTTTACCAGGGGCAGTTCCGTATAAAATTTTTGGCTAACGTACCTAGAGTTTTTTATTACTACCAGACTATTTAGCAGGCAATTTCTGACTAGAAGTTTTATTCATCACCAAATCAAGTAAATTGCATGGTCGATGATGTTGAACGCTTTTTCCAAGTCAGCAGAAATGACTCTACCACGATTTTCCTTATCTATTTGGTAAAGTGTACTGCATCCAAGTTGAATTGGAGCCAGCTGGAGCCAAGCTGAATTGGAGCCAGGATAGAATTTCTTTCTATAAATTGTAATATTCTTGAGTCCATTACCCTCTCGAATATTTTGCTCATTATCCTGGTGATAGATAGGAATAATTGATGATAGATAGGATAGATAGGTGATACTTAGATAGGAATAATAAGATTTCAAGATAGGAATAATTTTCTCTGATTTAAGGCTTGTCTGGGCAATTGACACCTTTAAGCTCTTCAAGTCCCTAGGTCCGGATGGAGTCCTACTGGCCATGCTCCAAAATTCAGGTATGCTCACCGTTCCCTAGCTCGTAGAAATTTACAAAAGTTGTCTAGCACTCAGCCACGTGCCTGCAGCCTGCAGCCTGGAGGACCGCTAAGGTTGTATTTATACCCAAGGCAGGTAAAATCAACCATGCTTATCCGAAGGATTACGGGCCAATTAGCCTGACTTCCTTCCTGCCTAAAGTTTTCAAAAGATTACTCGATCTCTATATCAAATAAAGACTTGGATCTCAAGCTCTATTGATAGCCCAAAACGCGTACATAAAACGGAATTCCGTTGAAATGGCTCTCCATAGGATAATTCTCGAAACGAAAAAAGCACTCCGCTGCAAAGAATACGCTTTTGGAGATTTTCTAGATATTGAACTCACCACAGCCATTATGGAGAGCCTCTACGCAACCAACACCCATCCCTCTATTTGTAGCTGGATAAGCAATATGCTTAAGCAAAGTCTCATAACAGCTGAGTGGGCGGGGTCACAGATCACTAGGAAGGTCCATAGAGGCACACCGCAAGGAAGAGTTCTATCCCCTCTCTTATGGAACCTGGTTACAAATACAATTTTGGATAAGTTGGAACGCAAAAAACTCACGGTTGTGGCCTATGCCGATGACATTACGATATTAGTCTCGGGCAGGTTTCCGCTCACAGTCGGCCAGCTCATCGAGCATGCTCTGGGGCTGGTTGAGGAACGGGCGAACACCGTGGGCCTAAGCATCAACTCCAATAAAACTGATCTTGTACTTTTCACAAGGAAGTACAGAATTCAAGAATTAGCCCCAATCAGTTTGAGCGGCGCCAAGTTAAGCCTCAAGTCACAAACTAAGTACTTGGGTCTTATTCTGGACAGCAAGTTCACCTGGAAGGCAAATTTAGAGGAGGGAGTAAAGCGGGCAAGCAATGCGCTTTATGCCAGCAGGAGAGTGCTGGGTAAAACGTGGGGTCTAAGCCCTGCTGTAACACACTGGATTTATACGGTGATAGCTAGGCCTATGCTTGCTTACGGATGCTTGGTCTGGTGGCCAGCAGTGAACAAGACTAACTTTGCCAGCATGACGAACAGAGCGAAGTGGCTGGTGGCTCTCTGTACCACGGGTACCTTAGCCTCGACTCCTTCGTCTGCTCTGAATGTCCTGCTTCATCTCCCTCCACTTGACCTCTTCGTTAGGAGCGCTGCCGCAAAAGCTGCTGTCAGGCTTAGGGAATCGGGATACTACGAGCCACGATCCTTCGGCCACAGCAGAATTGAGCAGGGATACGCAGGTAGCACCGACTATTTGGTCCCCACTCTGTGCTTCGAGCAGAGATATCAGGCGACTGTGGGGGATGGGCAGGAGTGGAATCAGCAAATGGGCGCAGCAACTCTTAGCATCTACACTAAAGGCTCTTAAACTAATACCGGAGTGGGTGCTGCAATATTTTCTCCAGATGCAACTATGGAAACAGCTTTCAGGCTTCCTTATCACTGTAGTATTTTTCAGGTGGAGGTTTTTGCTATACGTAAAACCGCAGACCTATCATACGCCAGAGACACCACAAGTAAGGAAATCAACATCTGTACAGACAATCAAGCGGCGGTTAAAGCTCTGATGTCTTACACATACAAATTTCAGTGTGTACTTGACTGCATTCAGGCCATGAATAAACTGTGCAACAACAGGAGGGTCAGAATTTTCTGGGTTCCTGGTCACAAGGGCATTGAAGGAAATGAGAGGGCAGACGCGTTAGCCAAGCACGGGGCTAGCCTTCTCCTGTCAGGATCGGTTGACATTCCTACTCCAATTCAAACAATCAAATACTCAATTGACTCCAATATGATGCAAGGTGCGATGTGCAGATGGCGTGCAACTCAAAACTGCAAGCTAATCAAAACGACAAAAAACCTGCTCGAATTAACGCGGACTGACTGCAAGGCCGGTCGGCATCATTACTGACCACTGTTTTGTAGCAGCTCATGCCATGAAAATGGGACTCCTAACCAGCGACACCTGTAGGAAGTTTTACAATCCAACACCGTTTGTACCACTGCCCGGCACTGGGGGGAACCAGGCAGCGCTGCTTCGGTTTTTGAAATTTTGTGGTTTAATCCTGACCAATCATTTTCATTATATGACGTTCGGTCAAATAAATTAGGATATTTAATTATCACATAATCTATTTAGGTTTTAGATGTAAATGTTATTCTTATTGGCTTGGTCGTATTTAAAATCATATTATCTTTACAGTTGATTAAGATTGTTTATTGTTTTTGCTATTACAATTGTCTTATGCTGTTTTGCAAAATGATACCTATTCAGTTCAGATTCAGCTTAGTAAAATACAACAACAACAATTATTTATCAAATATAATCAGCTTTTGAATTAAATCGGAATAGTATAAAGTGCATTTACGCTAAAGGGTACACTGAGAGAATCAAACTTGTCTCCCTACGTTCGAACTAAGAACCCCACAGGATAGGAGCCAGCACTATACTCACAAGGCCACACGATCTCATTAACATGATGTCCCTTTTCTCCAACGATTGTTTGCCTGTAGTTTGTTTGGAAGGGTACACCGTGTCATAGTTGTGCTTAATGTAGCAATCTCCATACACGTCCACCTCAAAGCAGATGCATGCTTGTGAATTACATTGCACTTAATATACATATCTTTTCTTGTCAGATTAAAAGCGTAACTGACACCCCAAATTCCTTTCAAATTAAATACCCATTAAATACTAAATGTCAGTTTTCATTCATTTTCACACTCCAAATACTAAGGCAATGTAAATAAATCATACCGAATTCAGAACAAATCTTGTTCATTTTCCCATTTCGGAAAGCCCTACTCTACGACTGACTTTTATCGAAGGTTACATGTAATTTCATCTGAAATTATGTTTTGAGGAATGAGGAATCTATCTACGTTGGGTTGTAGTTAGATATTTAATAATTCAGAATCTCTCTTCTGCAAACTGAAATTCATTCGCTGCAGGATAGTGTCATCTTCATGTTTACAGCAACACCTAGATCTTAGACTTGCATAAGTGGATATGAAGGTAGGTATGTGTTACCTCAAGCTTATGTGCATATTCATATCTTTTCATATTCGATGTGCCCCAAAGCGACACATGTCTTGTTTTTGAGAAGCGTAAATATATATTTATTTATAAGATGCATACTTGTAGAATTTGTTGGGTTTTTATCGGTCATGTTGAGTGCAGAAAATCAGTCTGGTTTTGAACAGTATGTTAGTAGATGATTTACTCAGAAATTCCAAACCAGCTCGTATGTAGGTGTATTATGGTATATTTTTAGAATAAGGTTGAAAATATCGTAAGGGACTGTCGTTTGCTGATATGGTTCATTGTGACATCAAAGTATGAAACTTCGTTGGAAAATAGCTCATGACCTTTAGTCAATTAGCACAAATATGGTCAAATGGTGAAGTTTTTATTAAAAACTGTGAAAGAAAAATTAATTACAATTCACAAAAAAAAACTAAACAAATGCTTATGAATCGTGTATTGAACTCAGTCCCGATGCGAGTTTAGTATTCGTTTTTAGTTAATTAGTTAAAGGGAGTTTTCTTCATAAAGGTTATCAATTTGTGAACACGGCTCCCTTCTTGTCTATAAATTAGCATAGACAACGTATATCGTCTCTAATGCTTATCAAAGCAGACAATATTTGATACGGAAAACTGGATGGTTGTGCGGTATAAGCCTCCGAAAGCAGAATCAAATCCACTTAGTTAAAATTTCATCCCACAAAAACAATTTCCATTTTCAGTTTTATTGTTTGAGGTTGTTTACATTTCATTTTTCCATTTTTAACTTCAAGATTTTTTTCTGGAGAGGATAAATACAACATGTGTTATTTATATCTTTTAAATGCATGATTTGTTTTTGTTTTCAAAAAAGAAAAAAATTATTTATAAATAGTAAGCGGAATGAAGGTTAGCGGAAAAGTGGTGATTTAACTTTTTTTTGCCTTGTAGGTAGTTTTTCTGCTCGTGTAGCTTGTGTAGTGTAGTGGGTAGAGCACTGACTTCTAGTGTGTGGAGTCCGGTGTTCGAATCCAGATTTGGACGAGAAACCGCACACCAAGCTTTGAGTTTACCTAGCTCTGAAGCTCATATTGCTCCTCTCGAGCTAAATCAGGGATAAGAAGAGTCGTGGAACTAATCACTCCAAACTCGTATTCACAATTGATAATATTACTGATATATTGATTGATTGATTGTTTGTTAATTTGTGAATGGAGTTTTTTTTACCATCTTTAAGCTTCGGCCACAACAGTATTGAACGGGGATACGCAAGAAGCACTGACTACCTGGTTCCCACTCTGTGCTTCTAGCGGCGATATCGAGCGACTGTGGGAGATGGGCAGGAATAGAATGAGCAAATTTGCTCAGCAGCTCTTAGCATCTACACTGACGGCTCGAAAACAGCTGCAGGAGTAGGTGCTGCAGCATATTCTGCAGATGAAACTATGGAAGCAGCATTCAGGCCTTCGAATCACTGTAGTAATTTCCAGGCGGAGGTTTTTGTGATACGTAAAGCCGCATATCTGGTATATGCCAAAGATACTATAACTGAGGTAATAAATATATTTACGGACAGTCAAGCGGCGGTAAAAGCACTGATGTCTCACACATACAAATCGAAGTGTATACTCGATTGCATTCAGGCCCTGAGCAGACTAGGTAACAGCAGAAGAGTCAGAATCTTCTGGGTTCCCGGTCATAAGGGCATTGCTGGAAATAAGAAGGTGGATGAGTTAGCCAAGTATGGAGCTAGTCTTCCCCTTTCAGAATCGGTAGACATCCTTACTCCTATCTACACGATTAAGTACTCAATTGACTCTAAAATGATGCAGTGTGCGACGTGCAGATAGGATGCAACTCAGACCTGCAGGGCAACCAAAATCATGTGGGGGTCATACAATCTCGCATCGACTAAATACCTCCTCGAGTTAACACGGACTGACTGCAAACGACTGGTTGGCATCATTACTGGCCATTGTCTTGTATCAGTACATGCTATGAAAATGGGACTCCTAACGAGCGACACCTGTCTCAGAAACAATCCAGCATCTCCTGTGTCACTGCCCAGCACTAGGGAAAACCAGACTGCGATATTTCGGTGAGCCCTGGCTGGTGGATCTTTTGCACGTGGCGGAGCAAAAGCTGAAGGACATCCTTCAGTTTGTGAAAAAGTCCGGGGCCTTTGATGGCCGCTTGAGCTGAACTTTCTTTCTCGGGGCCCATTTATCTGGTATCACTTTGAACCAGTAGGTCTATGTGTGGCCTTGTGCCAGCCAGTACAACCTTACCTAACCTAACCCCTAGACTTGACAAAGGTTGCTATTTAATTACTTTACTTTTCTGAAGATTTAGAATTATATTGTCGCAAAGTTTACATCATAAAATCAAGCAAAAGAAATTGAGTAATTGAGATCGTATTTGTTGACGTGATCAATTTATTGCTTTTCTTTGAAATTCATCAAAACAACTATAATTTTCATTCAAGTAAAGAATAGCTCTGCATTTAGAGGAACATAGGATGCATTCCACAAATAATGTGTCCAATTTTTTCCAGGCTTATTAAGTGCGTATTTTTGCGTGTCGATCAAGAGCTCGTTAGAGCTGCTTACCCTAACCAGTTTTTGATGGCTTGATGGCATACAACCATGTATATTGATTCTATACGATCATGTGTACTGATTGATGTATGATTATACAGTTGATCAAGGAGATAATATAAACAATACTGAGCTATAGAAGTTTTCAGTTATAAAATAAATATTTCTCTTGAAGAGAATCGTGGTCGATTTGAACATATCCATAAAAGTTCAACCAGTCATGGCGTTACGCGGCGAAGCAGATGCGCCGCGAAAAACCACGCAATACATATATTGCACCCAAACACAACTTTTCGAACTGCCAGAAAAGTGGCATGCATATTAAGCAACATTTTGCTCAATTGTTGTTGTGAACTGTCCGTATGTAAAGTGGTGATGCGATACGACTTGCCATATGTTCGCTCATGCACTGTATGGGCATTTATATTCACTGGTGTTTGCGTATGTAAAAGAATGCCGGTTTTGATATTTACTTATGTTTGTAAATTCATGTTTGGTTAGGGCTTAAACCTTCAGACTTTAGGTTTTTTTTACTTATGGACTACTGGCAAAATTTAGGAACCTAAAATTAATATTTTCTGCTGTCAGTATTCAAAATGTTAAAAAAAATAGGAACTGAGTTTGAATGGAAAATATTTACTAGTTGTAAAAATGGTTCATGACATTGTATTTTGAATGGGATTTTACGCATTTTGTGAAGCACATTCTGTCTGTCCAATTTCAGGCAACTCTTTCAAGCATTTAAAGGTCTGTTTCACTAATACTACGCTGAAACTCAGTTAACCCCAACGACTTTATTCAGCTATGTGAAAAAATTCTGCAGTGACATTAAATTGCAGGATCTCTGTGCTCATTTCGTTGGTCCACTTCGTTGTATTGATAGCCCAGTAAGTCAATGGCGTTTTGACTAATATAGAACATATCACTATCCTGTTGCAGCCACGTCTTCTCCAGATTAGTTTCTTCATCAGTATCCGGAGATGGGTAGCACGTGAGTGTAGCAATTAAAATAAGTCTTTCACTCGCCCCCAACATGTGCTTCAGAAACACTTCTCCACTTGCTGTGATCATGTCTTGTTCCCCTCTGCCGACGTTTTTGTGAACACACAGTTGAGATGAGGCAATCAAAATGTGACAATTAATTAAGGCAATCAATTGATTCGATTATGACCAACACTGTTGTGTGCGCACATGAATGGGTCAATCGCCGCACATCAACAACGTATAGAATTCCGTTTCAGAGTCCCTCACTAAGCTCTAGCACAGAGCTGACTCGGATTTCGGGGTGAACGGTAAAGAGTGCAAAACAAGGCTGTACGCAATTCGACAAGGCGGCAGATTACCAATCTGTGGTGCAGTCGATTATGATGGGAACTCGCCGTCGAGTTAATCAGAGGTAAAGTGACTTGTAGAACTAACCACTCCGCACTCGTCTTCACATTGATAATGATTTTCGGAATGTAGCTCTCTACCAGCTTCAACTCTTAACTCAAGTACGGAGATTCGATCAAAATAAATTGGTTCAAACTCTCCCAATATTAGCAGTTAATTCATAGGCACAGAATAATTGACTAGATATTCTGCACGGCGATGAATTTATGCGCTATAATTAATGCGATGGCAGTCAATAAATATCTTGTCAAATGCGTTTTTTTTTCGCAAAATAAAATTTTCGTAGATTGTTTTGACGATACAAGAAAAGATCGTGCTTAAAACTATGAAGAAAAATTAACCATGACCGCTTAGTTCTAGCTAAATTTCAAACTCTTTCTCTCATTTAGCAGCATCGTACATTTAAAAACCCGGTAAAATAATGGAATCTATAAAGTGCCATCTATTACAGCCTGTATTTATGTTTTGTCAGTACTTATGTTTTGTAAATCGTTGTTTCGATTATCTACATTTAGTTATTATTTTCTTTAAATAAAGACCTGAAATATAGTCCTGTTCCGCACCTACATAATAAATAAACCAAAAACTGACTGACACAATTGATTGACTCACATTGATTGACTCATCTGAACTGTGTCGACACACCAAATTGAGTCGTTTTTTCCTTCTCCAATCCGGATACGTAGTTCACGAACTAAGGCACGAGCTCTTGCATCAGTTTTCAAAAAAATTAGGAGGAGATAATACCATACAGTGTGCTTTTGCGGGTGAAATTAGTTCCTTTCGTTGTGAACAAAAGTAACCCTCGTCAAAAAGCAGGATTTTTCCATTATTTTTTCACTTTCACTAAAAAGTATTCGTAAAATACTGAAAATAAAAATCAAAATTGGAAGTATTTTCATTCTGGGGGAATTTCGTTGCATGGTAGCTCCTTTTCCAAAGTCTAGTCGCATGAAAAATGTCAAGCTTTTAAGTCAATACATAATTAGAAGTCAAGTTCACCTGGTTTTCGACTGTTTATAGTTGCGGAAGCGGATATTAAAAATTGAAAAAGTGGTTCTTTTTGCCACTTTTCAACAATAACGCTGTATAATCATATAGCGGCGGGTGTAACTTAAATAAATCTTGAGACTCATTTTCAGTTTTCAAGAGACGAACGTAGATCCCGAAATTATTTTCGATAAATACTAAAAACTTCCTGGGACCGTTAGGCGCTGAACGAAAGACCATGAAATTTCGTTATTTATCAGAAAAAATAGCTCCTAAACGTATAAAAGCTATTATATTACTCTGCCGTAAAAATTAATGACAACCCAAAACTTCTGGTTTTAGACAAAAATTGTATAAGAAGAAAATGCAAACTGATTAAAATATCCTTAAGAAAGACCCAAACAAATAGATTTTTGAAATACATATGCCTATATAAAACCGATAAAATGGTTACAATATCTAAATGATTATGCTGCGTAGCAAAATTAAAAGCTCATAAGCCCTTCGGTTACATAAGAGCCAACTCGCATAAACATCCTTCTTAGGTTTTGTTATCTTAAGCCAGCCATAAAATTACTTTACCAACTCATCTATCTCCATCAATCCGGAACTTGATTAAAATTTCCAGTTCTTTTTTATTTTCTTAAAGTCACCAAAAGGGTCGTCAGTCTGTGTAAAGTCTTCCAATATAAACCAATATGATTAGCCTTTTTATTCTGCTTCCTTCCCACAACAACAAAAAAAATATGAAATGTAATCCTTCGGATATAAAAAATCGATGAAAAGGGTCAATCGAGTGAAGCGAAAAGGATCCCTTACTTCCAAACGTTTAACCACACAGCGATGAACACAGCTGGTCAAAACTTCAATAAACTCAAATAAAGTACCATAATATGCAAGTCACTCTCAGTGTAATGTACATGAACTTCCGTCCCGAAATTACACAGGTCGCCCGTTACACGGTCTACATGAAACTAAGAAGAATTACATCATGATTTAATGTCAGAATTGTTACCGAGTATAGCTCGAGTTCGGACGAAAAGGACGAAATGTTTTAGTTCGTGTTGAATGGAACAAACGACGTCATCGACCCAATTCGCGTGAAACTGTACTTTATTTGAATAATCATAGGTCGGCAGACGGCAGGACTTTGTAAATGTATACTTGTGGCTAAAATATACTTTTGTTCAATTAACTTAAACACCTTGGAATTGTTTGCGATGGTGTCCACGGTATGAATCTGACGCTGGTGCAACGGCAAACACTAGGTTTTGTTCGCAGAGTGGCGAGAGTAGAATTATATAATTACCATTTTGGCCTTCGTGTTAAGTTATTATATTCGAAAATTGTTTCGGATTGTTGCTTTAACATGGCGCTTGAGGTGCGTTAACGTAACATGCAAATTTTCCGGATATCAGAATTTATTGAAATAAGGCTCATGCTGAGAGTGCAAATGAAAATAAATAATCATACACAGCATGGCTAAGAAAATAATTAGAATCAAAACTGCTTTAGCGCTTTATGAAATTGCTAGAGACACGAAAACGAGGTTAAACAATCTTAAATTTACTGTGAAATAATCCGGCAATTATTATTCCAGTAACAGCAATCTTTTTACGCGTAAAAGAACAAAATGTTCACGTATTGTAGCCGTTACAGCCTCCGGCATTAAGCAGTAAAATTCATGAGAATCTTAGAGCAATACTCTACATCAGCTTCTCCACCCTAGTATCAGTGTTTATTTTCTAAAAAGATCCATAAATCAAGGCATTTAACCTAACAGCTATCCATCACATTCACTGCACCCTCCATATCTTATGTCTTATTTTTTCACAAGACACGACGTCGTTATCGCGATTTTTGCCAACGTCTTCAAGATGTCGCGCCTACGGTGCCTCACACGAGCGTCATTTATAATATGTTTTAGCGCGAAATCCTCTAATAAAACTCTTCATAGTCCCGCGCACTCCGACTGAGATACACTTCCTTATATTACGTAGTACAGCAAGCATGGTGTACTAGCAGAGTTACCCCGGTAAATAAAGCCCAAGCATGCCTGAAATTTACACTAACCGGGTCTCGTAGAGATTCATTTCATTTTTACGGGTGATTTTTCATCTTCACACTTTTTCCCACGTACCCAAGCGTTTATCATTTGTCCCAGCGCAGTTATGCTAGAATCGGGCTGTCGTTGCGCGGCGGCAAGACGAAAATGTCCTGGTCGTAACCGAAAAATAAAAAAGTCATCATTTATTCATGATGCTTATGAGGAGTTGAAAGGTGCAGGTGAAGGACTATGCCTTGCTGGCCTCGACTGTTGTAGAAAGTCAACCCGTTCGCCTGAGCAATGTATTCTACGCACAGCCAGAATGACTTATTCAAACTAAATGCCGGCAGATCTTATCGATAGCATCAAGGCTAAAGGATTCGCACGAGCAGAAAAAATGATGGGAAGCTCTAAAAAGAAACGACATCATCGACTCGATTCCTTGGGGGAATGGAAATATTTGCGTATGTTTGCGTGCTACGAGGAGAGAAACATAATTTCAAGAGTCATCTCACAAGCCAATGATTAACATCAGAATATTTCATACTGAAAGATAGTGAGGTGAGTAGCTTATGGGAAGATCGAGGCCAGTTTAATCTAGACATGAACAGACAATGATTACGCATATGATTGGCACCTGAATATGTCATTATGTACGCTCCATAAAATTCCGCTTGTGTTTACGATGTAGGGAAAAAATACAATGAAACTCAGAGGTCATGAAAACCAACATGATTTTTTCATGCCAACATGACACGCAACCCTCTCATATATCCGTCCAGTCGAGAGTTTGTCTGACAGACCGACCGACCCACTTCGAACCCATCATAATTTGGTTCAACAAATAATCAAGCTCGTAAATATACATGAAATTCAAAAGCAAACGAATTATTATCCTTTTAAGCCTTTGGCGGTGCTTCTCACAGGAATTCATAGTATGCAAAGAGTTTGATATGTGTTTTTCGGTAGATAATTGCTCATTTATCTTTTTAGGTTGTAATTTCAAAAAAGATATGTTTTAGATATTTGCGGTGATTTCAGCGAATAAATGTCAGATAGAAACTCAATGAGTGCAGGATGAAGTTCTGTGGAATCGTAATGAGATCAGAGTATCATAAAAGGATTTTTTTAAGTGTACCAGCTCAGTCATACTCTCTTTTTTCACTGAGCTGTTTTTTAAGTGTTCTTCTTTGAGGAAAACTATTAGGTTTCCAGCTCACTGTGTCATTAGCTGCTTTCAATAAAAATGCAATAAAAAATCTCTTGTTGACATATGTTACTGCATACATATACCGACAGCTCGACAATTAGCTTCGACTCCTCAACCACCGACCACATCGAAAAACATACCTCAAACCCCAACTAATCATAAGCCTTCAGATTCTGCAGAGCAAAAGGGGTAATTCCTGAACATCATGCTGGTTCAACATCATTTGATGATGAAGGATATGATGGCGAAAATATTTATTTATTTATTTATTTATTTATTTATTTATTCACCAAACAAGGTATAACGTCACATATAAAATAACACATAAAAAAAATAGAAAAGTAAAGTAAAGTAAAAAAAAAAACAAGCTAAATAAGTAACAAGCAAATAAATAATTAACAAATAATTTAATACAACAAGCGGAGAAAGTTTATCGTATACCACATTTTCGAAAAGTTTCGGAATCGGAGACAAAATGGCAATGTCCCTATAATTTTTGACACAGCGTCGATCACCATTTTTGAATATGGGTGTGACATACGAAAGCTTCCAAAAGAATGAGAAAAATCCCGACGAAAGTGATCTATTAAAGAAAATATGAAAAGGAGCTATAAGCTGCTCTACAAACTTGCGCAAGAAGTTCGGAGGAAGAAGATCAGGCCCAGGACCTTTTTTGCAGTCGAGATCCAAAATAGCTTTAAATATTTCATCACGGGAAATTTCTAAATGGTTCACAAAAGCTGTTGAAGCTGAATCAGAGGAAGAAAGGTGTGAGTTTGATGGGTCTGGTGCATGAAAATTTTTTTGGAAACTATTAGCGAATAGGTCAGATATCTCTTTAGGAGAGGAAGACGTTATATTACCAAGAAACATCAACCAGTAGTTTTTCGCTTCACATTAACAAAATCGAAGAATTTTTCGGGTCGCGTACTATATTTTCGCTGGTTGTCTTAATTTAAGTGTCATAAGCCTCATAAGACTTTGCTTCATTATACTTTTCCTGAGTAGCAGGACTAACATCAATATTTTCTCTAATCCGCTTATAAAGTTTGTTCCTACGATTTCGCATATGTCTAAGGTCCTTATCAAGCCATGGCTCAGACAATTTATTGTCAGATGTCAAAAACCTTCAATATGTATCCTGCGAACGAGAGAGGATTATGTGAGATTCCTACTCACTAAAAACATCACCCGCCAACCACGGAAATCCGAGCCGGAACCGCTTTTGCATTACTTCAACCCGGCAACTTGCACCTATCAGGCTACCTTCTGTTCTGTCAGGCTTTCAAGAGTTTATGAGGCATCTTTCCTCTTTTTTCAAACGCAATGCCAGCTCCACATGTCCTGACACAGCTGACCAGGCGTCATCTGACTATAGCATCATTTCCACGATTGACTCCGGAGTCACAGGGCTAATTGCATAGAAAAGCATTTGTCGTTCCTTTCTGAAGCGGGCGCAGTGGAAAAAGGGATGCAAAGCGTCATCACTTTCCTTGAAGTAGTCGTGGGCAGACAAGAACTGAAATTGATAGAAATTTATTTCATAGTGGTCGCGATTCAGCCAAGGTTTTAAGTCGCAAATTAGCCTAATCCTCCATCGTCGAGTTCGTAGCCCAGTGCTCTTTTCAAGCGTTCGCGCTCATGCTTGAGCAGCCAAAATTTCTCTTCCCGCTTCTGCTCTGTTCAGAAACACCTCCCTGCGTTTGCTCGTCAAAAGATCAATTAGGATTACTTCCGCTATCACTAACACGGAGTTTTCTGAAACTGTTGTGTAGTGAAATACTGTGTCTTGATATGGTTCATATACTGATGATATTTTGGTTTCAGAATCATCTGGACTTCCCAGCCATCTGTAACTTCTACTTACCTGTTCATATGAAACTACTGCGAAATCACGAAACGTTGTGGGACGCTCCTAATCTTCGAACCTTTTTTTAACTTTGTTATCAACTAGAAATCATCTGGACTTGAAATATATTGCAGACAAGCTGTCATCTTTTCATGTCACGTAAGCGTCCTTACCTCACGGCTACCCTTACTTCTCAAAGTAAATGCAGAAGTGGATTACTTACAGATTTCCAATAAATCCTCGGCAAATCACATAAAGTGAGATTTCGCATTTTTTTAGTTGAGAGATTATGACCAGAAGAATTAACCAAGCGCAAGATAGATGCACAAACAAAATCCCAATTAAAGACTACCAACATCCTCACAAGCTTCTGAGCTCCATAAATATTCTCTTCAGAAAGAGAAACCAGATTGGGAATCGCGATATGAGCACCAGAGACCCTAGGTTAGGATTAGAAGCAAATTGTCTAACAAACGTCATACGCGTCCGAATCGATCAATTCAAAAGTAATACAAAGGGAGCTCTTTACGAGGAATATTGAACCTGGAAGGGACTCATTCTGGACGTTGTCCAACAAAAAACAAAATCTATCATGCCTGCCTGAAATTCAGCAAAAATTGTAAAGCCGAAGTATTTGTTGAAGCACATGAACTTCAACTCCAGGATAACATGACGAAGAACAGTCTGATCGAACTGCTTTGATAGTAATAAGTTCAAGAGGTTCGGAGAAGGACTCAAGTCATCCCACCAGCTTACAGAAAGTTAAACTTATGGTAAGCAAAATTGACAAATGTAAATCTACAGGTCCTGGTAGAATCAAAAACCTCTGCCTCATCAACCTACTTAGTGATAAACTGCAAAGCATCATGGATATTATAAATAGTATATTTCGGTTAAAGCAATATCCAAACTGCTGGAAATTATCCACAAATATAGTCATCCTTAAATCTGGCAAAGATCTATCCTTCCGTCAAAACTGGAAGTTTATTTATCTTATTTCATCTGTGGCAAAACTAACGGAACACATTTTTCTGTCTCACATCAAGGAGATAGTACATCTCAATAACTTCTTGCCTAAAGAACAGTTAGGCTTCAAGCCTCAACGTTCAACCCAACTGAATAGAATTGTAGAAAAAAACTTACTAGAGTAGTCCAACACATGAGGCATGGGCTGAATCATTCCACAGGCCTGGTTATGTTCGATGTAGCCGAAACCTTCGACAATGTTGAAAGCACATGAAGCTAGTGGTCAAACTCGATAAAATGCTCTTTCCTAAATCACACTCCTTTTTTACAAGAAAAAACCTTTCAAGTAAAAATAGAAAACCACCGTTCTTCGAAATGCCTTATACAAGCAGGAGTCTCCTAAGGTTCAATTCTGTGAAATATGTACATTGCAGGCATCTCACGATCCAATAGAGTGAGCATATCCCCATTTAGGTTGCACATATCTCCTGTAGGAAACAGGGAAAAACCGACACTGATTATCACATTAAATCTTCACCATTCCATAGATTCCTTACTAGAATATTTCAAGAAGTGGAAAATAAAAATCAACGCTGGCAATAAACAAGGGCTCTTTATCACTGAGAAAAAGACACAAATGCACCCGGTGTCAAGTGTAGACGGAAAACTCATAGAATTGCATAGTACTGTCAAATACATAGCTCTGACTTTCGATGATGAACTCTAAAAGACACCTCATATTTTACACAAACCTGTAACTATTAGGAGCACCATCAATTCCCTCAACCTATTCTCCCGTTCTAAAAGCCTAAATACAACAAATCAAGCTTTTTTGCTCGGCTATGTGTATATTACACAAAAGGTTCAATAGCGGGGATCCTTGTTGGAATCCAGTTGCGATTTACCGTTGTGTCTCTTAACTCAGACTTAAAATATCCTACCCTTGAAATATGATCCTATGGTCTCAATAAATGGCATCTTCCATGATTTTTTCTCAGACTCCCAGAATTTTTTCTAGACTTCCTGACTTTTTGCGAGCTCCCCTAAATTTTTGTGCCAGACTGCCGAAATTTTTTCTTGATCCCCTTGTTGTATATTCTCCTAACCTCCTTGACTTCTTCCTAGACTCCGGAAATGTTTTCTAGTTCCGCTGAGTTTATTTTAAGCTCCCATCGTTTTTTTTCTCCAGAATTTTAGTTTTTCTTTTTCACAAGCTCCAACTACATTTTTTCTTTGGATTCGAGAATTTTTTCAAAAATTCCCTAATTTTTTCTTGAGTCTTCTGATTTTTTCAAAGCACCCCTCATTTTTTCGTAGACTTTTGAGAATTTTTTTACTCTCCTGGTTTTTTCATAGCTCTCGTGATTTTTTTCCCAGACTTGTAGCATTTTTGTAGTCTTTTGATTTTACCTTAGACTTCCAGAATTTTTCCTAGAGTGCCTTGAATTTTTATAAGTTCCTCTTATATTTTGCAACTCGTTGATTATGTCCGTAAGTGTCTTCTGGTAAATATTTGAGGCAACGATTGTTGATTTTCGACGGTTAAATTTCATCACCTCCTGAAGGTCGGTTAACTTCAGCTTTTCTATCTCCTTTGTTTCAGGACTAAGAAGTTTTGTGGCCTTTCGGTTAATGAGGTTTTTATGATCTATGTCATCTTCTGATGAACGGCTCTCTACAAATTGCAATTTCAAGGAATTCGCAAAAGGATTGACTTTGCCAGTTTTGTCAAATTTTAGGCCCCGTGAACAGTGAATTGGCTCATTTTTATTCCAAAAGTACCGGGGCAGTCACTAGAGAGAGAGAGATAGCGAGAGTGCTACTCTCAGGGTCGATGCTTTGCATCAGACTCTTCTACGGCTCGTTCTGCTATTAAGATATCTAAGCATGGATTACGTTGGTTAACTGGTTTGCTTCTTGCTTTATTTTAAGATCAGCGGTGTTTCTAGCTCTCCTCCAGATCTAGTTCTTCCTGCATATAAGCATTTTAATTGACTCTGAGAGTTTGTGCGAACTGTACTTATCCTTTACCGGAACTGTGATCGTATTGTCCTCCATTACTTGCTTTATGTTGTTGGTCAGGAGATCAATTGATTTTCCTAATTCGCTGGCAATTTGGGTAGTTATTTCGATGATTTTTTTAAACAGCATTATTTAGTTAAAGTTTTATTTAGTTTAGTAAATTTTTATTAATTTTTTTATTCAATTTTCCTACATGCTACTTGTTCATCTATATAGATATTCTCTATGCAAAAGAAGACCGTCTTGTGATCAGATAACAGCTCGTCCATTACCATGTCACAAGTTATCGCAAATAAAATTTAAAAATTTTTTTTTGCCTAGTTTAAGGCGCTGTGCGCCCACATAGGGTTAACACTTTCCAAAGCGTTACCATAGCCAAGCATATAGCATAAGTTTTCATAACCCATACTTTTTTATTCCGGATTTCTCTTTGAATATCGAAATAAAGGGGTACCTGAAAATCTACTTAAAGATCCACCGCCGCCAAAAAGTTTAAGATATCTTAATTTTAACTCGTCAGGGACCTAAACCTCATACATCCGTATCTCTGGAAAAATTGGATAGAAATCGAAAAGAAAAAGTATTGACATTTAATAAGCTTTATGTTGTAAACATTCTTGTTTACTACATAAAGCAAACAAATCTAAACAAAGCTAATTTTTGGAGTGGGACGCTCTAAACATTAAAATTTGAATTGTATACTTAAAATAATAGTATCTAAAGAGCTCATTTTTTGATATTTTATATACGGCGAAAAAAAATCACAAAATTCATAGAATCCAATTGCGGCATAAATACGCATCTAAAATATTAATAGACAGTAATTACTCTGATTACTTGATCAAAGAAATATATTTTTTTTGCTAGACTGGTTTTAGATTATTTGAAATTTCAATTTCATTTGAAGTCTGACACTTAAATATAGATAGAAACAAAACTTGCCCATCTCCCCATAGTTCGACTTCAAAAGAATTATAAATATTGAAATTACTAAGATAGATCTATCTAACTATTAATTGCCAATTTCCACTAGCAACAAAATGTCAAAGGTCACCTATACGTGTAGGTAAATAGACACGTGCTGTAAAAAAATATGAACTTAATCTCTCTTCCGGCGAAATTATCGTAAATCGACATTTAATTTGTAACGGGTCAATAAACACGAATCAATAGTAAAAGCGTGGCCAAGCTTATTGATACAAACGGAAGTTTGTCTTATATTTCACTTATATTTATTGTACATAAGTAATAATAACAAAATATACAGAAAAAATACAAGAAGGAAGAGTAGAAAATTTTCATTTTTAATTGTATCTATGGAAATTCAGGGTTGACTACGGCAAATGTATTGTTTGTAATAAAATTAAGTATTTAAATAGAGTAAGGAAAAATTAGAATGAAGAAAAAAGTGGGAAAATTCAATCTTTTCGGCCGTCAATCATTGTAGATACTTAATTTAATATCAAACCGTTATAATTCTTATCAAACTAAACCCTTTCACATCGAAATTAATGTTTTTGTGCGAGAAATCGTTCAAAGTGCTTATACATATACCCTATGTCTAGACATCGTAAAATGTTGTCAAAATGAAATGAAATATTTCGTAAGAAAGGACGTTTACTCACTCTAATTTGACGATCCAATTATTTGTCCATTATCGTATGTTAATATATTTCCGTTCTACGCGTAAGTATCAAGACTGTCAGAAATACAATGCAATTAGATTGACTGAAATAGGAAGAAAACAACTGTTGTATCATCTGATATAAATTGTACGTGCGTGTGTATTTTGTCGATTCAAATCTATGAAATATGAAATGTTTCTTTTTGTTTGTTTTTGGTATCTGGATGTGATGAGGTGATTTCCTTTTTCCAGTAAGGCAGGAAATGATGATGTGCTGGAAGCTAGGAATCTGGAGAAATAATTTGAAATGCGTCTCATAATTTTTCGTTAGTAGATTATTTTGACATGTTATTAGAAGTAAATAAGTAGATGTGTAAGCAAACGTCGATACCGTGTTTTTGGCAAAAATGAGTATCTCCATGTTATTGAATGATAAATTCGGAGGATAGAACAAACACTTAATAGTTTTGATCTTTTTAGATAGATGTGTTTGTCGTCGAACTCTTATATCATCTAAATAATCTTTACAGATACAAGCACCACTCAAATACAAGCCTTGGAGCCTACAAATTTTTTACAGTTCGCCTTCAGCAGCCAAAACGAGCACATCACAGAGGACAATTATTGTAACAAACAGCAATTTTAACTCTTAAACACCGACAAGCAGAAGAGGATACTACGACACAGGTAAATCGTGGTGCGGCGATAAGGATTTTTTAAGTCTGTCATCACATTTCGGACAACTCAGCGCAGGAAAAGTTCGATCACATCCAGTGGACTTCAAGGATAGGAGTTCGATAAAACAGATTCAGCGTATCAGCCGAGGAGTATTGTATTCATGTACATATTTATTATTATAACACTTTATTTTTCTCGTTCCTTTAAAAACAACAAACAACAAATCACATTATCGTTAGGCTTGGAATATTGTGAGAAGGCTAACCCAATTCCTGGGCTTACTATAGGCTAGAATAAAATCTTAAAGGCGCACGCGGAAGGCTAGAGTATTTACCATAATGAGTAACACGGAAGCATCCTCCGTTGTTAAAGACTCTTGATCATTCAATGCAAATTGAAATATCCATGAAATTAAACAAACTATTAGATGAGCTTAGGAAAACACAAGATGAGCTGGCTCAGCAACGCCGCCTCAATGCAGATCTCATTATACAAAATAAGAGCTGCTTAACAAACTAAATGGGAATATCGCGAAAAGCAAGAATTCCAACATTCAAAACAAGAAAGAAGAAGGCTTCAAGCCTCATCCTTTGAGGCAATCTCATCCTCTAACACCGAAAAATTCAGATCCTCAGGAATGATGATACTTCAAGCTTAAAGAACAGTTCCAGTGGCCCCACAACTAGCTAAAAACCGACTAGAAACCAAGATGACTCCGACGCAGCTACCATCGTCAAAGAAATTAATTCCTGGTCAAGTAAAGAATTTCCTTTAATTAATTCTTCCAAAGTGTTCAATTAACACTTTCGGCGCCGCGTTACTCGTACTTGGGTGACAGATATGCTTCCGTGGGGGCCCCGCCACCCATATTTCGGTGACGCTCTTCTTGTTCAAGTTAAATAAGATTTTCAGTTGCATTTTGAAAATATACTTAATGGAACAAGCACTGAAGCATAAATATAGAATATACAGCATCAAAATAGTAAAATTATACAAATTATACTCTACTTTTCATTAATTGATATTAAGGACAAGCATATCTGTGGTGATTTTGGACAATTCAAAACGTTGTTGTTTTTTTAACGTTTTTCTAGCTTGTTGGCGTTCGACAATTTGCCTCTGACAATTTGACCAAGTGGTGAGACAGTTTTCTTTTTTTGTGTCTATTGGTGTCGGGCATAGTATTTTTTGCGGACAACCATCCTGTTACTAAAAGTTCCCAGAATATTCTAACTCAATTTTTTTTTGTGTAGCTTTTTGATACACTATATAAGCATTTACGATCGTTGTTCCTAAAAGTAAATGTAATGCTTATTTGCGATACCATTTGATAGTTATTCCAGCTTACTTCTCCATTTCCGTTCTGGTACACCGACAGTAAAATTTGAGCCCGCGAGAAACTCCACAAAATCACGATTGGCGTGTTAATTCTTCATGAAGGAACTACACGAACCTGGAAGTGGCTCATTTTGAAAGCTGTCCAAATATTTTAGGACGAAAACCAAATCTTTCATGCCCCCACTCATGGCACAACTGGCCGGAAATTCAGCAATTCCGACAAAGCCGAAGCATTTGCGGAGACCATTGAGTTACATTTCCAGAATAACTTCTCTTCAGACGATAATCTGAATGAATATCGCATGGATCAAGCTGCTTCGAGATTAACAAATTCAATTACCTCAAGCGATGACTTAATTCCTCATACTAATCTAGAGGAAGTCAAAAATTTTGTTAGCGATATCAACAAGCGCAAAGCTTCAGGCCCTGATTAAATCAACAACCTCACCTTCAGTCACTTGCCGGATAACATCTTACAGAACATCGCAGATATTATAAATTCTATATTCCTCCTAAAAAAATATCCAAATTGTTGGAAACTGGCCAAAATTGTAGTCCTTCCCAGACCAGGTAAAGACTTAACATTCCCTCGAAACTGAAGGCCTATTAGTATTCACCCTTTTCTGACTAAAATACGAGTAACAGAACACATTTTCCTCTCCCAAAGGAGGTAGTTCATCTCAATAACGTTCTGCTTGATGAACGATTTGGCTTTGAGTCTACAGCTAAGCTACAACTATCCAGAGTTGACTTCCATTTAAAATGAGGGTTCAATAGATTTCAATCTACAGGTCTGGTTATGTTCAATGTTGTGAAAGCTTTCGACAAGCTTTGGCACTCCTCTCTGATCATCAAACTAATTAATGTACGAATTCCTAAATCAAACTCTCAATTTACTAGCTCCTTTTTAGATGAGAAGCTTTCAAGTCAAAATAGACAGACATCTCTCCTCGAAACGCCAAATCAACGCTGGTGTCCCTCAAGGCTCACTTCTTTTACCAATTTTGTACAATCCGCACATTGCAGACAATGGAATGAGCGTATCCCTGTTTGCAGACGACAGATGCATCTTTTATTCTTCAAAAGAGAAACTTACTATCACTTCGAATCTCCAACGCTCTAGTGGTTCCCTTCTAAAATACTTTCAAAAGTGGAAACTAAGGATCAACAATGATAGCAATCAACCTCTCGTTATCACTAGGAAAAGAAGTCAAAGCCCACGCATGCTAACGGTAGACGGTGAAACCATAGCATCGCAAAGATGTTACCCCACCCGGTCTGGGGTAACCATAACCTAGTTAGGCTCCTTTGGGTTGCCGGCTAGTCGGAGACAGGCCGTGGGAGTGTCACTCCCTCACCCAATTTCAAGCCTTGACCCACCAGGAATTCCTTTCAGCCTCGGTAGGCACGTCGACAGAATACGTGGCTTTCTTCCCCTTTTTCACAAAATTTGCTCGTAAATTGAGTTGACAATGATACAGAGAAACGATTAGCTAGACACCAAGAACACAATGTGTTAGACAATATTTACGCAAAAGCACGCGGACCGTAAGGATAAAATACGAGTTCTAATACAATTCTGCACAACTTCCCAATCACTTTTTTCAAATTGAATTTATCACAATCGTGCCCCTTCTTGACAGCCACAACAAGGGATTTTGATCAAAAAGAAAACAAGTGTTTTTATTAGCGAATGAAATCAAGATACATATTTTAAGTTTCTACATCACCTTTTTTATGAAATAAGCGCCTGTTGTAAACTAAAATCCACCACTTACTTTTTACTTGACTCTGTTTTAATTGATTTCGATTCACTTGACTTTTTTCCACTCATTTTAAAAATTTACGTAAAAGTTTCATTAAATCTACTTACTTTATAAGATCATCACTCGACTTACTCCGTTACGTTTCACCATCCACTTACCAATGTACCGTATTATTGCACCTAGTATCGCTTACTTAGCCACGTTCTTCTGCAACACAAAGAGCGATCTTTCTTCCAGTCGTACTCTATCTTCCGCCTGTAAGCTATCAATCACCTTCTTACACTGGTATATTTGCTTCCAATTTTCGTTCCTCCACTTGTTAATGCCAACACGACTGTTTTTCAGGAGGTCCAAAATAATTTCCCCCTTCCAGGGGCAATTGTGAAGATTTTAAAATTCGCCCATTTAAAAAAATATCATAACTTTGTCAGTTTTCAATATTTTGAGCTAAAAATGTATATGGATACTCTCAAGATATAGTAAAATAATATATTAGCCCTATATAAAGGGTTGCAAAAAAAATGCAATCTTCTGAATAATCAGATTCTGATTGTTCCAGGACATGGTCGTCTTCGGAGGAATCACTGTCGCCAAAATTTTTATCATTGTCTTCAGCTAACAAATTATTGCGTACACTAGAACGCAGATTATACGTCATATTGCTAAAACCAAAAAATAAAAGCACTTGCAAACTTATTTTTTGGCTTTTTTAAATTAATCTATCGATTTATAAAGTAAAAAAAATTGAGTTTTTAAGGCCTAAGCACTGCAATCGGCCAAAAAGGTCACTGGGGTCAATTTGACCGCTTGTGTTCTCGGGGGGTTAAATCCCTAAGCCCACTTAAAAGCTCCAGAAACTTCAATATAACATACCAACCTCTCCTATACAAGCAAACTATAAGACATTTACTACTCTATGAAAGCGTAGCTATCGGGCAAATGAATAAAACTAACATTCAAAAGCCCCAAGCGTGCCAAAACATTGCCTTAAGAATGATTTTGAAAATCCCCAGATATGCAAGGAACACAAATATATGCACACAAAGACTTGAGATTGAAAACAGTTCAAAAATACATCCGTGTCAGAGCTGTCAAACTTTTCGATATTGTCGACAGACACCCAAACAGGTATTTAGATATATTAAAATACCCAAATAGTCTTATTCGTCTAACATATCCTAGCCTAAGGCAACTAACAGAATGAAGCGAAAACGCCAAATTCTGAACTAGAATAAATACATAATAACTCTAGCCACATTGTATCGGTAAACTATTGCTCACCACGACGACTGGAGTAAGGGTGCAAAAATAGCCAGCAAAAGTCAGTCTATAAATTTTACAGGCAGCTAGTATACTATTTTGCCGTCTAGCTATCCGAAAACATTTCACAAAATCTTTCATCGAATTGGTACTAAATCAGGTATGATTCTTATATTAATTTATTTAATTCAACTACGGAAAGAATTATAATTAAAGCAAATGAAAATTCAATCACTTACTGAGGCTATATTAAACAGAAATGTCTAATCATATGCCTGTATTTGTCGACATTGTTTTCCACTTTTCCTGCACTTCTACAACATCTCACCAATTGAATTGTCACTCACCACAAGTAGATAGCCTACGAATTGAAAGTAAGTCATTAACATTTACCGCTAGTGGCCCACTGAGAATCAATTGACTTCCAAAATATATAGATTTCACCTTCATTACATTCAGCGAAAACATATTAGAACCTTATCTCTAAATGATAATCTTCTATCTAGTATGTACCTGGTTGTATCATAGACTCACACTGAATGTTTCAATGTCATCATTGATTTCGAATTAAACGAATTGTACTCGACAATCTAGCACCACAGTCGTACATTGTACAGTACCTAACGTCATTCAACACCCAATCCACTGTCGATTCGAATTAAACTCCATCATCACAGAACGAATGGTTTCATTTGGAGTGTCGAACGGGATTTTCATTACTTTGATTATCTGTGCAATCAACAACAGCAGATATAGACAGACACTACATAGTCTTCAAGTCATTACGAATGGATTCGTTATCTTGCACAAGGACTCCTTGAATTACAATAAGCGCGAAAGCGAGCGTGGTTCACTGCCTGCTGCTTTTGTTCACAATTCAAAAGAGGACTACTAGGACAATGATGACAATTATGCCAATCGGCGTAGTTGTCGTTCGTTCTGAATGTAATTAGGGTTCTGTTACGATGATTGTGATTTGAAAGTAGAAAACGGTGACGGGGATAGGAAGGAGATATAAGTGAGGTTTTGTTACTTTTTCAATGGACAGTTGAATGGATAATGATATTGTGTGTTAGAGAATGAAGACTTTTAATGATTTATGATGGAAAACGTTTTTTAATCGAAACTAAAACAATGCTGGAGGTTAGCATGTAAAAAATGGATTAAGTTTTGAGAATGAACGCGCCTACCTAGTGACATAGGTGATACATACATACAAAGTTAATAGATAGGTCGTTTATGAATATTTACTCAGTGTGGATAATAAATATTTTGTTTCACAAAAATATGGGATAACATATTTAATTCTGGGACTTTTCTTGGTAAAAATGATTATATTCCAGGCGCAATAAATAAAAAGAAGGCTTCAATTTATTTATTTACCAAACAAGGCATCATATACAATAGAAAAAATATCAACAATGTAGCTTCTTTGCTATCAGATCACAACTAAACCTGGACCTTCAAATGGACTTCCCCACCCTCATCAACCTGCTCGTACTCTACCGTGTCTAGTTAATGTATCGCCACCTTTACATGTGTCTTTCGTTTCCCAACCATGGCTACTCATCTAACTCATTGAAAGTCTACTACCAGAAAATCCGCGGTCTGAAGACCAAAACTGATGAGATCAGTTTCAACTCTACCCTAGCCTCAGAGGACATTGTTTGCTTAAAAAAATTTGGCTGAATGAAAATTTCCATAATAAAGAACGGCACCGCGCTGCCAGTGGCAAATCAGATGGCGGTGGCATCCCAATCGGTGTAAATAAGGCACTCGATGTAATACTCCGCAGTGATTTTCTTTATTTTTCCATTGAATGTGTTAGTAATCGCATTTTCTTATCTCCATTCAAAACTTTTGTTGTTGTATCCATTTATATCCCTTGTAACAGCCCTAATTTAGTTGATGAACGTTTTTTTGGGGAGCTCTTTTCCTACCTTAATACTAAGTTTCCTACTGCTTTCCTATTAATAAGTGAAGATTTAATCCTCCCAATCGTCGCTTGGGATACCGCATGCTCAACTTTTTTACCTGCCAACAGCATTACTGTTTACCTCTTCTTTCCTTTCATTGTGCTCCTTCTTTCAACTCAATACCTTCCCAAATTCTAATAATAAAATCCTTGATTTTATTTTGTTCAATATTCCTACGTGTTCCTATTTGTTTATTTATTTATTTACTTATTTATTTATTAATCCCTTGCGCTACAGATATAATTCCAATTACAGCGTCAAGAAAGCAAAAATAAAAAAGAATGAAACATAAAAAAGTAAAAGAAATAACAAAAATAATTGAAAAATTAGAAAACTAAAATTAAATAGCAATTCAAGGTAACATTTTCAATACATGCTTGAATTGTTAAAAAGATTGCGGTAGAGGACCAAGCTTAAGGGCATTATGCGTTCTGGGTAGACACAGCAAAGGCGAATGGAAATAGACTTCCGTACGTGCAAAAGGAACAGAGAAAACCGCAGAAGAACGACTTGGACGACTGGATACACATCTGGTTATCTGTGAACCGAGATCTGTCAAGAAAATGCCTTGGCAAAGTTTGAAGAGGAAACACTCATCGAGGAACAACCTCCGTGATTGCAACGAGGTCATACGAAGGAGGGAAAGACGAGAGGAGTAGGGACAATAGGGGATATTAAATTCAAAAAGAAGTGAGCGAGTGAGCATGCGCTGAACAGATTCAATAGCATCAGATAAATACTGAAAGCGCGGAGACCAGATTTGGCACGCGTATTTTAGAATACTGCGTACTAAGGTGACATAACAAATGTACACAGAAGGAAATGTTGGTAAACATATACGAAAAACGCAAGACAAATCCAGCAATCCTAGAGGCCCTGGACGTCATATTCATAACATGAACATCAAATCTTAATTTTGAATCAAACACCACACCCAGGTCTCTAAAATGCTGGACAACTGACAGGAAAATACCAGACAAAGAATAAGAGAACACATGTGGAGTATTTTTATATGCGAAAGACATCTGGTGGCACTTCGAAATGTTCAATGGCAAGAAGTTGTCTTGACACCAGAGATTAAAAGCAAACAAATCAGCTTACAACTGGCGAAAATCGTTCGCAGACTTGATTGCTCTGTATAATTTTAAGTCATACGCATACAAAAGACAAGGAGAATTGATAACAGAAAGAAGGTCATTGACAAACAAGATAAAAAGTAGGGGGCCAAGAATAGAACCTTGAGGAACTCCGGATGTGGGAAAAATAGGAAAAGAAATGGAACCATTAAAAGTAACTCTGCACGGACGACTAAGAAGATAAGAGGAAAACCAGGAGAGGAGGGGACCAAAAACACCGAAACCATTAAGTTTAAGGAGCAGCAGGTTATGGTTCACAGAGTCAAAATCAGAAAAGGCTGTATTATCCGTCACTGATAATACTGCCTTTTCCCTTTATGTACTTCCTGATCTCCACCATTTGGACTTTTTTATGGCTATCTCCCTCAATTTTCGTACACAAAGGAAAGCTGCTAATGTTTCATGTTTCAATTTTCGTAAACCAAATTTCTTAGTCATGCCCACTGAAATAAAGAAAGTTAGTTGGTTCTCCTTCTTTCGTAATCTTGATGTTGATAAAGCTTTACAAAAATTTTACCTATTTCTTTCTAATCTGATTTCGAATTTTGCCCCAAAATACCGCCCGTCTAAAACTGCTTGGTTTAAAGCTGACACTGCTGCCGCTCTTGAGGCAAAAGACGCTGCTCGTAGTAAATACAAAATTACAGGTTCTGGAAATGACCTTAATAATTACAAGGGGCTCCGTTCTGAAGCGAAAAAATTCAGTCTTACATCAATGACATTGAAACATCTATGTAGTCTGATTAGCCTAGGCCTTTTTAGTGGTACATTCACTCTCTTAAAAGCTCCTCTGGTATTCCCAACTGCATGAAGTACAGCGACATAACAGCTTCCACCTCACAAGATGTTTGCGAACTTTTTGATCGTTACTTTTCTTCCTTCTTTGCGCAACATATTCTTCCGTCTTCCGCTACTTCTCTTCTCCAATTTTCTCTAGCATTATCCTCTTTTCGTATATATCCTATTGAATTAGAATCCTTAATGTGCACCCTTGATACTATCTTTGGCTGTGGTCCTGATGGTATTTCAAATATCCTAGCTAAGTTTTTATCTTCTTTTTTTTGTATATCCCTTGCAATTATCTTCAATCTAAGCATTACTTCGGGTACAGACCCTTCCCTATTGAAAACGTGGTTTCTCGTACATAAAGCTGGTAGCACTGTTTGTATTTCTAATTAGCGGCCCATTTCGCTCTTTTCGTGTTTCAGTAAACTGCTTGAAAGGGTGGTTTACAATTGAGTCCACCCTTCCGTCCAATCTTTTCTTGCTCCAGAGCAGCATGGGTTTATAAAAGACAAATATACATTGACCAACTTACTTTCTTTCACCAATGTGGTTGCATCTGCCTTAGATCAGCAAAAGCAGGTAGATATAACCTATACAGATTTCTCTAAAGATTTCTGTCAATTATGATATTTTTCTTCTGAAGCTTCAAAATCATGGTATCTCTGATCCTCTACTCTCCTGGCTCACATCGTATGTTGTTGACTGTACTTGTGTCGTCACTGTCAATTCATGTACCTCTGTTTCTTTTTTCCTATCTCAAGAGTTCTGCAAGATTCAATGCTTGGCCCTCTGTTGTTTCTGCTGTTTATTAATGACCTGCCATCCTGCATTTGTTCTCTTCATCTTTTTTATTCTGATGATATCAAAATGTTCATGGTAATCGAAACATGTGACGATTGCTATTAGTTACAAAATAATCTCTCTGCATGAAATAAATGGTGCCTTGCTAACGCACTTACTCTGAATGTCGGGAAGTGACACCAAATGTTTTATACACATAAAATTACACATATTACCTTCTCCTACTCTGTTTGAAATTCCTCTCCTAATGTTTCTGTCCATTTCAAGGACTTTGGTGGGATATTTGATTTGAAATTCAAATTCAAGCAGCATATGATGTACATCACTGCCAGCGATTCTAAACTGGCTGGCTTTATCATTAGATCCTCTAAACCCTTTGTTAAACGTAAGTTCAGCCGCTCTTTGTTTTACAAATTCAGAATCCTTAATCATGGTGATTATAATCATATTGTAGATTCCCTCCTCTCTGGGTATTGCAGATTCCCTCCCTTGAATCACGCAGAATTTTCCTTGACGATTGTCTCCTTTTCAAACTGCATTACCATATTCTTTTCCCTAATCTATGCAGCGGGGTTTCTGCTCGGGAACCTTGTCGATCTAACAGATCCTCTTTCAAGTTTAACGTTCCAAGTTATGTATACGCCAAATCTTTTCGACATAAATAAATTAATAGAAGATATCAAATTGCATACACTGCACTAACGCCGATCAATTTTCAAATCAATTTTTACGCGAATTAGCAAACAAGTGCCGGATGAATGCAACTCACACGAAAAAGTCCAGACGCAACGTCAGCAAAGTAAAAAGTCATAAATAGGAAAAAAAGTGTCTAGCCATCAGTTGCGTAGTCACTTAGTAACAATCCACCAGTCACCCGAGAAAGTAATTCAAATTGTTAAATAAAGATATTTGCATCATTTAAAGTTGAAAAGTGTGTTTTTTATTTTGATTTGGTAGTGGTACCGTTTTTTTTGTGACCTCTACACATAACTAGAAAACTCGCGACCTGATAAGTGTTTTCATCCACTGTTGTTACATACAGCAAGACAGCATAACGAGTTGAAGCTCGGTCCTCTTCCGTTGACGTTCTTTGGATACAAAAACCTTTTGAAAAATAGAGTCCTAAAGTTTTTTTAACAATTTTGGTTCTTGCTGATCGTTTAATTATTTCTTTTAGTTATTTTTGTATAGTGTTTTTTTCTTACGCTGTATTGTCAAATTGTTTTGCTCTGTCTCTTCGATAATTATTTCTTCAATCTTTTAATTTATTTTTATTTTATTTTTCTAATAAATAAATTTTACCTCTCTAGGCTTTCTTCCGCAAACATTGTGATCGCTCAGCCAGTGGTTTCCCTGACGTTGATAGCGTTTTAGTTGCGGCTCGCAATACACTGGTCTCCTATGCTGACTCCGAGCCTTCTCTGCCTTTCAAATAAATTCTTATTCGTATATCTCTAAATCTATCCACCGTATTAGTTGATTTATATGGGTTTTTTTTCGTTTTTTAACACCAGCTTCCCCTCTTCTCTTGTTCTTTTATGTAAATTTGATTGAAGGAGCCAAATTTCAAATTCTTTTTATCTCTTTGCTTTTTTTTTCATTTGTATAATTTTGCTATTTTAATAACAGAATACTTGATTTTGTCCTTGCTAACCTTTTTTTGTTTTTGATTCGTTTAGGTGCTACTTTGGTACCTTATGTTTGTCCTGATCCTCACCACCCTTCTCTCGCTCTCCGAGGAATAAAAATACATCTGGACTGTGTTATTGATAACACGACACGGAAAAAGAAGTACTGATTTCCTCGGCTAACTTTTAATGTGGTTCAAGATCTTAAAACTAAAGAGTAGTTTTCGAAGCTCCGGCTTAGAGGTTTATCTTCTAAGTTACAAATATATGTGCTCATGTGCTAGAAAGTTGATTAAAAACGCAATGAATGCTTATTCTACTCATATTAAGGCCTTTATATCATCAGAAACCCATCTTGAGCTTCATCCATTCCCTTAAAATATCTTCCTATATCCCTTCTGTGATATATCTAAATGATTTATCTGTTTCCTCACCAGAAGAAATATGTGAACTGTTTGGGCAGTTATTTCTCTTGCTACCGCTCAGCTCAGTTCATCTTTCTATCTTTTATAATATTTCGTTTCTGATTTTAATAGTTTTTGTTTGTTTCCGACGAATCTCTTGGGTGTCGAAGTTTTACTTGGTAACCTAGACGGTACCACCAACTGTGGTCTCGATGGTTTCCCGATTATCCGTGCAAAGTCACTGCCCTCATCCTTTTGTGTTCCTTTGTCTGTCTTTTTCAACCTTAACTCTTCATCCAATACGTTTCCTTATTCCTGGAAATTCGTTAATATTTTTCTCACCCTTACAGCCGGAATATCGTCCTGCGTCTCCAATTACCGGCCCTTATTATTTTATGCAAATTGACAGAAATTAGCTGCAAAATTAGTAAAAATCGAAAAGCGACGGATATCCTTTTCATTCCATTTAAGCCAAAGTATTTCTTCTATAACTAATGACACATAGACTATAAATTAATATACATATCTACATACATTGATCACTTCACATACCAAATAAACTTCAATGATATTATTTTGTCATTCGTACATATAAGTTTGCAATTTTCTTCAATTATTTCAACCACCCCTATTTGTTTGATTCACTGCGTTGTACATTTCATTTCTGCTATTAAAATCGTATTTAATCTTGTCCATGTAAACATCATTTCCTTTATTCATAAGCAAATTCATTTCACTTTCTTCGTGTTCGCCTTATTCTGTCAATGTTCTTCCGCTTGCTAAATGACGACTATCAGGACGTCGTCTTTCAGCCCACAGCATATTTCATGCTAAAATGAACGAGCGCAGAACTCCAACAGCATTCAATTCAATTTGCGTTTTATTAGTTTTACTGTAGGGTACCTACGTACGCCCGTATTTTCTTTTCATATTTAATCTAAATTTAAATTTCAATGTTTTGCTTTTCGGTTCTTACTGCGTACTGTTTACATTTTAAATCGTTTTAGTATTCGTAAACATGAAACACGCATCAATTAGAGAGTAATATTTTCATTGCGGTATAAGATGTGGATAAATGCAGTCGTTGCAGTGTGGTAGCGGAGAAGACGTACAAAACTGGATGGTACAGGTCTCACCAAATGTCAATTATCTTTAACCCTTTGGCGCCGGCGGCCATTTTAGTGATATTTTTAATATACCTATTATTCCGTCCACAAACAATTTTTGCAAAACTTTAGTTTGCGAACTGAATTTTGAACGTGTTTTAAATGTGAATCGGAGAATGTTTTGGAATTTTTCAACCCCATGTGTGCGCTAGGTGCCTAAAAAGAGATCGAGAAAATTTGACAATTTTTAAATTGCGATAACTTATGACAGAGCTATCAAATTGTTACGGAACTTTCAGGACATATTGTAAATTTGCCTTGCTTTTAATGAGCATGTTGGCAACCCTGTAGCTAGGGCAGGCGCTGAACGTGAAAGCCTTCGAATCATCGAATCTCCTGAAAAATTGTCGCATTTTGAAAAAAAGCCCCTTATACCTTGCATAGCCAAAGTAAAACATTTGAAGTTTTACTACGGGCAAGAACGGTAACCCTTGCCCAATTCACCTATATTTTTAGCATAAAAAAACTTCTGCTCACGGGAACTCACGACTCGATAATCAGATACAGTTGAAATTTACAGAATGTATTTGTTTTAAGTAGGACCAAGTCTCATTTAAGTGATTTTGAAATTCGAGCAATTTTGTGCCAGTGGTGTCATCTTGAAAAATCACAAAGAAAAATAACTGCTTTTAGCCCTATAAATTCTGATTCAGTCATTTGATTTTGACTAAAATCACACAGTAGCTGAACCTTACTCTAAGCCACGTTTGGTAGAGATTTGGTTGAAAAATTAGGTAGGAGCTGCCAGCTATGGTAGTTCTGGTGTCTTAAATTTTGAAAATTGGTTGAGGAAAATGAGGCTCTTTGCCCTATAGCTTCCAGTACAGTCATGGAATCATTACGAAATTCATATGGCAAATCAAGCTTATTGTAAGCAATATTCAGTAGAAATCTAGTTGGAAAAACAATGATAGGGTTGCCAGCAATGGTTGTTTTTGTATATTTTTGGCATATCTTTAATAAGCGATTTGATCATTGAATTGTAATGAAAATAAACACCAAATATTAAGATCTTGAAAATTTGAAAACTTTTGAGAATGGCAACCCTAAATTTCTTTGTATCCCTATAATTTCTAATGCAGTGATCGGATCAATACGAAATTCGCAGAGCAGGTTGACTTCAACGTGAGGCAGATGTGACATATTTTGGGAAATTTTTGTGAAATTTGCAGATCGTAGGTACTAAGGTTGGCAAGTACTACATATGCATACATGGGTTTTCAAGACTGTGCGGGCAACACTGTAGCTACGGCAGGTACGTGAAAAGAATCCTCTAAATCATTGATCCTCCTGAAAATGTTTGGCTTTCTGACAAAAAATTCAAATTATCAACAAATTTCAACCTTTGTCCACCATTTCAGTTTGAAATTTTTAAAATTCCAAGTTGCACAAGGTCAGCAATCCATAATCAAATTACCTCTATTTTCAGCACTCGAAACTTCTGTTCACGAGAACTGACGACCAGATAATCCGATCATTATTAAATTTACAGAATATGTTGGTATTAACTAGAAGGGATTTTGAAATGCAGGCAATACTGTGGCGGAGGTGCCGTCTTGAAAAATCATTACGCAATAATATATAGCTTCATATTTAGCCAAAAAATGTTACTTCTAAATTTTAAATTCACACAGTACTTGAGCTTTACTCTAAGCCACATTCGGTAGAAATTTGGTTGAAAAATTGGTATAGAGCTGCCAGCTATGGAAGTTTTTGTCACCTAAATCTAGTAAATTTGCTCAGCAGAATAAAGCTATTTCCAATTTCGTAGGAATTTCGTAATTAATCATGAAAGGGCTGCCAGCTATGGTAACTTTTAAACATTTTTAAGCGATATTGTTATTGAATTTTCAAATGGGAATGATTCTGCAATGACGATTACCAACAAATATGTAGGATTCAAAAATTTAAAAAGTTTTGCTGGAGGTAACCCTAAAATTGTTTTCACCTCTTTCACTTCCAGCGCAGTCATCCAATCGAAACGAAATTCACAGGATGGGTTAAACTTAACGTGAAGCAAATTTGAGGTATAATTACTGGGTCGCCAGCACCGGACATTTTTGCAAATATTGCAAGAACATATGTTTCCATTATATCTTCACATGAAAAGCATTTACAATAAAAAAAGCTGGCTTTCCGAGATTTGGAAATTTTTCGTATAGCACCCCCAAATATCGTTTTATCGTTGAAATTTTTTGATGAAATCCTCGGATGAAAACTTAATTCAAATGCCATAAAACAGTGTTTCTCATATATTTGCCTTGTGTAGCAAATGTTAGATATGATACTACAAAAAAGTGTACTACGCTTTTCCAAATTTTTTAGTCACTCAAAGATAATAGTCCGGGAGCCACCGACAGTAAAATATGCCGATTTGATCGTCAATGAAAGATCAGGGTCTTGAATTTTGTTGTGCTTATCACAGAAACTGACCACTTACATCGCACCTGGAGACCTTTTTTTGTCAGAAGCATTGACAACATGTAATAAACAGTACTTAAAAAAACTCTTAGCATCGCCATTGATATCAGACGATGTCAAAAAACGACCACTTACATTTGTTTGGCGGGACAATCAACCACTTACAAGCGCGCAAACGTGCAAAATTTTTTTCAAAAATTGACTTTTTTCATCGTTGCTCAAATTCTACATGTTTACAGACGACCATGTTGCGCATGTAAAAATAAAGTGCTTACGATCGATTCGCGGAACAAACCTATTTTAAGCGATCATCAAAGTCGCCGCTGTAAGAGTCCGCGTGCGGATTTTTTCTGACCAAATAGCATGTTTTAGGAAGCAGAGCATTATTTCAATCATAAACTTATACACGAAAACAAAATTTGAGAAAATGAGTATGAAATTGGTAAAAAAGTAGATATTTACCAAATTTATTCGTGACTTAATAAAATTTTCATATACTAATTTTCATCGCTTTCATCGGAACAATCTGGATCGTACTCGGAATCTCTAAGGTCCGGCAGACAGAAAACTTGCGTTTTCTACCACTGGCGGATAAAATATTGTGTGCACCTTGAATATTTTACTATTATTGTAATTGGTGTACCTGGGAAAGTTTCGCCATCTGGAATTTTTTCTTCACCTTCTTTCTTAAGTACAATGTCTTCGACGATGTTTGGCAACTGATGTTTGTGTGTAGGAGTTGCTCCACATTTTTCCGATATAAGCGGACCTTCCGATATAAGCGGACCTCAGTAAACGTTGTCCCGCTAATTGATTGTAAGTTGTCGATTTTCGTTACTAACTAGACCTTATTGAGGATAATTACATACTTTGATCGACGATAAAATGAGTCGGCAAAATATGTCGCTGGCTCCCAGACTATAATTGCTTCGAAAATCAGTTTTCTAGCGGGTCTGATGCGCTAGAGTTTTTTTGTTCCCGTTGCCCGTTCGAAAAGATGATTTTAAGGCAGAGAAGGATAATAATAAACAGATTAAGAATTAATCTGCTAAAAATACCGTCAATATTTTACGTCCGGTTAATGAAAAGTTTATATGTTTCCAAATGCGCGTGTACAAATCAAAATATGATGAGAATGATTTAGAATTTCATAGATTTTTTATTTTAAATTTCATAGATTTTTTAATTTAAAGCCAAAATTTGTTTCGGTTGGTATTTTAAGGGAAATTTGCAATGTGTTCACTTTTATGTGTCTGTTAATTATGGATGTAGCAATGTAGCTGATTAGGGATAGCATTTTAGTTTGCTGACAGTCTGCAACTCATGCATTTACGTGTGCCGAAAATATTAGATTTGAGTGACAGAGAATAGTTTATCAGATATAAAGATATGCTCATGTTATTATTTTATTATTTAATTATTGATTTATATTATTTTCGTATTAGTTAATTGTAGTTTCAATGAACTGATGTTTGACAAATACTCCTAATAAATATTATTGATAAGCTAATAGCTTTAGGCCATTTATGGAAGACGCTCTAAAAAGACATTAATTACATACATACATTAGAGCTGAAAATTAGGATACTATGGACCTTTCCGGATTCACGTCTTTGCTTGATATGACGGATTGTGACGTCAACAGAGTAGCTGAGCTATTCTAAGTGTTTGAAACAAACCAAGACGAGGTGTCCGAAATCGTTGGCCTTGCTTCGTAACAAGACAACGAAAAATCAAATCGGAACGTGACTTGGTCAACTGTTAAGCAGAAGATGCATGCCAAGACAAAGATAACTGAATTTGGACAAGCTTGACTTGGTCTGACGTCACATTCTGTTATAACAAACTGAAGACGAAGGCGAAGACATCAATTCGGAAAGGAGCTATAAAAGCTGACGGGATATTTAATCGTTCATTCGTATGGATTGGTGTTAGAAAAAATCTTGGTTTTGAGGTAGTTGTACAGCTGAGAAACTACTTCGTTTCTCGTGCATATTGCTAAATATTCATCTACGTCAGAATTGATGCCATGATCACATCATCTCCAAATTGTTAAGCAAGTAGCAAATGATTTATCACACCTGGACTTGCCATTCAGAAGCCAAATTTCTTTGAATATAAAGAACCACCCAGAAATGTTCCTTGTAAAAAATAAATATAATTTAGGGATTAAATCAAACACCAATTCAAAAACCACTACTGGTTTACCTAAATGATCCAAAACGAATTCATAAAGACGGTCTTGTTTTCATGCATATTTTAATAATAGAGCGAAGATCTGTTAGAATTTTTTACATCTGGAAAATGGTTGAAAATACTTTTGTTTTGCGATTCGTCAATATTTTGATCCTATTATCCGAAATCAAAATAATGCGCAAACGTTTTTGAAAAAGACGAAGTGCTTAAGGTTTCAATCATCTAATCCCATTCGACGAAATTTGAATATTAGTTTAAGGGGTTCGTACACTGTTAAACTGCTCCAAATGAACTTTTTTTTAAAAAGCGACCAAAAAAAACTATTCAAGATATCGATTTCAAATTTTACATACATCTTTATTGAAGTTTAAAGCTAACATTTTTATTGGAAAAAATTATTAGAAAGCCAAATGGTGACCGCCCCAATGGATCGCCACAGCACCGCCGAAAAAAAAGCTAATTGCGCTTCGTAAATTCCTGGACAAAATAAGCGTCTGTGAACAAATTACCAAAAAATATTTCATTAGTTTTGAGTATAAAGGACTGCACGGGCCTATATTTAGTTGTTTTCGGTAGCTGTTTTAAAAAAAAGTTCATTTGGAGCAGTTTAACAGTGGACTAACCTCTTAATGAATGATGTTATTTATTTATTTACTTTAACTTTATTTAAACTTAACTTTATTTATTCAAAATTAAGTCCTCTATAGCAATAAATAAATGTTGAAGAAAACTTAAGTTTATTCCAAAAATTTTTCGAGAGTATTATGAATGACCTGAATTTCGATTAGTTTACCAAGCACTTTTTCATCATTATTCTCAAATCAGAGATATTTCGTAAAAAAAAATATCCGATATTTTTTTCTCAAACGCGAATAGGAGTCACATTCAAAAATTTGTAAATGTTAGGATCGAATATAGAAACTGAAACAAATTAAATTTGCATATGCAAAAATTTTTTATGCATTATAACCATAAGGTCCAAAATTCCGGACAGAAAAAAAGAAAATCTTTTGTGACCAGTTTATTATGAACTGTATAAATGAATTTCATAAAATGTAAGCTTTGAGCCTCATGATCATAGCCAAATCTTTCATTTATTGAAATATGTTTCCTTAGCCAAAAACTACAACTACAAATTCCATAAAGCTAATCTGGAAAATTTCGGCCCCATTAGCAAGTACTCAGAGGTTATTTTTCCACCTTGAATAGAATTAAAACTTATTTTTTGACAAACATGGCTATCGGAATTTTCGCAGCTAGGTGTTGGTAACAATTTGCCAATAAATTAGAGAAGGAAAACAGCCAGAATTACCATAATTGCGTTTCTAGCACCGGTTTTAAACAGTGTAATGGAAATATTTAAACTACCAGTTATTTCAATCTTAATCCCAAATCAATCCAGCATTGTATCTGCGATATTAATATCATTCAACATTTCGCTACTGCGAAGAAAAGATTCATGGATTCTTGAGTAAAATATTTCAAATAGTGTCGTTCGTAGTAAAAACTCGTCATATTTCCTTTCTTCGAATAATTTTTAAATTATCCTGCCTCCCTGGTTATAAATGTCACGAGCCGCCACTCCAATGCATGCTTAGATTTTCATGATTAATGATTATTATGCATGAATCAAGGAAATGAGATTACGACAATAGGTTTTCGCTGTTCGGCGCTGCATCTTATTTCGTCACGTAGCGGAGACCGGCGAATCAGGGAAAAATAGTCGAGTGTCTGAATTTTATTGAATTTTTCTTTTCATTGTATAAGATATGTAAAAGACAAAGTTAGAGAATATTTTTTTATTGTTTTACTTTAAATTCTTGACAAAATCTATAGTTACGGTATAATTTAGATGTAAGACAAACTTAATCACAGATAGGAACTTAAGTATTAATTTATAATTACAGGTGCATATTAATATAATCCGCAGAAGTATTGTCAAGCAATATTTATTAAAATTTTGTTTATATTACAATTAAAAAAGTCATAACTGATTTATAAAATATAAAAAATGTTTCAGTTTAAAATTTTTTTTAATTTTCGTTTTTTGGACTTATCATATTCCTGTGTTTCGTTGTTTAATTTACGAATTCTGAAATACATTCGACTCCTAAAAAATAGTTTTTTTGCTGCAACATCGCAATATAATTTAATGCTCTAATATATTTAATGCTCTAATTTAATGAATTACAGCATGAAAGAGGCAACATACACTTCAAGCAGTTTCAATTGCTTCATTTTAGCATCAGCAATTTAAGTACCCGTCTGCCTAGATTTGCAACATCCAATAAACTCATTAACAGAAACATTTGGACACAACCGAAAACAGTACTCTTCATTCACCTAAAAACCAGTTCATTCCGGATGATTTCTAGGCGTGTTTGCATCTTATTTCGTCATAAGTAGGTGTGGCCACGCTAATGTCGCAACCTTTAGTACTTGATCCATGATTATTATGGATGAAATAAAAACAACTTTCGGCTGGTAAATATAATAGAAGTGAATCACAGAATTTTAAAGTCAAAAACTTTTGTGAGTTTTAGATGTAATTTTCGATACTTCTTTCTACCTTTGCGTGAGTTGTTTTTTTTCAAACATAGCCAGTTATCATTAAACAACTAGCACATGCCATGGTTACAAGAAAATATTTAACTCACAGTGTGTTTGATATCGTTTTCAAACGGTTGTGTCATATAAATGGAAGCAGTTCAGCTAATAAAATAAAGACGTCTCGATGCAAAACCAAAAAATCTTTAGATTTTACCAATACTCTGAAAGTCGCTATAAATCAAACTTCATAGTAAATGCAGCGTGAAAATCATTTTACACTCTATTTGATTACTGTGAAAAGTACTTTTCAACACCATAGCACTACTCTTTGCTACACTTCAACATACTACGGAATTACTTTGATTCATAAAAACTCCATGAAATCAAACAAACGTCTTTTAAAAATTCTTATCTTTCGACTATTCTAAAAGTGACGGAAAATAATCGTTTTCAATTTTTCATTTAACTGTCCCCTCCGCATAATCTTATAAAGAATCTCATACACTACCCTCATACTCTAAAATTCATCTAATAGACCTTCAAAAATACCAGCACTTTAACAGAACAATCTTCAATTTGAATGAAAAATTCTTGCAGTATTATACGTAATTCAAGACCTGCTCAGCCATTTCCTCCTCAACACTAAGTATTATTCAATTGCTACTTGACATTACACTTCGGTGTCATGCACGTACGTTCATTGCAAATGTTCAAAATGAAAACATCCTACCATAAAACAATCTTTTGCGATCTCCCCCTGCTTCTCGAAACGCCAAAAATCCGTGCCTTGGTGGAAAGTCTTGTAAATGGTCCCGCTCAAAGCCGTAGCCGTCGCACATCTTAACAACCTATACTTAAGATGTAAAACGAGCAGCTACTGTTTTTATGAGCACTCATTTGTACATTATGTGAAATAGGTCGAAGAGGGCATTTCGTAGGAGGATCCTGAGGCAAGACGCCACGATGCTTCGCTGTTTGTTTGGCCCAACTACGAAACATATTACCGACAATGTGCTGCATGTTTCGATACTTCCAGGCCCATACAAAATGAAATATATCAGAAGCATGCGTTTAGTACTCGCTCGCATTTTCTTCAGGTGTACACAGCGAAGCTATTTATATGTTGTATATGTCCTCTGGCAGTGACGCGCCAGCAGCCTACTAGGCGACAACTTGGGAACGAGTAGAAACATTCGACATAACCCAGATGCTCCTCCGTGACATTCGAGAGGAGCCTCCAAGTTGCTATGGTGGTACATCACATCGCGGCAATCAATGTTCTGAGGCATGAATCTGATTCGTGTTGCTGTTTTTTTTTCGAAGTCATCATCAAAGCATAATTTTCTTCGCTTGACAAATAAATCACTTTAAGTGGAATAGGAAATGAGAGTTCCTAATAAATTCTACTTACGACCAAGTACCGAATACGTTCAAGTTTACGAGCATATTTTCGCTACGATACATACTGAGTGTGAAGTTTTCACGGTAGTGTTCCTTCAAGTGACCTAGAACCGTTTTTTGTAAGCTGGGTGGAAGCAAAGGAATGCCACCAGTATACTTGTCTCGAATGCACGTGTGCAACTGTGGCGATAAATGTTTTACAAAATGAAATTCAAGCTGGTCTTGAATTATATGTTTTATGAACAAATGAAATGAAAACATCGCAAAAGGATGTTAAGTAGTAATTTCAATTTGTATTAGAATGTTTATTGCTGGCATGAAATTTATGTCATCGCTCTGATGGCATGAATATTGGTTTTGGACACTATCTGACTTTACCTGACAGGCAGACTATAGATGTTCCACAAATTTATGCAATCGAACAACGCAAAAAAAATATTCTGGAAAGAGGTGTGTAGCGGATGAAAAAATATCGTTTAGTTCGTTATCCAATTTTTTTTACAAATACATTACTTGCGCAAACAATAATTGATTCAATTACTTCAAATTCTAAGTATTCAAAATTTAAATTTGTTTATCTTCCCAATTTGACAGTGGCGTGGTGTCCATGGAAGCAATAGCTTATAGAATTTGGTAATAATATGGCATGGTAATAATAGGTAAACCTTCAAACTAAAATTGTGTAGAATTGAATGTGTAAAATTACTGTAAAATTAAAAAACTGCATGATTTTTTTTTATTGATATTTGAAATAGTGAAAGATTAAAATAGGTGAATGTATTTATTTGTTCTGCGAGTCAAAATGTTATAATTCGTAAACTTATTCAATTTCTCTTTCGATCTCGGTAATTTGCTGAAAAAAGGGACATTCTCAACAAGGATCGATCGAAACTGAATTCGTAAATAGTCTCTTTAACAAGGAGATGTGCTCGGCAGTTTGATTGCAAAATTAATAAATGAAAAACTCGGAGCGGATTACTGGTTGTAATATAAAATAAAAATTATTTTGCTGGCCATGTGTGTTAATTTCAAACGATTCAAACGTTCGGTGAACTGTCGGATTTTGCAATTTAAATGATGTTAAAGCTGTGAACAGGCATGATACAAAAACCATTGGTCATTTCTAATTAGTCCTTTTACTTTCCAAGTTCGGTTTCGGTCCAGGAATTGAAAAATTGCTAAATAGTCAGTGATATTGCTCAAAGTTAGGAGAAATAGAGAAATAATGAAGATTTTAGTATGCATTGTGTATCGTTTAGGATGTCAAGAACAAGCACCACATAGTTACAATAAAAATGTGGATTCTTGCAATAGTGGGAATCACCTAAAGAAAATAAATCTTTTGACAGTACATAGCCCATACTTGCGACCTCATCTGGACCAAGCAAATGTTATTTCCAGAACATCAAATTATATTCAAAATGATCTCATGAGTAGTTTTTACAAAAAATATTAAAAGAGGTTTATAATGAAATTCAGCAAAGCAAATTCCTAGCAATAATATTAGATAAAACAACCAATATATCATATCTTCCACAGCTTTCAACAGCCTTTCGTTACATTACTTCTTTTTTTAATACTTTTTTTGAACATCTTATAAATGTTTCTGATAACCAAACTGCGTCCCGTTCATTTAAAACTGTTTTGCATATTGTCCAAAAGTTTAAAGCTATGAGGAGCCTCTGTAATATCTGGCAAAACAATTGGATTGCAAACACTTAAAAAAGAAATTTATAAAACAACAATATATTAATCAACTAAATTTGATTTTACCAGAATCAGGTAATTTCATACGCGAATATAGATTTTTTCCCAATCTGTTACTAGTTTTTCAACAACAACAATGAATATATTTGCTTTGTATTTATTCCTCAAAAAAGGCTTCCAAAATTCGCTCCAAACACACGTTGGACATTTGGTCGGTTAATTTTAGCATTCTTTCTATAATAAATAGCAATTAAAAGAACTCTTTGAATATATCACTGAAAATGAGAGTTCTAATTTGGGCAGATAGACTGTTAAAAGTGAGAGCGGGCTTTTTGTTTTACTTAAAGATTTTCGGTTTATTTTTCTGCTTAATGTTATTCTAAAAAAAAAAACAAAAAAAAACATGTAACATATTAACAATTCAAAAAAATTTAAAGATCAAAAGATTTGAAAAAATTGAAGATCAAAAACAATCTTTAGGAAATAGTTTCATTGAAATCGGGAACGAACTATGGTCAATTTGCGAAATACCACAACGTCTTAGAAGAGCAAGGTGCATAATTGACAGCAATGAGAATTTAGCACCTTTACACGCGCTTATGTCAAAATAATTGATAACATAGTCGTTAAAATAAACTCAAGGTGCTCATTCTGAAAAAGTTTCAGATTTTTAAACCTTTTCAATTCTTCTAAATTAAGCCCTTTTTCAAAAATATTATATTTTTAGTTCTGGGAATGTTATTATTTTACTGATAAATATTGGCATGCTTTCATTTTGAATGAAAGACTGTGAGCGTTTATTTTCATAACGATACAGAATATTTACTCTCACGTCCCCGTTAATAATTCCTGGGTGCTTTTATAGACGGGTTCTATTATACGTAACATATATGCAGAAAGCGAAATCAACCGTTGATATGAACAAATTGTTTTCCTTCAGTAAATGACCACGCCACGCCACTGTAATTTAATTGTACCTTTGTACAAACAAATATTTTTAAATGGTACGAACTGAAAAGTACCGTTTGAATGCGGTATGATGGCTTGTTCAGCATACGTACATATGAAGTACCAATGTATAATTAACTGAATTTAACTTTTATGAATTTGCGCGTTTTTTAGCAACTCTTATTATACGCTAATGGAGCTAGAATTTGAATATTGTGTGAAATTAGCCTGAATACGCATGCGTTCACACGTGTACAAAATTCCAAAAGAAAAAGGGGAAAACAGAAAAAGAGCAACAATTACCATATAAGGAGCAATACATGTACTTTCGAATGTTTTGCTCTGACGGTCCTGGTCGCAATAGAAAGATTGTAGAGTTCACTCCGTCTCTTATTGGGTTCCAATTCTCCGAATTGCGTGGGGAAGTTTCTCCATAAATAGCAATAATATGTAATTGGCAATAAATTCTGCATAATTACATTATGGTATCCTTATTTTTTTATCGTGAAAGGTGGTAAATTTAATTTACTCTCATTCTTTGTTAAGTTTCTCGATAATTTAATTCGTTTGATTAAGTTATAATAAAAAATCATATTTTGCCATAATTTTATTTTCGCGGCAAATGCCGAAGTTTTCTCTACTTTAGAGGTGCTATAATTTGAGTGGAGCTTGAGAGATATTTGAAGATTCTCATATATTTATCTCTTTTACTCGAGTCATCTCCCTTCCATTTGTTTTCATTTGCTATTTGTTTATGAATTTCACTTAAAATTTGAAAAAGGCGCCATATTTAAAAAAACAAAAATGTTTATTCAAATCTTTATTTTGTAATTCAGATCAGATTTGAATTTTTTTATGTATGTAATCTCCATTTAGATAAGGTTTAATTTAAATTTGTTTGGTTTTTGTTGTTGGCTTTTTATTTTAGGAAGTTGCTGCAACAATAGCTTAAATTATTTTCATTTTCAGCAAACACTTCTTTATGCTTCATTCAATTCCTAACTGATTTCACAATGTCTGTTATTCTGAAATCACACATACCAAAATGTATGACCATTATTTCTCAAAACACTATTTAACCCTGGAGGATTAAAATTTATTATTATTATTTATTATTTATTTGGTGCGTATTCAATACAATAGGTAAACTGCCCAATTACAGATTGGATGCGTTGAAAAAAATAAAATAACAAGAACTAAATAAGAATATGTAAATATAAAAAATACAAGAAATTCTTAAAGTATTGAATAATAAAATAAAATTAAGTAAAGCAAAAACCCAAAATCAAATTAGAAATGGAAGTAGAAATGAAGTATATATAAAAATAAAAAAAAAAGAAATTCTTAAAGTATTAAATAATAAAGTAAAAGTAAGTAGAGTAAAAAAGAAAAGAAAGAATCCATTATAAACAAGAATAGAAAATAAAATGAATTAATTGGAATCAAAAATTTTGCCTCGAACCATATTTTTTAAAATGGCAATAGATTGTGGAAGAGGACCAAGTTGAAGACTGTTGTGAGTGCGTAAGAGTCGCAAAACGGGAGAATAGAAGAAAGTGTTAGTAGGAGCATACGGCACTCCAAATAGAATGCAGGACCTGATTGGCCTTACGGATTCCCGCTCAATGAACAAAAATGCTAACACACTTAAGACCGCAGACAAACCGCCTATTTTAAGAGCAAGTGCAAATAGCAAAATAGCAGGTGCAAATAACAGCTAAAAAATAGCAGTTTGCTGTTTGTTGGGTCTACGCGACATAATTGATTTATGATTTCTCGCTGGTTGAGGTTCATGTGCTATTCAAATAGCAGTTCATTGGGTTCGCTGTTTTACAAATGTTCCAGTCGCGATTTTAAAACGGTGCGTAGATTTTCGGCTTCTATCTGATGTGTACAATGTGCATTCATACGTATACAAAGTAATATGGGTTTTAAATTTGTGTTATGAGAAATACAGACTTCTTATTAAAGACTTATTAAAGATCATATGTTACATTTAAGTATAGAATTCAAATTTTGGTCATATTTATTGATTTATTCGGAATAATTCATTTAACAGGCAAGATTTCATTTAACAAGCAACATGCCTACTTACAAGATAATTAAAATTAAATTTAAAATACACAATAAAATACACAATACACAAAACTTAGAATAAAGTAAAAATAGAGAATTAAAGGATTATGGATATAATTTAAAAAAAAAAATCAATAAAAAAAATTCGGAAAAAGAATTAAAATACAAAATTAGAATACAGTTAAAGTAAAAATAGAGAAAAAAAGGATTACGGATGTAACAAAAAACAATGAAATTTTGAAAACTCCAATAGACTGTGGAAGAAAATCAAGCTGAAGATTACTATGCGTCCTCAGTAAACGCAAACAGGCGAGTGAAAAAAAAACGTCCGTACGTGCAAAAGGTACATTAAACATTGAGGTTGCCCTGATAGGTCTGTCATGATGGCGTGCCGTAAAAAAATACACCAAAGATGAAGATAAATAACCGCAATAAACTTTAAAAAGAAAACATTAATTGAGATAAATCAAGTCGGGGAATATTAACGGTTAATAAACGTTCACTGTAAGGACAATATGGTAGGTTGAACTTGAAAATAAGGCAGCGGGTAAACCTTCGCTAGACAAATAACAAAAACAAAGACCCCACACTACAGAGCAATACTCAAGGATTGAACGAATAAGGGAAAGAAAATGACGTACACAAGTGGAAATGTTAAAGAAATTGTGGCAAACACGTATAACAAAACCAGCGATCCGGGACGCCTTCCGAGTGATGGCGCGAATACGGATATCGAATTTCAGCTTCCGATCGAAGGTAACACTGAGGTCAGTAAAATGATCCACACTAAAAGGGTGATGTCACAAATAAAATAAATTAACTCCAAAGCACAAGGCTTCAATGTAAAAGACATTGAGTAATATTTGGAGATATTCAAGTACAAGTAATTACAGTCACACCAGGAAGCAAAATGATTCAAATCGTTTTGAAGAGCAAGACGATCGGACGGAGCACTGATAACGCGAAAAACTTTCAGGTCATCAGCGCACATTAGACAAAGAGAAGCAAACACATTAGGAAGATCGTTGATGAAGATATTAAATAGCAAAGGCCCGAGAATAGATTCCTGAGGTACACTGGAGGGAGAAAAAAAGGAAAGAACGAGAAGCCACGGAAAGAGACAAAACAAGTACGATTAAATACGAATGATGAGAACCCCAAGAGAAGGCGCTCCGATGTACCATAATGCTCTAATTTAAGCAGAAGGAGCTCATCATTGACTGAATCAAAGGCCTTGGAGAAGTCAGCGTATATGACATCTACTTGGTGGTGACTATCTAAAGCAGAAGCAGCAACAAAACTCTACAAGGTTAGTGGCAGTACTCCGACCTTTCACGAAACCGTGCTGTTGAGCAGCAAAAACATGTCAAAGAGAATCAACTACTTCGAAACTACAAATTTTAGAAAAACAAGGAACGCTTGAGATCGGGCGATAGTTAGTGATTAGGTTTAGATCACCAGGCTTGAAGATAAGAAAAAAGCTTGACACTTTCCTAAAAACTGTGAAAATACCATTACACAGACTAATGCTAAAAACGATGAACTAGAGAACACAAAGAGAAGAAGCGAGGTTTTTTAACGAAACAGTTAAGAATTCCATCAGGGCCAAGAGAAAAGCTGGATTCAAACGTAGATATAGTAGATTGGACTTCAAAAGAATTGGTTTCAATTGGTTTCAATCATTGGGAAAGTGAAAAGGAAGAATGCTGGAGATAAGAGAGGAAGAATTAGAATATACAGAGGAAAAAGTCAGCAAATAGATTACATATTCTTTGTGAAGTAGAAAAACTAGAATTATTTAAAAGAAACAGAATCAGGTATAGAAGAAGAAGATTTCAAGCTACGCACATATGACCAAAACCTATTAGAAACATCCGAGCTAAGTGACGATTCAATAAAAGAAAATTAGTTCCGCATTAAAATTTTAGTTTCCTTTTTGGCAGCAGATCGCAAACGAGAATCAACGGCATAATCACTTCCAGAACCCGACTGCAAATACTTCAGCCGAGCAACGTTTTTAGCATCTAAAGTACGCAAGATATTACCGTAGAGCCATGGAGCATAAAGAGGTTCATTGGCCAGACATATAGGGGTGTAAGCAAGGATAATTTGATGAACCTTGTGGTAGAAGTAGAGAGCAGCGCGGTCAGCATCAAGTTCACGGAAAAAATTTAACCTATTTATAGAGCTAATATCAGCACTAAGTTTCTCATAGTCAGTCTGATGGAAATTATAAGGATTCACCCTGCACCACTTGCGTAGAATATGACTGCCTCAAGCAAATTCGTAGCGATGAATTTTTCGAAGCCGATTTGGCAGGCACCTAACGCACACACAGGGTTAAACAATTACATTACGTTATCATAAACATTCTCGAAACCTGTTTAAAATTCAATTTACGTACGTGGTTTTTGTGAAAATTTATTTGTTGGTAGAATAAAAAGAGCTCTACTAAAATGGCCGCTGCCATCAAAAATTTGACGATAACTAACATGAAGTGAAATTTGGACCTATTCCACACATACATAAATGTATCTTTAATATTTTTAGCTCATTCCGATGACGCGTTCACGAGAAACGGCGATTTGAACACACAATTGTTTTGTCCTTTTCGAAAAACCCTATATTTGAATTATATTTGAAACTTATAGTGCTGCCCGCACATAAATTTAAATTTGCACATGCTTACATAAGTTTCGTAATGTTGTATTAACTCTGTCAGGTTGTACCACAACCCGAAATTGGAAAAAAATGTTTACCTCCTTTTAGACACTCAGGGTCCACCTAAGGCTCAAAAGTTTGCAAAACACTATCATAGATAAGTTTATAATATTATCAGTTTTTATTTTGCATACTTGGGTTTATATAGTTTTTCCCTGGAAATATACAAGTACTTGAAAATTCACTAAATCATATATTGCTACCAAAAAGCTAACGATATTTTAATTTTAACTAAACGTGGATCTACTTCTAATATTCATAAACATTTCCTGAAAATTCACGAGTTATTCGGATTGAATATTATTGAGCATATTCATACATAATCCATTACGTTACATTAAATTCAAAAAAGATGTAAATTAAAGTCTGAAAATTCCAACTGAAAAAGTAACTTTGTCCTCGACCACATATCAAAAAAAACTTGTATAAACCGCAACTGTTTGTATAAGCCGCAACACAAAAAAAAAACAACCAAAAACTAACCAGAAGTTGGATGTTTTTTTTGCATTCTTTTCATTTTCATTTTTTGCATCCATTGCATTCGTAGCAACCAGTTAGCCGGACAATATGCGGAAAGGACACTGCGTCAAGGTTGCGAAAGACTGGTCCACAGAATACAAATAAATGGTAAAAAAAATAACATCAACAGCAACATGCATATCAAAGAGTAATATCATATTAAGCTAATCTAGCATCATACGAAATCCAACCATGAACCCATTACAAACACATTACGTGCAAATCTTAATATCTAGTTATTTTGATGTGATCCAATTTCTTCCAGCTGTTCAAACATAATTAAAAGTCCTATTTTTCCTTTAGAAGCTAGATATCTGGTATGACTATAAACCAAATAGGTCTATGTGTGCATTTTGCCAGCCAGTTGAACCTAATCTATCCTTGATATATTTTAATTTGCCGCTCACTGTCGTTCGACAATGCGATGCTCCCTGCAAGCAATTAATGTTTTCTCTGCTATTATGCTATTCCAATAGCATATCGCGATAAATAGCAAGTCACCCAATTCATCTACTGCAGGCTGCTGTTGTTTTTTGTAAATAGCAGTTGGAAACTAGCAAACTGCTATTAAACATCTCATCACTAACAAACATACTGAGGTCAGTTGAATATCTTTTTTTAGGATTGCTTATACAAGAATATTTGTCTTCGCAAAATAAAGTTCTAGTGGGCTTGTAATCCGGGTTTAGGTCATGAAATTTGAATGAATCCTATTGAAATTGATAAAAAATTTGAATCATTTCAGGTTCTAAAGGCTGTTTTTGACAAAACACGATTTTCAATGTTCACAAAAATCAATATTAGGTTCGCGCCCATTGTGGGCTATCCTATATGACAAAAATTGACCACTGAATTTTCAATTTAGTTGAATTATACGTTCTTTCAAACAGATATCTATCTTTATTTGCAAATTACACATAATTTCACAGTCTAGCTAATTCATCATCATTCTTTAAATGAAATGTATTGCTTTTAATGTCATTTCATGTAAATGTCAGACAATGATCTGTCAAACTGAAATATATCTTTTATTTTCAATAATTCGATGAATAACTTTCATTCATATTTCGTTAATTTATCAACACTTCCTGTTAAGATAGCAATTCATTTTTCAGACAAGGCAAGGCCGTTGGCTATTATAGTTAAGTTATGGGGTAAACCTTTTATTGACATCCAATATCCAATGAAGTCCAATGCAATAAATCCCATTTCCTAACAACGATGGAAAAACACCAGGTCGACGATATTTTCCGCAGGACTTTGCGCTGACCGAAAATATGAGCATCGTCCCAAAATATGAACCAGTAAATCAATAAAAAAAAACGGTCAATGATAGAGCAGAAACCCATTTTTCATAAAAGCCGAATCAACGAAAAGTATGCAGCGGGTTTTTTTTCGTTCCCTCTTTTACACAAAAAATATATCTATATTGACTTTATGACTTCACATTTCTTTCACTGCTTCATTAATCTTCTACTCTTCATCAAAAATTCTGTAACAGATCCGATACCCAAAAAGTTACTTCTTCATTTCAGTCTCTCTCTTTCTCTCTCTCTCTCTCTCTCTCTCCTCTTTTTGGGCTCATGGTCAGCGCACTCTTATTCTGACACTTTATTTATTTACACATATTTGCAATCATTCTGGCTTTTGCTATGGACATACAACAACGATCGACTAAAGCAAACTAGAATCTCTTTTCTGTGTCCAAAGCATAAGCCCGATGAACAAAAAAAATACGTGTAGAGAGTGGCAAAAAGTCCTTGTTTCGATATCGTTCGGCATAGTGCGGTCTTACGGACTGGAAATGTCCGAAGATTATGAAGAAAAAGTCAAGTCTAGTGTGAAATCGAATTAAGACCCCGGGGCTATATCAACATTTCGTGAATTTTTTGATCCTGACGACTGAAAAACTCAATGGCTGATTTTTTGATTGTTTTTTTTTCTTCTATTTGTTAGAAACAGCAAAGAGAGTTACTGTTTACTCGATTAAATACTGTTTTTTGTGGAACATTAAAAAAAGACATTTTAAAGCATTCGTTCAAGTTTTTTTAACTCAAGCAGTTTAATCTTTTTCACCACTCTGCTACCTATGAAAATCTGATCAAAAAAGGACGGATGTACTTCAATTATGGCAAGGACACCATCATTTCATTTCTACATTAAAGAGCACAGGACAGAGAATCAAGACAAACACCCTAGCGCTCCTTTCAGTTCTGTACACAATAGAGTCTCATTATACGTAATTGCTTTAGTCAAATTCGTGGTCATCTACTTGATTAGTTTCGAGGTTATCAACGAGATGCCTCGAAAAATTATTAAGATACTTGGTGAAAAAGAAAGTATATATAGGTAGACTTCTCTGTATGATTCTCTCTATTGAATTCATTTTGCAATTTCAATATTTTCTCATTTCGTCTTTGAAACCCGGGAAAGTTTTTTTTCAATTAGAGATTAGATAGTGCATTGGAAATGAATCAGGAGGTGAATCATAGAATTGTGAATACATGTACATGTATCAAATTTGATTAGTATGTACATAAAAAAATATTTAATTTTCAATTATGAAAACCATGCATTTTATTTTTTCGTTGGCGAAATCTTTGAGCAACTGGACACAACAGTTTTAATTTCGCGCTTGAAAATAAAATGTTTGACTTAAGATGGCTTGCTTTGTTGTGTCACCACTCCCGGGTAAAATTTTGGGATACTGAACCTAGTACTGGTAATCAGAATTCTATAGTAATTGTGAGTTATTTTCTATGTCAGGTAAAATTATTTTAATCGGAACTCTTAAACTGGTGAAGATAATTAGCTTGTAGCTCTGTATCAGTATTGAAAAAGGAATGAAATTCATTTGCATTTTTTTTTTCTGGTTTTTGAAACTTCAATTCTGAGTTTTGAGTCCTCATCAGCTCTGCATCGGAACTGAAATTTCTCTGTGTTTGTTGCTTTTTTGTATGTTTACAGTACAAAATTTCGGACATCAATCAGATCTACACTAGAAGTGAAATTGTTTGATTCTTCTTTATTGGTTTTCAATGAGGTCAGCAGCTACGAAGACTAACGTGTAACACTGGGGCAGCTATCTAATCTCCATGGGTTCAAATCCCACCTTAGGCTCACAGTTTTATTTGTTCGTCTGGTGCTGTCTTAAGAGCTGGCAATTAGGCATAATACAAAAAATACTGCTTCTTTATTTTCCTCAAAATGTTTTTATCGAATAAAAGAAACATTTTGTCGTAGGACAAGATATTGTTTTTAAAAAACTTACAGATTTTAAAACGATTTGAGTCTCTAATTCCGCAGAAATCTTGTTGACTGCGTATTTCTGAAATTATGTTGAAACATAACTTACATAACTTAAGAGAATCCTTAGAACTATTTAAACGTTTTTAAGTAAGCTTCAAATTTAAAATAAGAGTGTTCGTCAAATGGGCCCGATCTTCACGCATCCTTCATGTGAATTCTAAATAAAGTTATTCAACCCATAAGCTTTTTAAAATTATTAAACGAAATATGGAAGTTCGTCTTCTACATTATTCGTTGTTTATTTGATGGTAAGCTAACAAACTTAAGATGCTTACTTTTAAACATGCATACTTTTATGCATTCTTTTAATAATGATAATTGCTGTTTACTAGGTTTTATTGTCTACATCTGAACTATCTTTGAACAAACAATAAGCGTTGCACAATGCTAAACTATATTCGAGGGTGCAGTGAAAAGTTTCCGATCTGATGAAGAGAAACTATTTTTTGTGACTTTTATTTATTTTATCTTTTTTTGCATAATACCCGTCAACGCTAATGCCTTTTTCATATCAGTGCTCTAAAATCCATTTCTTTGAGCTCCCAAAAAAAAAAATTAACAGCATTGATGATCTCTTCCTTGGTCGCAAATATTCTGTTTCCGAGCCAAGATCAGGAAACAGATAATAGTCACTGGGGACTAAATCTGGCGAATATGCTGGATGGGGTAACAATTCGAACTTCAGTTGGTTTGTTTTAGGTATCGCAAGAATCGAGGTATGGGCAAGTGCATTGTCATGGTAAAACAAGAATTTTCGCCGTGCCAAATTAGGTCGTTTTGTTTTTACCAGATCCATCAAACGCGGATGGTTTTGCCCTTTTGAAAATAATCAAAGAAAAAGACTCCTTTTGCATCCCAAAAAACAGTCGCCCTAACCCTGTTCGTCGAAAAAGTTGTTCAAGCCTTTCTTGGCATTGGTTCATCTGCTCCAGTCCATTGTTTTGATTAGCGTTTCGTTTTTGGTGTATAATGGTGAACTCAAGTTTCATTAAATCTTATCATTTTTTGCAAAATTTTGCTTGTAGAGTGCCAAATTCGCGGTCGAATCAGTTTTCCAGTTAAATTTTCGTTCGAGCACCCACATTGCACAAAGCTTGGTCATGCACAAATGCTCATGCAAAATTTTGAAACACTGAAGTGATCTTGCTTCAATGCTCTAACTCGTGGTTTTCGCACAGATCTACTTCGACGCTTTGCCTAAATGATGCCCACAAAAATTTTACAATCAGTGTACTCAAATAGTATCGCGGACGCTGGCTCAGCGTCTCGTTGGATAGAGAAATTCAAAAAACCCTTGCCCTATCCACCCGCTGAACGACCCAAAAATCTTTGTTAATAAATGAACTTAATACGCTGCAAAGCTATCCGCGTCTGCTGTTATGTTACTGTTTGCCCTCATGATTTATCTGTAGATTCTCTTCTGCTCCTCTTCTTATGAGCCATTCCCCGTAGGAATTGATGCATTTTCTGCTTTGTTCACATGTACACATGTACGGTGCAAGCTATTGTGATGTTCATGTGGAGAATAGAATAGTAGGAGTTACATTTTTTCGTGTGCAATTTTCCCCAGATCGGTTTTTTGTGTCTGCTTGGGTTTGCTTTTGTAAAAAAACGTAGTTTTTCGGTTCTGGTGCTTTGGTGAAATGACCACTTGATTGCTTTGGACGCCTATGTTGACGCTGAAAAGTCATCCGCGGCACTATTATGTTTCTGTTTCCCGTCATGATCTACGTTACAGAACTTGTACATTCTCTTCTGCTCCTTTTCTTACGAATTCTTCCCCTTCTGATTTGATGCCTTTTATGTTTTCTTCGCATGGTGTATGTACGGTGCAAGTTGTAGGAGTTAAATTGTTTCGAGTGTAATTTTCTCCAGATCGGTTTTTTTTTGTATCTGCTTTGGGTTTACTTTCGCAAAATTAGTTTCTCGGTTCCAGTGCTTTGGGTGATATGATCACTTGATTGCTTTTGCCTATGTTATTTCTATGTTATGTCTTCTCGCAAAAAACGCACCTGTTACAATTCTTTTGATTTGTTTTTTTTTTGTACTGTCAGTATTAATACGGTCGGTTAAAGATGGATAAAAGGATAGTTTTTAAAGTGAATTATAACATAAAGCTCGTTAAAGTGAGAGCTTATTGAATAGATTATGTTTTGACAAGTTAATACTTATGCGTTTAATATGGATTTTAATGTGCGAATCCAAATTGACGTGATTGTCCCATAGAGTATTTACTGCGGTAGCCTTTTTCATTGAGGATCTTATTGAGTCTTAACAACGAAGACGAATAATTTCGCTCAGTCAACTGTTTGCAAAAGATAACTATATTAGGCACTTTTATTGCAAATTATATAAGAAATTTATTTTTATTGTGGCATTAGCTATTTAATTTAATTTGCTTAAAGATGCATTTTATCCTCTACTTTGAGCTATTAAAAAACTTTCACCATTTATTTAGCCTGTAATATGTTTTCAATTTAATTTTTGTTTATAATTTAAAAAAAAATTTAAAATATTAGTATTTTTTTTTTTGTTATCAAATACTATACATAATTTGAACTTCTGTGAGATTTTTGATATTAGTGAGTAGGAATATCACTGAAATAAGCTATGCTAATCACTGGCTTTTAATGCAAATATGGCTGCATTGGAATACCTAATTGATTTTTTTAAACCATATTTCAAAAAAATCGCATGTATATGGTAGTTTACTACGCGCTTCATAAGTATGCTTATCTATATTATATGCTTATATATTTTGCTGTGCTTCTCTTAGTCTCAAAACCACGAGCCACCACTAACAGTCACGGGTCGCAACTATCAGCTTATAAGTCATTTGTTCAGACATATTGCAGAACACTCGACAATGGCACGTCTCGGCTGTCACCTGCCGCGACGTAGCGGCCTGCTGAACTATGAATTGTATCTTTTCAGTATCGCAACATCTTCTTTCACTCCCCAAAATCTATTTAAAAAATAAAATATTTTTTTTTATAGATTTTAATTGATAAGTTTTAGAATTTAATTCGTAGTCAAGTATTTTTGTGAGATTCTATAGGTGTGAGATTCTATAAGTTCTTTGTGAGATTCTATAGGTGAAATAGTCATCTTCTGCGTTATTTTTACAAGCTTGATTGAGGAGGAATCAGTTATCTTTTCATCTGACTTTCCGGTTTTATCATCAAACCATTTGCTTTTATTGACCGAGCAGTCCTCTTCATAGCTACCTAACATGGCCCCTTTCAGAGGACTCAACTGGGATTCTATGGACTTCGGTGATTTTATTCTACAACTAGGACTCACTTCATCTTCAAGAAGGCGACTGAATTTAGCCCCTAATAACGTTTCTTGGGTGCCTCTCCAGCACGTTTGTTGGATCCATTGCTAAAAAGATCACCATATCCACTGTAAGTGGATTTAAACACAAAATAAAATTTTCCAAAAAATGTACTAAAAATATTCAGTTAATAAACTGTTTTTTGTTTTAAATAAATTAAAGAAAGCCAGAAAATTAAACACCTCATGCCAATAGCTAATAATAGCAGTAAAACTACACTGCTACATAGCTGATTTATCTTCACTACACTGAAAGAAAAATCTTGGTAAAATCAACAATTTTCCTTAGTTATTTTTGCGTCAACTACGGGCTATAGTTAAAACAACCATAAAAAATAGTTGATTACTTTTATGCACCATGACGCGTGGTTGACAAACAACGTCCGTGGTGCGAAAAAAGTAAGCAACCACAAACAATGGTATTCCAACAATATACATAGTACGAGATAGGAAAAGACTATAGTATGTAATATATATATATATATATATATATATATATATATATATATATATATATATATATATATATATATATATATATATATATATATATATATATATATATATATATATATATATATATATATATATATATATATAGTTTATGTATATAGTATGTGGTAGCCAACCTAATCCTCGTACAACAGGATTTAGCAATACAAAAGACAAAAAATTAAATTTGGTTGGTGCCTTGGTTGCATTGATAGCGACATTGTCGCTGCATTGTGATTCACCAAATTCAACTGCGGCATTCACGCCTCCCCCTGTGGCGCCGCTGCCGCAATGCTGCTGTTTTCTGTTTACAGTAAACTTTTTTACAGCACTTTGCCGCAGTCCACTGCATTTACCACAGTGGAAGAAAGAGTCATACAACGTAATATAAAGGCTTCACTGCATAACATGCATATGAATTATATCGAACAGCAAACCGAACATAATTTTGCGATGTAGTATATGAAACTTCTATGATAGAATAGGAGTATGAGTATGAGGAGTATGAAAAATCAACAGTTTGCCTTAGTTGTTTTTGCATCAACTAGGGCTATAGTTAAAACAACCATAAGAAAATCGTTGATTACTTTTATGCACCATGACGCGTGGTTGATAAACAATTTCATTCGGAGCATGAAAAACGTCCAAATGTTGAAACCATTCTACTTTGCGTAGAATAATTTCAAAGACGTTGCTCACTGAATTACGTTTGCTGAAATCAACTATTGCGAAGTAGTTTAAGTACCATAAAAACTGTTGATAATTCGAAACGTTGAAGTTTTGAGTGAATTGATGAATATTTTTCTATTTATCAACTGTTTTTCGTGGTTATGAAACAATTAAAACAGTTGATTTCATGAACGTTGTGATATTTTTTGTATAACCAGAACTAACTACTTTTATATCGTTAAATTAACTATATTAACATAATAAAAATAACTATTTTCCGTAGTTCGTTTAACGATTTTGAATGAATCGTTGCAATACTATTAAAAATAGTTGAACCAACCAAGAGTTTTTCTTTCAGTGTATATTTAATTATTCATCTGTCCAATTAACGTATCGACTCAAGTTATTGACAAGCCTAAAGTCAGCTTCAATTACCATACCAATTTCCGGCAACCTTTAACTATTCAGTTCTCCACCATTGATTAAAAACTCAGAAGATTAATGGTCCAGATTTTTCTCACGCTCTGAAATCGAAAAAGAAAAAGCTTTTATCCCAAAAAATACACGACCAGGTGCTCTGTTGCGTAATTTAAGTAAAGTACACATATCATACTACCGAGCAAATTAATACAAATTTCCATCTCAAGAGACATTAAATCACCTGCAACCTTCAGAGCACATTCACTCGACTCCATCAGGGACCCACATTGAAACGTGTACGCGGTTCTGTCAGAAGAGCACCAAAGCTTGACAGTAAACCAGAGAAAAAATTAAATTAAATGAAAAAGTATGGTTTTCCCCGAGAACTTACAAGAAACAGCCGGTTCCGGAGAGCAGGATGGGCAGGACGACGAAAGAGAAACCTCACTTCGGATACCTGAAGGCGGCGATAGGGCCACAATTGGAATTGCTAACAGCACCGAATATTTTCCTTTTTCGTCCTTAGCCCACAAATTACTTGTGTAAATTAATAAAGTAGGGTGGATGGACATGCCAACGACCGCTGCAGTGAAAAAACAAACTGAACCGACAAACGAACGGATGAATGGATTGGATGTGTGCATTGAAAAGCTGAAGCGCAGACAATTAAATTCGGTGGAAATTTTCATTTTAATATTTTAAATCCACTCGTTTTGTATCCGCATGTACACAGAGTGAAAGGATATCGTTAATTGTATCGATTTTATGTCTCATGCAGTTTTTGGGGAGATATTGATAGGCTCATATTTATGTATGAAACTGGACGACATATGATTATGACAAAATATTTGCACATTTTCAGCTTATCATTTATTGTATCCACGTATTTTAAAAACGGATGATTCATTTAACGCAAAAAGAATTTATTTTATTTGATTCAATAAAAAAAATTAAATTGAGAGGTTGGAGGTGTGTTGGTAAAAATGGTGCTCGTGTACGTAAATAAATGGCTTTCGGCTGGTAAACTAAATGTTGCAAATTAATTGCAGATGTACATGTTTTCTCGTATTGCTCTTAATGACAACATATAAATTAAATACCTTTATTTGCTGAATCCGAATATGTATTAAATATGTTTGCTGTATGGATATTAAATGAAGCAAACATTAATTTATATTGTTATTGGCATTAAGCCGGTAAAAAGAAATTAAAAACAAATGAATTCGGGATCGGGCTTAATGTTTTTTGGAAATAATAAATTGGAGAAGTTTCTTTTGTTAAATTTCTGCTTAAAATTGAATTACAGTTCCGAATTTTATTAATAATTTAAAATTTTTTTTAAATTTAATTAATTAAAAATGGCTGCGGTTAATTACAACCAAACGAATTTATTGTATTGATTCTGTCATAGGAAACCGAAAGAGCCAAAAACTCAATTATGGAAATCCTGTAATTTGATTTCACTAAACAAAAATAGAAATTCCATTCCATGTACGAAATTTTACGCCAAACAAAAAATTTCTGCATTATCAATGCATTCTAGTTGGCACTACACAAAAGTTTGTAAAATATGCTTAACCCTTATTTCCGCAGAAAATAAATATTTCGAAAAAATATATATAAAAAACATTACTTATGTTTGTAGCTACAGTGTTTGACAGCCAGAATAATGTACCTAGGTAAATTATGAAAAATGATCAATATCTGGCTACTTTTGATTGAAATAAAGATTTAGATTTAGATTTATTTATTCACCCATACATTAAATGTACTACAATTTGTACAAAATATTCCAGTAGGTGAATCGAGCTTTGGCTCTTGCAATCCTAAACAACTGTATTAACATGCATCTTAGCAGAATGAATTTTTGTGTAATTACATTAGATATGTAAAAGGAAACGGGGAAAACCTTTTATTTGAATGAATTGTAATATAAAACTTACTTTAATATCTTAGTGCTAACTACATACTAACTTAAGCAAAGAAACAAAAGAGCAGCATTGTTGCTGATTTAAGTTTGTCGGATTTAAATGAGGGTCATTTATAATGTGGATGCTCTTAAAGTTGAAGTTCATTACACTAGAGCTCGAACCATAGGATTGTTTGATGCAACACAAGTGTTTAAAAATTTGGTATTAATGCGGTTAATGTTGCTTGAAATAAGGGACTGCTTTGAAACCGAATGTAAAGAGTTGGTCGAATAGAAAAACGGGAGATTCAGGAGCATTTTAAGAATTTTGTTCTGTTTAATTTGTAACTTTTTGATGTGAGTAGCAGCACAGCGCCCCCAAACCGGAGCACCATAGAGCATGACAGGCTGAAAAACTGTTTTGAATAAAATCAATTTGTTTGCTATAGACAGCTGCGAGCGCCTATTTACTAACGGATACAAGGATTTGACCAGAAGGTCGCATTTTTTTATGGTAAGCCCGATATGGGCTTTGAAGGTAAGCTTTTTGTCGAGGTAAATTCCTAGATATTTTATATATTCCGGGTTCCAGCCGACAATGTTACCATCTACATTAAGAGAACTGGGGAGTAGGCATTGCTTGCGTTTCCAAGTAAAGAATATTGCCTCGGTTTTGGTAGGGTTTATTCTCAATTTCCATCTGTTGAAATAATTTGACAGTGTTGCGAACCCATTTTCTAGTGAGGTTTTTACAGATACCGGACAGTAATTTGATGACAAAAGGGCTGTGTCGTCAGCAAATAGACTAATAATGCAATTGGCTGGTAGTGGTATGTCATATAAGAAGATGTTAAATAATATGGTGCTTAGCGCCGAGCCTTGGGGAACACCAGCTGGTATCGGGAACTTAATTGATTCCGAACCATTGATATCAACGTAAAAGTATCGATCGCGCAGGAAGTCCATGATTATTTTAGTAAGGTACAGAGGAAAATTAAGTATTCGCATTTTATGGATTAACCCCTGAATCCAGACGCAGTCAAATGCCTTTTCCAAGTCGAGAGTAAGCAAACCAGTTGACTTTTTTAGTCCAAAGTTCGTAGTGATTATATTTGTTATCCTTCGAACTTGATGAATTGTGCTGTGCCCGCTTCTGAAACCAAACTGCTCTTTGGGGTAGATATTTTGCGACTCAATAAAGGTTTGGAGCTGAATCTTGATGAAGCGTTCAAATACTTTGCCAATCACACTGATTAGGCTTATTGGCCTGTAGCTGCCGATTTCGGACTTGGGTTTGTTAGGTTTCGGGATCCAAATAACTTTTGCAATTTTCCAGGCAGTCGGAAAGTAAGATTTTACAAGGCAAGCATTTAATAACTTTGATAGGTATATAAACGCTTTCATGTGCATATTTTTTAGAAATAAAGTGTAGATGTTGTCATTGCCCGGAGTCTTACTTGATTTTAAATCAGCTATGATGCCCTTTAGAGAGGAGACAGACATGAAGGGGAAAGAGGAGCTGCTACTACTTACGATAGCATCGAAAGAAGAACCCACTTGAGATTCAGTGTCGCTATCGCTATTAATAATGGCTGACAAGTGAACCTGGTGCATATGTTGAGCAAAGGCTAGAGCCTTAGACACGTTATTTGAAACGGGCACGCCGTCTACTTTAATTGGGAAAAATTGAGAGCACTTCTTTTTGAGAGCTTTAGATATGTTCCAAAAGCTTTTACTACCTTTCTCTAGTGATTTTAGTTTGCTGTTCCACTCTTTGTTACGAAGCACAAAAATAGCTTCCTTGCTATTTCTTTGGAGACGATTAATTTCCTTCTTCAGAAATGATTGCCGTGAGCGCTGCCATTGTCTGCGTAAAAAATTACGCCGCGAAATGAGAGTTTTAACACTAGTATCCAGAGATAAATTTGTGCACGACGGTTTAGCTGAAGTCACAGGGATTGAACTTTGTGCTACAGATAGTAAAATGCTATTGAACTTTATTATGTGCTTGTCGATGTCACTAAGTCGCGGTGTAGAGAGGTCTAGCTGTCTCAAATTGGTTAGTTCACCAGTGACGCGCGAAAATTTTTCCCAATTTGCTCTATGGAAGACAAATTTTTTTAAACAAGCTTTTCCAATCCCTGCGTCGAGAATGCTAAAGTGAACCGGAAGGTGGTCCGAAGATAGAGCAGTTCGGGCAAATGGAGGAGATACATATTGAATGCAATTAGTCAATATTACATCGATCATAGATGGATTGCCTCTAGATTTAGGGTAAAAAGTAGGAGTTGGAGTAAAAAGAATGTTGAACGCAGAAAATGTAAGTTTGCGCTCAAGTATGCTCCCCCAGCGATTGTTACGAGAGCAATTCCAATCTTTGCTCCTGCAGTTCAAATCACCTGCAATTAGGAAATTGTTCTCAATGCGGTCGAACACTTTCAGATCGTTTTTAAACAAACGCTCTTTAGTATGGTTGCTATTTCCGCCTGGAAAATAGGCTCCAATTAGAAGGACACTACGCTCAAGGCAGTTTAGTTCCACGCAACAGGTTTCAATTAGAGAGGTTTTTAATGGTGGCCTCGCACAGTGGCTAATAGAACGATGGACGGCAATTGCCACACCACCACCATGAAGGAAAGAGCGATCGGTGCGATATATTAAGTAACTTTCATCAAAAATGGAGTTACTGTCTTTCAACCACGTTTCAGTAATGACAGCAACATCAACCTTATTAGTCTTCAAATACGAGAAGAATTCAAGGCGTTTCTCTAGTAGGCAAATAATTGAAATAAAGAAAAAAACTTATGAAGAATTGTAAATATAATGTGTTTATATCATTGAAGTAAAACATAGCAAAAAAGTTTAATCTGTTACGACAAAAATTAATGAAAACCCAGATAAGAGCTGAATTTGACCCCACAGCCAAATTGGTTTTTCCTAGAAAAAGTACCGGTAGTTCCAATGGGCCTTTCCACACTTGTATTTCTGATGCACTCCTCAAACCGGTTTGACAACTATCACCATTTCCACACTTGTTGTTTTCTCATTTTGACTTGAGTGTTTCATGAAAAATTCCTGGCCAGTGAACTTATATCATGCCGTGAACTATGTTTATAGTTAGCTAGTGAGTTGCCGCTCGATCAATCAGTTTCAAACGTGATGCAAAATTCTCTCCACGTGCATCACTTTTTGTAGAGAATTCCCCTTGATTCTTCTGCCTCTTGCCCAGAAAACCGGTTTGAGGAGTGCATCAAGAATACAAGTGTCGAAAGGCCCAATAATCCGTTTGTGAGAGAAGAGTATCACATTGCAGACATGATGACTATCAGCCAGACCTTGGTTTTTGAACGAAATCGTTATTCTGTAAAGAACAATGCTACGGTTAATGCGCGATTGGTCATCACACTTCTATTGAAGAGTGAGAGTTAATAATAAAAAATTTCAAGGACGGGAAATCTAAAAAAAAATTTGAGGTTCTTAAAAGGAGTGCTTTAACGGTTCAGGATATTATTGAACGTTTAGTACGCGAAAATTTTGTAAGAAATCGAGTCAAAAAGTTCACAATAATTTTGTTTCTGAGACGTATTGCCGTTGGATAGTGAGACAGTTAAAAAATTAATCCTATATTGAGTGCCATCAAATTGGCAGAGTTTGCTGAAAGAACCGGTGGGAAAAAGAGCAGCCCCCAAACTATAGGGAGGACACTCAGGAATGAATGAAATGAATTGTTTTCAATGTGTACCAATTTTTCCTAGCTTGTAAAAAAATATTTTGATAATGAATAAAAGTAACACGTGTTTTACTTTCTAGATTTTCAAATCCATGCATGTGGTAACCCTGAAAATATTTCTACTCTATAAGTTTCAATGCAGTCTTAAAATCAAAATGGTGCATGACCATCGAAACAGGTTGGTTGTAATATAAAGCATGAGTATAGGCGTGCGAAGGACTTTGAAATAGGGGGTAGGGAGAGATTTAAAGGATGGAGAGACGAGGAGAGTATAGGATATAGCACACGCTGAGTTTGAAAACCATCGAACGATTGAGCCACGTTGAACCGATTCAATAGCGTCAGATTTACATTAAAATTGAGACTGAGCACAAAGATATAATAAATAAAACTAAATAAAAATGCTAGTAAGCCAAAGAACATTCAAAACCAATATGAAAAGTAGAGGACATAGCTATATATCTTGGGGAAACGCTGGAGATTGGAAAAAACAGAAAAGGAATGGAACCGTCTAGCGTGACACTGAAGGGATGGCTGTGGAAACAGAAAAAAAACCAGGAAAGAATAGGACCAAATATGTCGGAACCTTAAAGTTCATCGAATCAAAAGTGTTTGGGAAGTTCGTTTACATTATGCCAACTTGACATTGAGAATCAAAAGCTGAGGTGCCAAAATTTGAGAGCACCATAAAGTTGGTCGTTCTAGAGCAGCCCTTAGTGAACCCATGCTGATTGGGTTCAAGAATAAGTTTAAAATATGTTATTTCTATTGCTAAATGCTATTGCAAAGTTTACTTAAATAACAGAGGAGGGACATGAAACAATATTTTAAAACGGTACATTTATCACCAGATTTAAAACTTGAAGAGTGTTTGTCGGCTTTTCATGATAAAAGTTTTGGACCAGATGCCAGGCTTGTGTTATAAAGGATAGCAAATCGAACACAGAGTGCAGATAAGAAGGATTTTACTTAAATATTGCGAATAACGTAAGTCTAGAGTCTACACTGAAAAAACACATAGCGGCTGACGCCATAGTTTATAGACTTCTGGCGCCATGTACATAGTCGATTTCGAGATTGTGATGAAATATAGCGCCACACGCCATAATACAAGGCGAAAAGTCCTTCAAATCATACATGGCGTGGAGGACTATAGTACATGGCGTGGAGGACTATAGTACATGGCGAGGAGGACTATAGTATATGGCGTGGAGGACTATAGTACATGGCGTGGAGGACTATAGCATATGGCGTGGAGGGCTATAAGCATAGCGTCTGCTCCTATGTACTATGGCGTGTGGCGCTATATTTTATCACAAATCGACTATGTACATGGCGCCAGAAGTTTATAAATTATGGCGTCTGGCGCTATGTGTTTTTTCAGTCCAATAACATGGTTTTCGAGCGTAATGATTGTAATGATTTCCAGTTTATTTTTGAATTTCATTCGATTAAAATTGGTTTGCAAAAATTATTTAACACCCTATCTCAGTTTTTTCGATTGATTATCGAAATTTTCGCAGCGTGAAGATCACTTGTCAATGTATCACGAAGACTTGATCACTTTTCCTCCCGTTTCTTCGTCCATTTTTTGGCAGACTAATTGTATTTGGGGTGTTTCTATTAGCTTAACAATCTTATTGCAGATATTATCAGCCAACTAATCTACAACAATAAAACCTCTCCTATACTCAAGAAGCTTGCTGACATTTATACATCTCCTCACACGGTATGGCTGCGAGTTATAATTGGAGTGCCATGAGCCATATTACGTGGCTCATGGCACTATGTAATATAGCATGTGGGGCCATAATTTTTGTTCCATGTAATTATGGCGCTAGGAGCCATACTGCATAGCTCAGGGTACCATGTACATAGCGTGTGGGACCATAAATGCTGCGCCATGTTACATAGGACCACGCGCTATGTAAATTCTGACATTATAGCGCGGGGAGCCATATTGCATAGCTCAGAGTACTATGCACATAGCGTATGGGGCCATAAATGATGCGCTATGTTACAAAGCTCTGGATGCCATGTGGGTTTTTTTCAGTGTAGATGCATCAAAGTTTTGACTCTTAAAAGTTTTGCAGTAAACAATGATAAGGGTCGATTAATAACGGGAATAATCAGTAAGGAAGAGAAAAAGGTACTAAATAAATCACAAATAGGTAAAGGGTTAGTAGCAACAGCGTCATCAAGATACGAAGAATCAGAAACTGAAGAATACTTTTACCTACATATAGTTTTTACGACATAAACGTCCAGTGAACAAGAAAACTGTTTTGCTAGTATTGCTGAAAAATTGATTTTCCATCACTATTGAAAATTGGGAGTGCTACTGTAAATTATAAAGCTACCAACTGACAAATCGAAAAATTCCCAAATTAATTTCATCAGTCAATCAGCTCGACACGAACAAACTACATCTTGAACAATTTATTTCATACTGTTCCAATTTTCTCGCTAATTGTAAATTATTCACTATTGTCATTCTCCTCAATCCGTCCGCCTTAATTTTCCACTGAAATAGATGCCCCAGTACTTTTTCTGACATTTTTTCGACACGTTCTCAACACTGCGTTGTCTCTAACGTCCGTTGCCAGAGTACATCACTGCATCATTCGATTGGATTCGAATCCTATGAAATCGATTGATCAATCGATGAATTATGTTCTTACATTGAAATAGCTTTCAGCAAGCAAAGCGACAACAGCAACATCAGCAGTAGTAGCAGAAATGGAAAGCTGGCTACTGTGTCGTGTAGTATCCTCCACCTAATCCACCCTTGAACGGAGAAAAAAATTGCTATTGATTTGTAGCTTGTCGGCCTTCCTGACTGAATGTCGTCTGCTTGTATAATAACTGACACGGGATAATAAGATACAATCGAGTCCGTCGAAGCGGAAGTAGGAAATTAGGTCTCTCTCGTTCGTACATACTTTATCGGGAAAATCTCTTTGAAATTGTTGTCATCAATGCGATTGACATGTATTAAATGTAAATGAATGAGTATTGATAAGATAAATATGTATTCAAATGGAAAAGATCGTTTGATATGAATAAGCTATTTGTACTGAATAGCAAAACAGACTCCTTCGTGGTTAACATATTGAATAGATTGAATAGTATGAGGGCATTGCTGGCGCAATGAACATACATATGTATATCATATGTCAGAAGAATCTTGAACACTGTCAGATTCCCTTCCATATTAAATTATTTTCGAAAATAAAGCATTTGCTTTAAATGCTTAAACTACTTAACCAATCTCTCCTCTTCCGATCGAAAACAGTTTCTTCGAAAATTCCCGATTACCAAGTCCAAATGATTAATGGCACTGATATATGTAGACATGCTGGTAGAAAGTCTTCGACTTGAAATTATCGAAGAAAGATTCAAATTGATAGTTCTTCTAGGAATGGACTGACCGAAAAATTATGCATTTCTCAAGAAACGGCATCTTTCATCTGCCAAGTCATAAATTTCAAATCGTCCAAAGTGCTAAGTATTCTCAAATTTGTAAAAGATTTTCTATCCGAACTCATCGAAACATTTTTTTTATGATTTATGAAATGTAGAGACTATGAAATATTGGAAGAATTTAACAAAAATTTTGATGAAAATCTGTATGTTGTAATTAATTGAGTCTGGATGTAGAAATATGTTTCGATGAATCCGAGCTACGTAATTTCTCTGGGTGAATAATTTTGAAATTTCTGACTGAAATCGAATATAGAAGATAATTTCTAGATAAACAGAACATAATTTCTAGATAATTTGATTTATTCATAATCACTGTTCTATTTCAGATATTTAATGTGAATGAGTCAAATGAATTGAAATGAAGCATTATTGCTGTTCAGCATACATACATATGTACATACATATGCACATATTTTGCTTCGATTCTAGATAATCGTATTTAATCGACATATCTCTACTTGTTATTTCTTTTCTTCTTTTACTTCTTCGAAAGTTGTAGGAAACAACATTTTTCCTGAATTTTCGGTTAAATTAAGAAATATACGGCACGCTCTTCTTTTATATTCAAATCAACAAAAAATCTTATTCGTGTCACACCCAATATTAAATGTTTTTATAAAAGATACATATTTGTATACCCGGAACTCTCTCTATATCCGCTCAGATATAAACATATTTTTCATTTTTGATAAAGAATCCCTGCAACTGATCGAAAATACTTTATTCGCCGGATTCTACTGAGACATAATTCAATACAAAATTGTTCACACGCGCGTATTTCAGATAATTTATTTCAGATACATACATATGGACACAGGCAAAAATAACTCCAACCATGAAAAACACATATTATACATACTTGAATATGTACATTGTATAAAAACGTGCACCAGGGTTCTGTTCATGCTGAGCATGAATTCGATGTGAAATGAACTTTTCTAAACTCGTAGGAGTCTCAATAGGATATGTTGTGTTTCAAATGAATGGTAGGGTGGTACTTCATATCTGAATGTAGATAAAAAATATCTTAATCTGAATAAGAGAATAAAATTGATTTAGAAAGTAATCATATAGAATAGTAGTAAAATATATGAAGACATTTAGGAAGAATAATATGCTTTGTTGTTTTTAGCAAAAAAAGTGATTTTTGCTTTAACATTAAAGCCGCGTTTCCAATGCTGGCTTGGAGTGAAATGTGTTTGCGCACACTTTTGCTCTCATGCACTTTCACATATCTTCCTCTTTCTCTAATCAATCTCTAAAATCTGTAGTTGAACTCTAGAGTGGGACCTATTCCAACTCCAGCGTGAAGCTTTTCGGACATTTTCGAATTTTTAAATTCACTACTTTCCAATAGAAAGCGTTGCTGAAAGCTCTATTTATAGTGAAGTGTAAAGTGTTGTTTTCCGCGTTTAAAAAATATAATGCCATAGAAAATACTGTTGGATGAATGATTTGTGCATTGAAATCAATAATGAAACAAATTCATAACCCATCTGTGATAAGAATAGTTATTGAAAATCAAATTCAAATATATGTTACGACAGATGTCGTTGTACCTTCAAAATTCAAATTCGAAGGATTTCATGTGTTGAAAGTTGTGAGGTTGGAGTAGGCATTGGCGGCAAATGGACAAACCAAAGGCGTATGCGATTTCAATTTGCCTTTTTTCTCGTGGGGGTCAAGAATAAAATGCGGTGTTTAAAAATGTTCAAATTTTGCCTCAATAAAATTTCGAGTGAAATGTTATAATTATTACGTTCCATTAACAATACCATAGTTTTTGATATTTTAAGGTGAAGCAAATATAGCCCTTGATAAAAACAATGATACTGCTGAAAATTAAATTCACGGAATGAATGAGAATAGTTTGCCTTTAAAAAACACAATCAATAATAAATCGATTGAAAAAAAAAATGATATACATGATTAATCTATATTATAATTTTATATTACTTTTATGTATCATAATAGTACATACCATAAACATATATTATTAGGTGCCTTTCGAAGAAAGTCAAATCTATCTCCTACAGACCTACTTAATGTTCAGCATCAATGATAATTTAAAAACCTGCTTAAGTATTCCTTGCAAGCTTCAGCACATTACACATATCTAAATGGTTAATGATTCAACCTTTCTTGATCGAATTGTAATAAACTCCTTGGCCATTGTGTTATGTGCATCCCAGCCAAGTAATCTGGGCATGGTTTAATTTTTTTTTCATCCAAAGTAATTCGCATCATTTAAGCGCCGTTGTCAGCTAGATGTTGGATTCAAAGTGACGTAATGTGCTTTTTGCTCAGCCAAAATACTGGAAATTAGTAAATGGGCAAGAGTAATTTTTCATGACATTAATACGCTCAGCTCAGTTACCCCCATCTGCACATTCAACTCCAAACGTACTTTTACCTTCACCCAAACCTGTCCTAAAATCATTGCTTCGAAATAATTCAGATTGGCAGCACCGATTACTGTCCACTCATTTTATTCCTACAGAAATTCCTGATACAAAATCTCGCAGGATAAGTTCGGTCGATATCGAACGATCAACAAGTAAAGAAATCTAAAAAGGGTAACTTTAGTTCATGACAGCTAATGTGTACGCAGATACATTACACTCCAAGCCAGCATTGGAAACGCGGCCTAGCTCTAAAAGTGAATTTATCGTATTTAAACTCCAAGCGAACATTCAAATTATTAATTTATACAATGTCTAAATTTATTATCTATATAACATATGAATTACCAATTATTATATATATATTATACAAATTACTAGCTAATTTGATTGATTTAATCGTTTGTTTTCAAGAAATCTAGAAAAAAATCCGATTATATTAGTTTTTCATAAAATGACCCCAAACTAGCAATGAGTGCTACAGCTTTGAATTTTCAAAGCACAAAATGTCATCACAATTTTCGAATTTCGAAAATCCATCATTGAGAACAGGCCAGCTCTACTCTGAGATTCGGCAAAAGCTCACTCCAGCATTGGAAACGCGGCCTAATAGCTTATATGTATAGCAGTAGACATGGGTAACGCAGCGCTGCGCCGCGCAATTCCGTTGAAGCACTAGCCATGATACCACTGTGCTGATACCGATTGTTGGTATCAGTAGCGCAGTAACGCACTTCGGTATTAGTAGCTCAGTAACGCACTTCGGTATCAATGGTGTTGGCGCTGCCACTTTGTAATGCCAACACCATTTGGCTTGGCGCTATGCTACGGCGCGACGCAAAGTTATGAGTTGAATATACTTACCTCAAGTCTGTTTGATGCAAAGCAATAAACCTACGCGTACGCACGTTTGGAAAGATACCTGAACTGAATGGGTACATACTATAGCCTGGGTATTTTATATCGCAAAATTAGTAAGTTCAAATGTGGGTTGCTCTCGTCTCATACAAGCTTTTTCAATCATTCTTTTTTGAGTGAATCATAGCGTGAGGGTATCAGCGCAATGCTACCAGCGCCGTATGTGAGTCCGAGAAACGCAGTGAGTATCACACATAGGCGAATGAGATCATGGTATCATAGCGCAATGGTATCAGCGCAGTGCGCTGATGACCCAGTCGAAACTCATAAGGAGGAAGGGAATTAAAATCGTAAGGGCTCAATGCGAAAAGTAAGAGTTGCTTTTGTATGGACTCGAGTCTGCTACTGTGGATTTCAAAAGCCGGATTCCAGCAAATGGAAGCATATTCGAGAATGAGGTGTAAAGTGAGATATATAAGGATCTTGTGACCCACAGGTTACGAAATTCCTTGGCACGTCTTTTGATGAAGCCTGGCTGTTTGTTTGCACGGGAAAGTATTTTATCACAACGCAAGGTGAAGCGGAGTCGCTCATTCACCAAGGTCGACAACATTATCAACTCGAGCTAACAAATTATTCCCGAGGAAGTATGTGTTATGTGAGACGGTGCATTTTCGGGAGAAATTTATAACTTAGCACTTAGCAGCGTTGAGAGAGAGCTTGTTTTCATTGCACCAATGATCAAGTGAATCAAGTTTGGATTGGAGAAAGAGTCCATCGGATTTAGATTTAATGATATGATAGGCTTTGAGATCGTCGGCATAAAGTAGATAAGGTATATTTGCTAGGACGTCGGATAGGTCAGAAATAAATATATTAACGAGAAGTGGGCTAAGATAACGAGAAGTGGGCTACCTTGTGGTACACCAGAGGCAGCATAAAATATTTTTCGATAAAAGTCCTTGAAATTTTACAAGCTGAGTTCTCTTTCGAAGGTAAGAAGTCAGCCAGCTAAGCAAAGATCCACCAAGTCCAAATTTCAGTAGCTTTAGAATTAAGGTAGGGTGGACAACTGTGTGAAAAGCTTTACTAAAGTCTGTATAGACTGCGTCAATTTGGTATCCTTTCTCCATTTCACACAGGACGTCTGAGATTAGGACTGTCAAATTAGTGGTAGTTGAGCGACCTTTTCTAAAACCATGTTGTTGCTCGTTCAGACGGGAGTGAACAAGTGGAGAAAGTTTATCGTAAGCAATCTTTTCAAAAAGTTTCAGAATAGAAGATAAGATGGCAATACCTCTATAATTTCCGATACAGCGTCTATCGCCATTTTTGAAGATGGGTGTGACACATGAAAGTTTTCCACAGGATGGGAAAACTCCACACGAAAGTGATCTGTTGAAAAAAATATGAAAGGGAGTTATAAGCTGCTCTACACATTTGCGCAAGAAAGTTGGAGGAAGAAGATCTGGCCCTGGACCTTTGTTGCAGTCGAGTTCCGAAATAGCTTTACGTATTTCGTCACGTGTAATTTCTAAGCTGTAGGAGTAGAATAATAGGAAGGGAGATGTGAGTTTGATGAGTCAGGAGCAATACAAATATTCTGGAATTCACCTGCGAATAAATCACAAACCTCATTAGGAGAGGAAGAAGTGATATCATTAAAGAACATCGACGATGGATAACCAGTAGTTTTTCGCTTCACATTTACAAAACCATAAAATTGTTTCGGATCGAGGATTATATTTTCACCTGTTGTCTTAATGTAATTGTCATAAACCTCGTGAGACTTTACCAAAAATTGCTAAGCAGTTTCATTATATTCATCCTGAATAGCAGAACTAACGTCGATATTGTTTTTAATCCGCTTATAAAGTTTGTTCCAACGATTTTGCAAATGCCTAAGGTCCCTATCAAGCCATGGCTCAGACAACTTTTTCTTTTTTTTTATCTTAGGTACATATCTTTCAACGGCGTCAAATATTTTGTTATAAAAAGTGGAAAAGGTTTCCCCAAGATCTAATATTGAAAGAGTATTCGTCCAATCTATAGAGTCAAGGTGATGGTGAATGCTTTCATAATAAGCATTAAGAAAGTCATATACAATTGAATTATTGTACGCTCTTAAATAAATAGAATCAGAAGTGGGAAGTTCAACTGATAGTGCAGTGTGGTGTAAACTATTTGAAAAAAGATGCTCTGCGTCATTAGTTGGACTTACCACTACTTCGTCATAGGCGTTTGTAAATACAAGATCCAACCAATGGCCGTTTTGGTTGGGAGTCGGAGAGACTTGCTGCAAATCGTTGCCATAAAAAGTACTCGCAAGGTTAAAGTCATTCGAATCTCAGAGGTTAACAGGAAGAAGAAATGCGTCATTTTCATCGGGGATAAAACATATGTTGGATCTCCTAGGAATATTATTTTGTCTTTTTCATTCAGAGACGTTGTAATGGAAGATATTAATTCACAGAAATGGTTGTAAACTGATTCGTCCGATCTGGGTGGGATATAGGCCAAACTAATGTAAAGGAAATTGTTATTCAAAGAAACACGAATAACAAGGTGTTGGAACAATGCATTGGGGGTGATGTCAATAATCTCACTTGAAATAGTGTTGCTAACCGCCAGTAAAAACCCACCGCCTCGCGATTGACCTGTGGAACAATAGTCGCGATCATTTCTGTAAATTGTCCAACTGCTATCAAGGATCTCTTCATTCTTATGGAAGTCATTTAGCCAAGTTTCCGTGAAGGCGAGTAAATTAAAGTGGCAGGATTTTGCTGATACTTGCGATATTAAAGAAATTGTTGTTTGATAACATGGACTCGTTTAAGTCTTGGCAAGCGATATCAGTGAGTATTTTATCCTTGAAAAGCTGCAGAAAAAATGCAATGCATGCAATGCAATACAAAAAAATGAGACCAACATAAAAACAAATTCTGATTTTCGTTTGCATATGACATTTCCCATTTCCCAGACGTTCATAGGAACAGATGGAATTGAAATTTACAAAAATTTTGTTACCATACCAAGTTTGAGATTTGAGCAACTTTGTTGTGTTGCATCATTGTAACTAGTCTCATACGTTCTTATGTGTTCAAACTCGTTTCACTGCGCAACAATGTTGTGCTGCATTGATTGTAACTCCAGCATTAGAATGTCTATTAGCAGATTCAAAATGGAGGATTAAAGTTAAATTGTCGGTTACTTGATAATCAGAGGATTGTTTTTGTGAGTGGAGATAATCAATGAGTGTTTAGATAAGTTTTCGCAGAAATTTCTGTAAAAGAAGGATAAATTTGCGGCTACATACACTGAAAGAAAAACTCTTGGTTGGTTCAACTATTTTTAATAGTATTGCAACGATTCATTCAAAATCGTTAAACGAACTACGGAAAATAGTTATTTTTATTATGTTAATATAGTTAATTTAACGATATAAAAGTAGTTGGTTCTGGTTATACAAAAAATATCACAACGTTCATGAAATCAACTGTTTTAATTGTTTCATAACCACGAAAATTAGTTGATAAATAGAAAAATATTCATCAATTCACTCAAAACTTCAACGTTTCGAATTATCAACCGTTTTTATGGTACTTAAACTAGTGATGCGCGATTGCGAGATATTAAACTCGATTGTTTCGATTGTTCAAATATCTCGAAACATCTCGATTATTTAAGTTGGACTCGATTGTTGCAATCGAGATAATCGAGACAATCGAGCGATTCGAGATAATCGAGACAATCGAGCGATTCGAGATAATCGAGACAATCGAGCAATTCGAGATAATCGGCCGATTCGAGATAATCGAGCGATTCGAGACAATCGAGGCAATCGAGACAATCGAGACAATCGAACATCTCGCAATCGATCATTCGGTCGGTCAAGTCATCGACAATCGGTTGACGGCAATTGAGTGAGCCATAAAGCACGTTTCGTTGGCGCAGCCAATAAAAAAATGTTCAAATATTTCAGCAAAAATATTAAGTGTTATTTGATCAAACTGCAATTTTTTGGGAAATATTGATGTATAAAAGGATATGTTTATCTTAAGTTAAAATTAAGATATCTTTAACTCTTTGGTGGCGGTGGGCATGTTAGTGTTTAAGCACACCAGTATACACAGTACGCTTGTAGAACCGCTTGTGAAGAATAGATTTGAATGGATTGGATATACTATTCAGTAGATTTTTTTACGTGTGCATACATATGGAATGTAATGATCAGATATGCATGGAAATTTGTATGGCTAGCATTTATCATGTATAAATGGCTGGTAGTTTTGCTAAAACTATTAAGTCTGATCAAAGTGTATGATCAAATATTATATGAGGTTGAGTTTTGTCATGCTGTTAAGTATGTTAAAATAAAATCTGCTTTTAGATAGTGCAGTTTGAAAGCATATCATTTATCCAGTATTTTCATACTTGCGAGTATTTTATTCAAATATTCAAAAAGTTTTTAGGGCAAAAGTACCTGAAATCGGCCAATTTTGGGTTAGAGTGGTTTCGGACATAACGGGCCAATACCTATTGCTGTGATACAAAGATTTCGGTTTTGTAGGGGAGTAAGGGGTTTTTTGGCCATAGTTTGGCAAAAACTGCCTTTACCGCGCTTTCAATGATTGAAAGTGGTCGGGGAGTACAATATTGATATTTTAAGGATGAAAAAAATTTTTATGGGGAAAATTGGGCAAAAACGTCGAATTTTTCCAAATTTTTTTTTTGCGTAGCATGAATTCGGGGACATTTCTGAGCTGTTTCGGGCGAAATGTCCATACAAGTCTGTGAAAAAGTGGCCTAGTTTCGAAGATATGGCAAAATGAAATCCGCCGGAAAACCGACCGGAAAAACTGAAAGTAGCACTAAAAGTGCTAAATAAGAAAAGGCTGAGATCCTTTTTGGTTCGATGATTGGCTTCTCCGGCTGTGCATTATGCCGTATCTTTGAAACTAGGCCACTTTTTCCCAGACTTGTATGGACTTTCCCCCAAAACAGCTCAGAAATGTCCCGGAACTCAAGCTACGCAAAAAAAAAATTTGGAAAAATTCGACGTTTTTGCCCAATTTTCCCCATAAAAATTTTTTTCATCCTTAAAATATCAATATTGTACTCCCCGACCACTTTCAATCATTGAAAGCGCGGTAAAGGCAGTTTTTGCCAAACTATGGCCAAAAAACCCCTTACTCCCCTCCAAAACCGAAATCTTTGTATCACAGCAATAGGTATTGGCCCGTTATGTCCGAAACCACTCTAACCCAAAATTGGCCGATTTCAGGTACTTTTGCCCTAAAAACTTTTTGAATATTTGAATAAAATACTCGCAAGTACGAAAATACTGGATAAATGATATGCTTTCAAACTGCACTATCTAAAAGCAGATTTTATTTTAACATACTTAACAGCATGACAAAACTCAACCTCATATAATATTTGATCATACACTTTGATCAGACTTAATAGTTTTAGCAAAACTACCAGCCATTTATACATGATAAATGCTAGCCATACAAATTTCCATGCATATCTGATCATTACATTCCATATGTATGCACACGTAAAAAAATCTACTGAATAGTATATCCAATCCATTCAAATCTATTCTTCACAAGCGGTTCTACAAGCGTACTGTGTATACTGGTGTGCTTAAACACTAACATGCCCACCGCCACCAAAGAGTTAAAGATATCTTAATTTTAACTTAAGATAAACATATCCTTTTATACATCAATATTTCCCAAAAAATTGCAGTTTGATCAAATAACACTTAATATTTTTGCTGAAATATTTGAACATTTTTTTATTGGCTGCGCCAACGAAACGTGCTTTATGGCTCACTCAATTGCCGTCAACCGATTGTCGATGACTTGACCGACCGAATGATCGATTGCGAGATGTTCGATTGTCTCGATTGTCTCGATTGCCTCGATTGTCTCGAATCGCTCGATTATCTCGAATCGGCCGATTATCTCGAATCGCTCGATTGTCTCGATTATCTCGAATCGCTCGATTATCTCGCTTATCCCGATTGTCTCGATTATCTCGATTGTCTCGATTATTCTCTCGATTGTTTTGGCGCATCGATTGCGATTCTCTCGATTGCGATTATCTCGATTGTTTTGTGGCGCCGATTGCGATTATCTCGATTGTTAAAATATCTCGCAATCGCCCATCACTAACTTAAACTACTTCGCAATAGTTGATTTCAGCAAACGTAATTCAGTGAGCAACGTCTTTGGAATTATTCTACGCAAAGTAGAATGGTTTCAACATTTCGACGTTTTTCATGCTCCGAATGAAATTGTTTATCAACCACGCGTCATGGTGCATAAAAGTAATCAACGATTTTCTTATGGTTGTTTTAACTATAGCCCTAGTTGATGCAAAAACAACTAAGGAAAACTGTTGATTATCCATACTGATCATACTCATACTCCTATTCTGTCATAGAAGTTTCATATACTACATGGCAAAATTGTGTTCGGTTTGCTGTTCGATATAATTCATATTCATGTTATGCGGTGAAGTCTTTATATTACGTTGCATGACGCTTTATAAGTTAATCACATGACAATGTCTTCCACTGTGGCAAACGCAGTGGGCTGCGGCAATACATCCATTTCTTTTTGTCTTTTGTATTACTAAATCCTGTTGTACGAGGATTAGGTTGGCTTGTCACAATACAAATCAGCCATTGCTTGTTTATTAGACCATTCAACCTAGTAGTGATGCCAACCTATGGTAGGTATGACAGCTAGCGGTGCGGCAAAATTAGAAATTTGGTAAATTCTGCCGCAGCGGCAAATTCAGCCGCAGCCATTGTGCGCGTTACCATACAAATGCTAAATTCAACAAACATAATTCCATACTGCATACTATGCACACTGCGTACTATATATATTGTTGGAATACCATTGTTTGTGGTTGCTTTTTTTTGCACCACGGACGTTGTTTAACAACCACGCGTCATGGTGCATAAAAGTAATCAACTATTTTTTTATGGTTGTTTTAACTATAGCCCGTAGTTGACGCAAAAACAACTAAGGAAAATTGTTGATTTACCAAGATTTTTCTTTCAGTGTACAAAGATCGTACCAAATAAAGAGAGTACGTCTATGGTCAAAAAGTTCAATTCAACCGTTTGGAGGGTTGAAGTTACTGCAAAAGCAAAAGTGAAGGAAATAAAAAACAAGTCTAGCGCATCAGAACCGCTAGAAAACTAATTTTCGAAGATATTATCTTTGAAGGACTTAAAAATATGTGAAGACGTAATACACTTCTTTGTAGTATCATATCAACCATTTCTTACTCAAAGGAACAAATATCATTTTCTGACAGCATTTCCTATTACACAAATGATGAAAATGTTCAGTGCTGGCAACATTTGTCCAACACAGCAGCAACAAATCTACCATAACATGCTCGTGCTTAATCAACCTATCCTTTGAATTTCGTTTTCATCCAAGGATATCATCGAAAGTTTCAGCGATTAAACTATGTCTGGGGTTGCCATCCAAAAAATTTCCAAAACTCGGAAAATTTAAATATCGGCTGCTTATTTCATTGTAAATGCTTTGCTTATGAATACAAAATAGAAGCATTTGTTGGTGCAATATTTACGAAACTTTCTTGTGCTAGCATTCATGCGTTAGCACCATAGCTGCTTCACGTTGAGTTGAATCCACCCTGTGAATTTCCTTTCGATTGGTTAGTTAGGAGTAAAAGAGTAAAGTTATAGGAGTAAATAGAATTTTATGGTAACCATCATCAAAGCTTTTAAAATTTTCGAAACATAAATATTTGTTGTTAACTGTCATTGCAGAATCATTCCCATTTAGAAATTTTATGACAACATAGCTCGATAAAGATATGCCAATACATTACGAAATTAATCATAGCTGGCAACCCTTTGATGCTTTTTCAACGAAATTCCTACAGAATTAGAAATGCAGTAAGATCCACTTCTCACATGAGTTTCGTTTTGATTTCGTTACTGCATCGGCAGTTATAGGGAAAAAACCTTTATTTCCCTGAGCAAATTTACAATATTTAGGAGACAAAAATTACCAAAGCTGGCAACCTAAGACTAATTTTTCAACCAAATTTCTATGAAATTTATCTTAGAGTAAGGTTCATCTACTGCGTGAATTTCGTTAAAATCTGGTGGCTACATCGGAAGCTATAGGCTAAAAACCAGTTTTTTTTCTCGGCCATTTTTCAAAATGGCACCACTGCCACAGTATTGCCCGTATTGGTCCTAGCTAATCCATTGTTAATTGGAAGTTATGAAAAATCAAAATTTAAAAAAAATTAATCCTTGCCTACTTTTAGGCAGGCTCAACGCTTCCAATTCTTTATCATAACACATTATAAGTTTTCATTCCCAACACTTTTTTTAACAAAAATTTACACTGTTTGGAAATATAGGAGGTTAAAGATATCTGAGTTCTTACAAATCATGGACCTACCCACTGTATACATCTATGTTCTCCAAAAATTTCAGCTCAATCGGATCGGCCACTCCTGAGATTATCTCTATTAATCATTTTGCTGATATATATATATATATATATATATATATATATATATATATATATATATATATATATATATATATATATATATATATATATATATAGATTTATATATATAAATATGACGAATTTCCGGCGAAGTGAATTTAATACCAATTTTCTTCGAAAATTAGTAAAAAAAAAATCATGGGATGATGTATGTTGTCTGTAAGAAATGCGACTTCACTGGTGGAACTTTAGCAATTTCGAGAATTAACCAAAATTCTAAATTTTTTGTTCATTAGTCACACACTAATTATATTACTCAATCTGCATAAAAGCTGATTCATCTGGAGACCTACATATATAGCTAAACAAATATTTTATAAGCTTAATTAAAGTAACTTGTGCACCCAATGATCCGAAGAATTTCATACTTGTATACATCTGTCTGCCTACAAAATTGTGCCATCTGCTCCTCAACCTGTTCTTTGAGATTTTCAGCCCTGACAATCGGAGAAAATTATTATAACAATAGGTGCGTTTTTTTGCACATCCGAGCAGATCAAATTTTGTACAGCATATTGAATATAACAACAAAAATCCTGCACTTGTGGCGTCACTGAATCGAAAAATGTTAAGCAGTGGTAGTTTATGGGTTTACATGTAGAGTGTGCTGATAACAGTAAGAGTGTTCTAAACGGTTCGTACCACTGCTGAAATCGACAGTTTGAATTGAATGAATTTGCATAGCACTCTGCCATTTTCAATTATTTTACATCAAATCGTGTAGTGTGCTGACTGGTTTTGAGTGTTTCGATGCAAATTACATTGTAGATTGTTTCATATGCAAGTTTCATGTCTGATTTCGATTAAAATCTATATAAGATTTCATTCAGGTTTTTTCTATGGATTTTTCTAATTTAACAACCAATCTAAGCAAAAGCTCAGCGAATGCAACAACATTTTCGAACAATGCGATTTTCTGCTCTGGATCGTTTTTTTGCAACCCTACGTTAACCTGCTCTGCTAGGTTGCAAAAAAACGCACCTAATATAATAATAATAATTATTATAATAATAATGTAAAAAATTATGGGAGAAAATTGCTAGCAAATTTTAGACGCAGGTTTGTAGGACCTGCCAGTACAAATTTTGGAACAAATAATCCATTTTGGTGGACATACCCATATTTTGGCGCAATCGTATTTGACGTCCTGAAAGACAAACTGGATAACTCTAATTGCGCGTCTGACATAAGGGTTAAACTTCAAACATTAATGGAAGCTAACTTCAAGGTAAGAGCCAAGTGTAATCCTGGTATTGACAAATGCAATACAGAGTTGTTTGGGTTGGGTCCTGGTCCAAATTGTTTTAGATCTCAAATACTTGGAAGGTTTCCGAAAAACTTTTAGTTGAGTTTTACAGCTATTTATTCCGCAGGCTGATGCCCAATTTGTAAAATAAAAGACTTAATTGAACCAAATAGTTTTTTTTTACTTTTCTTTGGAAACAAAGATATCAGCTCTAGATACAATATGGAACACCAGTCTAATAATATAAACTTGTAGGATGCCCAATATTGCAGTTGGTGTGCAGGAAATTACTCCATTAACGCTGAAACATCCAATAATCCTCTGGTTGAATTTCTGATCATTAATTTGTAACGACAGTTACTGTAAACGCAGAAGGTTTAAGTCATGAATCTTAGTTTTTAAAGTTTTATTTAAGTTAGCGTAAGCACAACATTAGGTTTTAAGCTTGTTTTTCCTATATTACTATACTAAGCACCTCACAAGAAAACTTTCTGGAATAAAAGCTAATTTAAAATCAAAATTTAGATGTAAAGACTTTGTCTAAACACTGACCTTAAGATATTGTACCACACAACACCTAAACGAATTCAATAAAGTTATTATTATTATTGTTATTATTATAACGCTGAAATAGTAACGTCTACTGGTCGAAAAACTAGCAGAGAATTGTAAGACTGCTTGGGGAAACCAAACTTTTTAAACTAAGAAACAGATGTCTAGTTTATATTGTATTTTTAACCTTCGAATGGCAACAGGGGTTATACGTCACCCCACGCCTTCAGAAAAGCATTATTTTATTTTGTTGCTGTTGTTGTCTCTTTCTACTAGTCGGTCTATTTTCTAAGTAGCTGTGCTTAATGGGCTGCTCTAGGTTGAGCTAAGTTGAGATATCTCAACAAAATGTTTTTAATGAGCAATTCGGCTGCGCTAACTTGGCCAAAGTTACTCTGAGTTGTGTTTCATGAGTCTGCTCTAAGTTGAACTAGAGCAATTTAGAGCACGATTTTTACTCTACTTTTTTTTGGTAGAGCAAGTTCGGGCAAGCAACCAGCTTTTTTCAACTGTCACAGAACCGACTTTCAATAAAAAATTGTTACTGAAGTGCAGTTTTTTGTTAGTAAAGTGCCAGATTGACCTTCCGACAAGTAATGAGTTTTGATAATTGCCTCTCAACTGCTCTCACTTGCTCAATTTTTTTCTGCCTCTCAATTGCTCTGGTTTGGTCGGCTTTTTTTGACAGCCGCGCTACTATAACTTGCCTTGAGATGCTCTGCTTTTTTTCGTGCTCATTAAACGCAGCTGTCAGATAAGTCAATTTATCAGGGCAGGTTGTTGTTTAAATTATATTTGCAAGGCTGGGGTGACTCAAAACCGCTGTTGGTATTTACGAGTGAAAAATGTGTTGCTTTTTGAAGGTTAAAATAACCTTTTTTTGCATCAATGATGCCTCTGCTTTCCTTCATAAGGATATTTTGTTATGAATTAATTTATATGTATATTAAACAATTTATCACAGTCCGTACGTAAGTAGTTTTGTTTCAAAAATCGATAACATGTCTAGTATGCTGCACGAAAACATATTCTTGTTGAAGTCCATTAACATTTCAATAAGTTAGAAGTGAGTTACAGTTTTTTTACACAAATATTTAACAATTTTTAAACTTAACAATTATTCATCTTTGTCAACCAATATTGTCTGAGACTACATTCTGAATTAGCAAAAAACATTGCAAACTATTCTGAAAAATATTTATTCAAATTGAACCGGACAATCAGTAACATATTTTGTTGTTCTATAATTAATTTTGCGTCTTATTTTAAATTTTAAGTATTTTGATATAATAGTGTTGTTACATTCTCAGCCAATGTGGACTGCTTTTGTCATTAATTTGTTGAAAATATGAATTAATTTATTCCATTGTCCTTCATAACAAATTCTCAGAAAAGTTTCTTTAAAAAACGGAAAAGCTGCGCTTCCCTATAAAAAACCAGTGAAACTGAAACAGATCTTTAACGTGTACAAGGCTCATCAAGTCAGCATCTTTCACATAACTACAAAAAGAAAAAAAAAGAAGGCAATTAAGAAAGGTTTCATGGTTGTGCTAATGTTTGCTTGCCACTTAATCCGAATCCTTGGAATATTTTCATTTACATGCGCACATTGTTAGCGTCATAAAAGCTCTGTATGGATTTTATTTTAATGTTTCACTCATACTACATGCAAATTCCCCCGCACCTTTCATCCACCATTATCTTAGATCAGGAAGCACAGCTTCAAGTATTCCTCACAGTACGAGTATGCATTTTTTTACGTAGGGGAAAGTGGGGAATTGTGGAACGGGGGGAATTGTGGAACAGCGCTGTCATTTGCGCATGTGTCAACGGAGACAGATCAAAACAGCTGATTTTGTGTCATCTCGGTCAGAGCTCATATTTCTAGTAGTAAACATTCAGTGTATCGGTATATATCTGTCCCTGTGGCCGTGACTGGGAAATCAAGTTTCCCAAAGTGTTTTTTCGCTCCTGTGTTTGCCCGTGTTTTGGAAGTGCTGTTGCAAACCCACTCAGGTAAATATGCTTTTTTTTATCCTTGAACTTTCGCCCTTCGATACACAAAAGTCATTTTGGATGAAAAGTCTTTCAGTCGTTTGCACACCGCTATATTGCAAAACATAGCTCGTGGGGAATTATGGAACACTTTTAGTGGGGAATTGTGGAACACTCAATATCAGTGTTTCGCGATACGTTAAATGTATTTTATTTGGTGTTTTTGAATTCTCGTCGTTTTTCAGGCATCATGCCGCGTTATTACGCCAAAAAAGTTGACAAAGTCAGTTATGCCGCCGTTTTGGAGGGAATCAAGCAGATTTTGCTACATAACAACTCCATTCGCGCAGTCGCTCGATCGTGCAATTTACCGTTTACAACTCTTGCACGATACGTCAGGAAAATCAAAGCAGCCGATATTGACGTCTCAACCTCTAACGACGATGTTATCATCGCATTCATCAAATCAATCACCGTTCCGGGTCCAAAGACGGTAACTTTTTGTACGCAAGTTCTTTTGAACGATAAGATAGTTCGGAGATATTTTTTCCTGACCTTTTTTCGAAGATATTTTTTTGGGAGGTAGATAAGGATTGACGAGGGAGATAAGAACGATTAATAAGATAAAATCTTATAGATATTATTTTATTTTTGTTTCAGATTTTCAGTCCCGACCAAGAACAGATGCTCATGAAATATGTTTTGAAAGCGAGTGATGTTTACTACGGGCTAAGTATCTCGGAACTGAAGACACTGGCATTCCAATTCGCCAAATCCATCAAATGCAACTATCCTCATTCATGGAATGAAAATTCTCAAGCGAGCAAAGACTGGTACTATTCATTTATGAGCAGAAATCCGCAATTATCTTTGAGAACACCGGAACAGATAAGTCAAAACCGTGCGAAAGCTTTTTGCAAGGAGAACGTCGATGCATTTTTTGAAAATTATCGTTCCGTTCTTAATTCAACTACCTTCGAAGCCCATAGAATATGGAATATGGACGAAACCGGTCTGCCAACTGTTCCGACGAAAGCAGTGAAAATTGTTGCCAGAAAAGGGCGGAAACGGATCGGTAGCTCTACCTCTGCAGAAAGAGGAACGAATGTGTCAATGGCGTTAGCTGTCAGCGCAACTGGAACATCAATTCCACCTTTCTTCATTTTTCCAAGAAAACAAATGAAAGCGGTTTTCATGACACACGCGTCACACGGTGCGAATGCAGTAGCCAATGGCAGCGGATGGATGACATCAGAAGTCTTCAAAAACTACATGGAACAATTTATCAAATATTCAGGAGCGCAGGCCGGTTCACCAACGCTTCTACTTCTAGACAACCACACGTCGCATCTGTCGATTGACGTCATTGAGATGGCCATTGCTCACGACATTACAATGTTGTCATTTCCACCTCATTGCACTCATAGAATGCAACCACTCGACATTTCTGTTTTTGGTCCTTTAAAAACAATGTACGCGAAACAGCACGATGATTGGAAACGAGCCAACATGAATGTTATTTTCGACCTACATCACGTGCCGCTGATCCTCGAAAAATGTCTTGATGTTGCCGTTACGCCGAAGAACATAAAGGCGGGTTTCAAGGCATCCGGTATTTTTCCATTTGACGCAAATGTTTTCACCGATGTAGACTTCGTTGCATCTCAACTCAGCAGCGAAAATCAGTCCGATGACCATGAAAATGAGGAAGAAGACGACCAACGCCGCATCATAATAACAGCCGCTGATGTCTCTGTTGCGCATGAAGAAGTCACAACGCGTGAATCGTTGACAGTGGCCAGCACCTCCGGTATCAGTTCTTCCGCTGACGTGTTGGTACGAGTTGGTCCGCTGAAAATGGGGGAACGAAAAAAAAAATCCAATCGTGGTCGCAAAGCCATGAAATCGGCCATTTTAACATCACACGAAGTAGTGACCAATTTGCGGGAGAAAGTTGAGTTGAAGAAGGACAAAGCTCAGAAGCAAGAACGACCACCAAAAAAGAGACGCACTTCACAGCTCACAAAACAAAAGCTGCAAGTTCCATCAGATGAAGATAAAGATATAGACTTCTGCATCATTTGTTACGAGGATATGCCGGCCAAATTGACTAAAAACAACTCAACAAAATGCATTGAATGCGGCCGGGACGTTCATGCGAAATGCGTCACTGTATCCAGCAATGTTTTTACGTGCAAAAACTGTGAAAGTGACTAAATACTCTGTTCATTACTTTTCAACATTTATTTTATAACTATTTTGTAGCCCTAATAAAGTTTTTGGCTGAAAAGTGTTGAGTTTTCATTCGATTTACGCAGTGTTCCACAATTCCCCACCATTTTTCAAAATCTCGAAAAGCTACTTTTTTTTTAAAGTCATGGGAATCATCAGAAAAAAATTATTTTTTCAATCGGTAAAAGCCAGAAGTTTCGTTTTTATATATAGTTAACGTTACAGTTTTTGGAATTTGAAAATTCTTTTTTTTCGATAGAGATATTGTGGAAAAAAAAAGTGTGTTCCACAATTCCCCACTTTCCCCTACCTGTATGTGTTTAAAGATTGTACAATGAGACTGTCATTTAGGTTATTCGCTGATTACTTTGTAAATGAAAATCAAACGTCAGGATGGTAATGAAAGGGAAAAACGGTACGAACATAGAACGGGGATTATTGCGAGCAATAAAAGCAAATGCATCAATTATGAGATTGCCTCGGGAAATGGAATCTTAATTTAATGGAACAGTCCAACAATTTCTTCTTTTCTTCTTCTGTCTTCTGGTTGGTGAGGCGCAGGTACAGGACAACCAGGAGAACTTTTTCTTGATTTAGAGTTCTTGGCGAAGTTTTGAGCACTGAATACGACAAGAGAGCCCCAAAATCATAACAGTAATCGCACTGGTTGGTAGGTAATTATTTTTTTCTGTTAACGCGACGATGACATTGGAATCGAAAACAACCTGCGAGACCACTGAAAAGCTTATTTGGATGAAAACTTGAACAAAAGTAAATCCAGACTTCGACAAAGTTTCTCTACCTTATGAATATTTTGTGTCTTTGCAAATTTCCCTGAAAATCCATTTGCTTCCTCCCTTATTTTTTATAATGGAAATTCCTGAATTTCGAAGCTATGTACATAGACAAAGGTGACGTTCTAGCAATGTTCTCTGTTTCACCGTTACTTCCGCCGTCGTTGTTTCTACTGTTGAGCCAAATCATTTATTATCTACTACCTGAACCGGGTCTTGACTATAAAAAGCCGCCGTTGCCGTCAGGGCCAAGGCCTCACCGTTCCAAAATCATGGAAAAGTGATTGGCACATAGGCAGTGTTCTCTTTTGCTATTGAAGTAGTCGTTGTTTTTGTTTTGTTGTTTTTTAGCTGAAACCTCATCGTATCCATCACTTCGTATAACTTGAAAACATTGTTTTTCGATACTCTGACGTGGAAAATGTTCGGAAATGATGATTGACGAAAATTCACAATCCAGCTAGTCAGCTGAAACCTGAATGAATGAAACAACGAACAATCGTCAGACAAGCTGACTTTGTCGAAGTATGTATTGGATCTGTGTTGTTGTTTAAGTTCGTTATTTTTGGCGTTTCGAGGCTAAACAAACAGCTCTATGAAGTTCTTCAACAATTCAAGACAATGGAAAAACAAAAGAACGATTACAGAATGATTATTGAAAATAGTAAAGATTTCTTGAATCTAGGGAACATCAAAGATATCTATCACCTGGCGGCAGGATTAATAGGCATTTATATTCTAGCGATTCCTGCGCTATTTGCATAGAAATTGACGATTAAAATTTTGAAATCGACACGTGCTTGGCTTGGAGTTTGGGTTTTTGTGACGTGGTTTGTAATTGTGATTTTAGTACTGTGTAGGATGGGATGTTAATCAAAGTCTTGCGGGGAACGACTGAACGTTGTGAAAATTGTTATCGAAAGTTTTGGCAATGTTGGCAGACTTGACTGAATTTTTTTTTTTGTGATATTATTCCCAGAGCTTTATCAAAGTTTATATTCCATGAAATCAATTCGATAATAAAATTTGATATTATTCACTTGTTTTTTAGAATGACTTTGGTAGTGGTCGCTTTGATATTTTTCTGTATATTTGTGGGAAAACCAAACCTGGTTTTATATTTTGTTCAGGTTTATTACCCCAAAAAGCTAAAAATATCCTCGTTATTTTAAGGCAATCACCATTCTCACTGAACTCTGTATTCAGTTAAAGATTCTCTGTTGTTGTTCTTATCTCGAGTCTGTGCTGATACATCTGAAGGTGACATAGTTAAATACATTTCGTGGAGACGAGGTGGTTCCACGAACGTGTTTAGCAACAAGCTAACTTCAAACGATCGTTTCGTGGACTCATTTAGACTGGCTCTCCCAGCCGCTCATAGTGTTCTTGGTTGCCTTGATTTCTGGCCTACTGGTGTTTTAATCAAGAACTTTGAATATCGTTGCCGTCCTATAAATTTTCGGGAAGATCAGACTCGAGCTCCAGTCAACCAAGCGAAATAAAGTTCACTGGCAATACTTTACATACAAACTATAACTTATATTATCAAAATGTTCGCGGTCTTAGAACAAACCTGAGTCCATTGAAACTTTCCGCCTTATTTTCCTGCGACTCAAATTTTCAGTAAAAAATTATTATTATACATAATTTCTCGAGAAATGACAGGGAAAGAGCCTTAATTCAACAACCAGATGGTGGCAGGGTTTTAATACGCATTCGTGAATCCTTTCAGGGTTCACTCTGTGACTTCGTTGTACCCTTTATTTTTATAGCGAACTTTCCGAGAAAAAAATTTGTTCTCTGTGGTGATTTTGTTTAGCCTTCCATCCATCCAGTGAAGAATGATAACTTTGACAATTGTGTCCATAAATGCAGTTTCTATTTCTTTCCTCGTTCCTCTCTTACATCTCTCTGCTTCAATTTAATTCCATTCAAAATATTAACTACTGTTTTTTGGACCTTGTTTTCCCAAATATTCTCTCCAATAATATTATTTTCTTATTTTGAGCTAGACGCCATTAATTAGTATACCAAAGTAATGATAATGAATAAAAACCAAGAAAACAATATTCTAAAATATCTCCTAACAAGTTAATACATTTAGTCCATATTTTTCCAAACCCAGGATACCCTTAGAAAAAATTATTTGTCCTTACTCTTCGAAAACTCCTCAACAGTGGCCATCACTTCGTTATTATCTTCAAATTTGTTACCCTGAAGATGTTCCTTCAGCCGAGGAAGAAAGTAGAAATTACTGGGTTAGATCTGGCGAACAAGGTGGATATTCAAACAGTTCAAATCCTGTTTCTTGAATTGTAGGCATCGCAACTGCAGCCTTGTGAGCCGGTGCGTTGTCTAGATTAAACAGCACTTCGGCTCGCAGTTCACCGCCTCGTTTATTTCGTCTGCGTAGTAAAAGCTTGATATAGTGTTTTCGTTCTCCAAATATTCCTCTATAATAATTCCTTCAGCGTCCCAAAAACGAATGCCATAACCTTCCCTTCTGAACTCGATACATTAAATATGTAAAAAAGGTCGCTTCCAGGTCAGCTATCGCTCTTTGGTTTTTGGATAAAAATGGTGGATCCACGTTAATTTGAGCAGGAATTTAGTCGCTGCGAGATTGTATGACCCATGCATGATTTTGGTTAGCCTGCAGATCTGAGTTTCATCATAGTTTGCATCATTTTGGAGTCGATCGTCGAGTACTTGAATGTTTGGATTGGAGTTGGAATGAGACTGGTCTCGTGCTTGGCTTACGCATCCGCCCCTCTCATTTCCATAAATGCCCTTCTGACCAGGAACCTAAAACATTCTGACTCTTCTGTTGTTGCCCAGCCTTTTCAGGGCCTGAATGCTGTCAAGTACACACTTTGATTTGTGTATGTAAGACAATAGAGCTTTTATTGCCGCTTGACTGTCTGTAAAGATGTTAATTTCCTTACTTGTAGTATATCTGACATCTACTAGATCTTCGCCTGGAAAATACCACAGTGATAAGGAAACCTAAAAGCTACTTCCATAGCTGCATCTGCAGAATATGCTGCACTCCTTTTAGAGCCGTCAGTGTGGATGCCTAGCGCTGCTGCGCCCATTTGCTAATTCTATTCTTGCCCATCTCCCACAATCGCTTGATATCCCCGCTCGAAGCACAGAGTGGGGACCAAGTAGTCAGTGCTACCTGCGTACCCTCTCTCAATACTGCTGTGGCCCAGTGGCGAAGCGTCCATACCACCCGATTCCTCCCGGCTTCCCTTTCGGAAATATCGACCCACATAGAATATATCAAAGCATGTACGAGTATGCATCTTACTATGCAGGTAACACTTTAATTGACAAAAGACCATTCCCCTGCATGGCTAAAATAACGTAAAAATTCCCCTTCATTAGCCGAAATTTTACGGCTTGCAAATTCTTATTTGCAAGTTACTAGAGCCTTTCACCAAACGTGTGTTGACTGCGCTCTGTCTCTTTTCATTCCTCGCTGAAATGTTAGCAGCGTCTCGCTTTAATATGTGAAAAATAAGCCGTGATGGATCGGCTTAGGAATGGATCGAGAATCGAGGAAGTTCATTCAGTATTGCCGTTGTGCTATTTTCATGTTGCTTATTTTCAATAGCCGAACGTAGCATAAACATCTGTATTTTAGTAATTGTTGAGTCAATTGAAGATTTGTGTTTTTGTAAATGCTGCAGATATGAAAATTTAAACACGAAAACAAATACGTTGATTTGAGGTTACATCTAAAGTAAAAGTTTTCACGTTAAAAGTACAAAATGTAATGAAATAATAAAAGCTTTCTCTTGCCAGCATGCAGATAGGGCGTTTATGCTAAGTAATGGAGGATTTTTCACTATGAACTTAAACACACTTGCGCAAAACATAGGTTTTTCATATTAAGTAGATTGATGTAATAGAGTACAACATTTTTAAATCTGATCTATGCTAGTTTCTAGAAATTATAGATGTTTATTCGGCTTCCCTTCATAATCACTTCACCCCTCGCCACTGCTGTGGCTGAAGGATCGTGACTTGTAGTGTCTCCATTCCATAAGCCAGACAGCAGCTTTTGCGGTAATGGCTTTAACAAAGAAATCAAGCGGACAGAGATGAAGCAGGACGTTCAGAGCAGACGAAGGAGCCAAGGCTAAGACACCTGTAGTGTAGGGAGCCACCAGCCGCTGAACTCTGCTCGCCATACCAGCACTGCTTGCTCGCTTAACTTAAGACCCAAGTACTTAGTTTGTGACTTGAGACTTAACCTGGCGCCGTCCAACCTGATTGGGGCTAATTCAGGAATTTTGTACTTCCTTGTGAAGAGTATAAGATCAATTTTATTAGAATTGATGCCAAGGCCCACGGTATTCACCCACTCCTCAACTAGCCCCAGAGCATACTCGATGAGCTGACCGATGGTGTGCGGAAACCTACTCGAGATAAAGTTCCCTATGTCATCAGCGTAGGCCATAACCGTGAGTCTCTTGCTTTTTAACCTTCCAAAATTGAATTTGCAGCCAGGTTCCACAATGTTTTATATGCACAGAAAATAATTATATGCACAGAAAATAATTATATGCACAGAAAATAATTCTATCACCATTTTTAAGTGACTTTTTTTCCACCAGACAGTGCACCGAATGGCAATGCTCCAGTCGTTGTCAGTCTCTTCTTTTGTTAGCCAATTCTCACTCTTCCTTTAGTACCACTTTACCAATGGCTGGTATTTTATATCTTATAGCTTGTTTGCGAAGATTGGCTTCTTCAAGAGAGCTCAAAACAAATGTAATTTGATATTTGTTTTGACATTGTCAAATGAAAAACAGCAGCTGGTAATCGGAGTCCATCACATGACTGTACCAGCAGTACTGCAAAAAAGTAAAAAAAGAGAAAACCGCTGTAGCTGATTCGGCATGCGAAAAATTGGCAGACAAAGGGGATTGACGATTTGGCAGCCGGTGTGTTATATCTATAAAAAAAAGTTGTAAAGAATAATGAAGAATAGTAAGCTCATGGACAGAAGATCAGTGAATTCGTTAAAAGGCAAAGTGATATTAAAAGTTATTGGGTTCAGTGGTAGGTTTGGAGACACCAATTTGCGGATTGAGAATTCAGAAGAAAAGTCGATTTGAAATAAAAAGGGCAAAATGGCGTACTGCGTGTTCAAAAAAAAATTGTTTTGGGGTCGATTAAGAGATCACTGATCTCAAGATCAGTACTGATAATAATAAATACCAGATGGAACTGTTTGATTGACGAAAAAGTTTAAATTTGTTTGAATTCTTTTGGGAACTAGTAATGAAATCCGTAGTATAATGAAATCCGTTTAAGTTAAAAGGATTAGCCGAAGATTTGTGTATCGGTATGATAAATTGTTCGATACTGGCGACGTAAAAGAACGCCAACGATCTGGCCACTCGCGTAATGTGAAGGCTCGGATTATAAAAAATCCCCTCCGAAAACAGAAAGTTATGGCACGAGAGATGGGTGTGAGTGCCAAATTTATGAGCCGCATCATCAAAAAAGACTTGGGTCTGGGGGCCTAAAAACGCCACACTGGGCATTTGCTTACCACCGCTCTGAAAGAATATAGAGTGAAAAATGAAAGTGGCCGTTGGCGGAGTACGCAGATGGGGGCTACAAAAAAATCCTTTTTACGGACGAGAAAATCTTCACAGTGCAGGAGAAATTCAATCGAATGACATAATTTTTTTTATCCTACAAACATGTTCTAATAATAAATAAAAAATTTCACGAAGAAATCTTAAGCCAATGTTTTTTAATTTGAAAAAACCCGTGTGACAGTATTTATGTCCCTACTATGTAATTATAGTTTCGTTAATGTATTCATCTCGAATTTTGAAGTTCATATTTGAAATATATGTTTATATATGTTTATTGCATTTCTGAAATAATGAATGTTTATTGTCAATATCGGTTGGGTTAAATTGTATCCACCAAAGTACATAATTTATTACTAATTGTTTTTATTTATTTATATAATCTTAATTTTAATAAAATGCAATTGCTCCATAAAAATTACTATCTTCGAGTAGTATTCTTTTAAAATAATGATTCCTTTGCAAAATCTTCTCCCTTATTCTCAATTTGTGTGAAGTACCGTATTATTGCGCCGCCCGCGTGCCGTAGCACGAATAACCCACCTGCCCAAATGCCCACAACCAGACTGAGCTAGCTGGCTGAGATCAAGCACGCAGGGCGATCTCGGGGTGGGTTATTGATAATAAACATGCTGCACTGACGACCGACGGCTCGGCCGAATATTGTCAGTCGCAACAAACTCATAGGTAAAAATCGTGATTTGATCACCTCTGCCCACACTGGGCGCTGTTAAGTTGTACTTCTGTCAAACAGTTTTTCATACTTAAAGTTTGTCTACAAACATTTTTTTCTGCATTTTTTAATTTAATTTGTATTTTGATTCAGTGAAATCTGGCTTACAAGGTGTCGCTTTATGCCGAAAAATGCAATAACACTAAAAATTCACTGGTTCTTTACATACATATATATAATACTGGATAGGTAATTTCAGAACTAAAAAACTGTGAACATACGAATGATTTGAAAAAACTTTAAATCATCATACACTCAAGCTGCAAATGCTCCGCACATATTTTTCTTATTTCTACATAAAAATGACCATTTTTCAGCACAAACTAATTCCACCTATATTCCTCTAAATACGCCCATCCGAATTTTTTTTTGCCGGCGATATCTTCACGTACTTGTAAATACATAGATACATACTATACTAGGAGTATAGGTACGTTTAAAGCACCGTCGAGAATAAATTTAGCGACATATTAAAATTAATGTGTCATAAATTCTTTACCATCTTTCTTTCATTTTTTTGCTCTTGCTCGGGGCATCAGTGTTTCGTGTATACTTATGTTCTGCACATTGCGACGGCCTACGCAATATACTCGCATTTTATGAAATATGTCCTGGATGTGTTACGAGTTGATGTGATATGTGTTCTACGTTTATGATCCATTTCATCATCATCGTCATCCGTGATCCGTGGTATAAAGATGATCGAAGATGTTTTCAGAGCTACCGATGGCTGTTGAAGCCACGCTCACTTAGCTTGGTGTTTCGCTGTGACGTCTGATTTATCGACAGCAGGTGCTATAAAAATCCATTAAAATCAAAAGTCTGTATATTTCGCTCATACGCAATATGATGTGTCGTATGGATGGATATTTATGGATATATATCATTTATTTCATCCGATTTGCTTGGAAGGAGCTTATGCTGAAACGACAGATGTTCAAGTCGCTTAGAAGACCATTCCTGTTTTCGTCTGAATTAATTAGACAAATTCCAACGATGTAGTTTTTCGGAAATTTCAACATTAATTGAAACGACGGCGACTCGAGATGTTGGTTTGCTTGTCAAAAGACATCTTACATGACACTCCATATGTTTGTCGCGCACTCCGGAAATCTCATTTCATTCCGTTCAAGACATTCCTCGAGTTCTCTGTCATCTGATTTCGAGCACTTCTAAATTCAATTACCCTCACCATATCTGTGGTGATAATGATGGTTCAAAGCGTGGCATTGTAACAATAATAAGATACAGATACGCATTGTGAGTAAATAAAACATCTTTGAGCAAGTATGCACGCGTCAGTTATAGACAAATATGTATTCACGGAAATTCATTTCAAAGAGACATTTCAACGGTCCTTTCAACACCCATATCTCCGTCTCGTGCGTTCCACGAGCGTAAAACATTAATCGTCCTCGTGCTAATTAAAGGCAACATCACACGAAAATTGTTGACAGAACAACCGTATAAGGATACGGTCCTTACTACTGAAAATGCCACGGTTGTCGGAGCTACTGCTGCTTCCGACCAATATCCCCAAATAATATCGAGAAAAAGAAAGGAAGCACCGAAGCGACAGGGAGCCTAGGGCCGCTCCAGAAATATGTTTCCACAAAGCGGTGCCGTAGGATTCATTCTATTTAAGGCAATTCGCCGAGTGCATAAACGAAATACTGTGTAGTGTATCTGAATTAATCCGGCAAAGTGGGAACTCACACGCACTCCTTTTCAGATTCTTGCGGATTAATTACCGACAAATTAGCAACTGTTTACAGCACTTAGCACGTACTGGGCTGCGTGAATCGTGCGCCAGATGTCTAGAGATTCGTTTCGTATGCCTCCGGGCATGAACCTTTCATGCTGCTCTGATCTCGGCCTGCTGCCCGCCTTCCAATCAACCAGCCAGTCTTCCGGCCTGTCTGTTGTCTGCAATGGGAAAATCACTTGAGAATTTATGGCTGGCAATCGTGAATGTCTGTTTCCATTTTCGATATTCTCGTTCTAATTGAGTATGAGCCCATAGATACATGTGTACATACATTGTGCACATATTGTGTACTCCGAGTTCCAATAGCCTGGGAACTACGTGTACAGACATACATACGATAGTTAGGCGGTTTTAAGTTTCATGCGGAACTGAAAGCCTTGATTTGGGTTAATGAGTAGTTAAAGTGCACAATCGCAAAAAGCCTGGTAGATTGTACCATGTATGCATTTGGAGTGCAGCGTACAAGAGAATCAGAGATTTGCAAGGCACTGATCTAGAAGGCATTCGATGTGCAACAGCGCCTATAATAGCTTCAAGCAAGGAAATAGAAATAGAAGTTTATGGTTTAATATTTGACTAGGTCTGTGGCGGACCTATTCAGAACGAGTGCTTTTGCCAACAGAGGCGCTGTTAGCAATAAAAAATACATCGAGTTGAGTGAGAGGGAAAATGCGAGGTTGCATTCGTCGCGTTCGACAGCAATTTCGTTCTTGTTCTTGTCGACCATCCGAGGAGCGCGCATCGAAGCTGCTGTGTCTTTATTAATTAAATATTTGTAAGTTGCGTAAGAAGAGTATAATAAATATTGTTGTTTTCTAGTGAGAGCGTTGTCTTTCTGTTGAGCGTGAACAATAGATAATTTTGACGGTACTCTTCAGGTCTTCATGTTAATTTACATTTAAATTACTAAAATTAAATTCCTTAAACTTCTAAAAAAATTCTTTGAAGCAACGCAATCATATTCGTTAAAGGCACTTCATGCTTGGTGAAAGTAATCTCATGAAAATAAACTCTGTTACTCAGAAAATCTGCTTCTTGTACTCTGAAGGACAGGAAGAAATTCACTAGAAATTCAACCTACGATTTATCGACAAACGTCTTAAGTGTCAACTCAATAGTATGCTTGAAACTCAATCAGTTCTGAAATACCTTAAAGCCTTTTTAACGCTCCATCGAATTCTCAGTTAAACGATTTCCACAAATTAATCACTCCAGAAGCTCATTTCTATTTTTGGCTTGCGTCATCACACTGTGCTGATTATATCGCAAAATCAGTTTTCAATCGAGTGCTGTCGAACTGCCTAAAACCTTTTCGACTTCAAAGCTCTTTTTTTAATTGAGAGCACTCAGCGACTGTTTAAAATTTAATATGAGATTTATTATTTAATATAGAGGATGCTTGGAAAACGGTTTTGCGTGTTCGATGGAAAGATATTTATTTATAGCAATCGTTTTCATGACTGATTTATGATGTTGTAGTATTTTGCTTGGCGTTTAAATAAAACCACAAACAGTTTGTGTAAGTCTGGTACTGAAACTGTGTACTTTCATGTCGAAGGATTAGGTCCCCCTGAATTTTTTTTTAGTAAAGTAAGTGAAAATTCGTGAAATAACTAAGACATGCTCAGAATAATTTTGAAAAAAATAAACAGAGATCAACTGTCATTTTTGCTACCGCTAATTTTCGACTAGGTGACCCACAAAAAGATTTAAGACAACGCAGGAATAAAGATACCAAGATATTGGACATTAGTTTATTTATTTATTTATTTATTTATTAATCCCTTGCGCTACAGATACAATTCCAATTACAGCGTCAAAAAAGCAAAAATAAAAGAATGAAACATAAAAAAAGGAAAAGACATAACAAAAATAATTGAATAATTTGAAAACTAAAATTAATTCATAGCAATTCAAGGTAACATTTTCAATATATGCTTGAATTGTAGAAGAGATTGCGGGGGAGGACGAAGCTTAAGGGCATTATGCGTTCTGGGTAGGTGCAGCAAAGGTGAATGGAAATAGACTTCCGTAAGAGCGAACGGAACAGAGAAAACCTCAAAAGAATGACTTGGACGACTACATTCACGTCTGGTTATCTGGGAACCAAGATCTGACAAAAAAATGTCTTGGCAAAGTTTAAAGAAGAAACACTCATCGAGGCACAATCTCCGAGATCGCAACGAGGACATACGAAGGAGGGAAAGACGAGAGGAGTAGGGACAATAGGGGATATTGAATTTAAAAAGAAGCGAGCGAGCGAGCCTGCGCTGAACAGATTCAATGGCGTCAGATAAATACTGAAAGCGCGGAGACCAAATTTGGCACGCGTATTCTAGAATACTGCATACTAAGGAGACAAATAAATGAATACAGGAGGAACTGTTGGTAAACATATACGAAGAACGCAAGACAAATCCAGCAATCCTAGAGGCCCTGGACGTCATATTCATGACATGAACATCAGTGGCGTGCATTAGCTCTTCGTGCAGGGTAGGCAGTAACATACTCTTAGAAGTGTCTTAGAAGTAACCATTACGGGAAAATATAAAGTGATAATTGAAAATACTATGCAATGCATTGTATTCATCGGCATACATTTTTTGTGCTGAAGAATTTAATGCAAGTTAAATTCAACGCTGGTGTCATTCTGCACACTGAGATGACTCGATACTTATTTTCGAATGAAAGGGCTGAAACCCCAACTCCATCAACTTTGCTACACAAAGGCGTTCACATAAAATACACACCAATGCTTCCATTTCACATTATTTATTTATTCGGGTAAAATTTGGTTGATATATACTAAAGTTCAATCTATAAAAACCGTTCTCACGTTGTGCAAATGCTTTGTACTCTAGAACTAATGAGACAGAATTGTCATTCGAAACTAGGTAGAACTCTGCCATTTTATGTATAATTAAGAAAACTATAATTTTTAAAATTATTTCAGACATTACTATAAAAGAAAACAAGTGTTTCACATAATAAATATATATATATATATATATATATATATATATATATATATATATATATATATATATATATATATATACATAAAAATATATATGTAAAAACTTATTTGCATTTACACTTTATTTCTGCTGGCAACTCCCTTGCATAATGAAAACTCAGCTCTGGCTGTAGGGCATGCAATCCCGAGATTTCGGGATCTCGGGATCTCGGGATCCCGACCCATTTTGGACATTTTCGGGATCCCGAATTTTTTATCGGGATTCCCGAGATTTCGGGATTGATAAAATTCAACCCACTTTGAGAATTAGAAAAGTTTCATCATTACGAAATGAGCTAACAACCCAGAATTTACTGCCAAAAGAAATATAGTTTTATGAAAACGGAGGTGCTAAGGGCTGATTATTAATGATAAAATAATATATTAATGATATTAATGATTAAATAAAAAATGTACATAATACTATTGTTGCCTTCTTATTAGTAAAAACATGTACCTAAAATCATCCAAAAAATTTAAATGATATGGAAATATGCTGATTAAATTTTAATTCGTTTTTAACTAATTTTATAATTAACCATCAAACCAAATAAGGAGATTAAATTAGATGCAATTATAGATTAAGGTTTTACTTGCTAGCACCCATGTACATATGTGCATAAATTTAACATTATAATGAAGTTAACTTCCGGTTTTATGCATATATTTGAAACAAAGTTTTAATTATATCTGTTTAAATTCCCAATATATCTGAAGCCAATATATCTGTTTAATCAAAGCCATCAAAGCCAATATATCTGTTTAAATTCCCAAAATATAGTTCGTTTTTAAAATCCCGAAATCTCGGGATTATCTCGGGATCCCGGAAATTCTAATCCCGAATTTCGGGATCACCATTTCAATCTCGGGATTAATACCCTATCTGGCTGCCTGTGCAGCGTGGCTGTTCACTTGTCAGCGATGCTGTGCACTTGTGCAGCATGGCTGCGAACTATTTTTACTTGTACAGCGAACGTTAGTCATGCAGCGGCTATGGTATCATCTCTCCTAGCGATAACCGAAAATTCATGAAGGCAGGCATGCCTTTGGCCGGTATAAAATAGAACCACATCTCACACATACTGTTGTAGCTGGGAGCAGTTGAACATAGTGTTTGATACGAAATTCGTTTTACGGTGTGCGTAAGGTGAAGGCATTCAGACTGCATGCCTTTCAACGCTCATATATGGGTATTTTTTGTTCTTATTTTGTTGAATTAGCTTGCGAAATGGGAAATATGGAACTTTAGAGTCAGAAATATACGAAGTTGCCAGATGCCAGTAGTTAATGTCGATTTAACTGTCAGTTTTGATTAGTAAAATAAATATAAAATATCATTGATATTGTATAGTAGGATAAATAGCAAGAAAAATATAAGCCGCACAGCAGGGTAGGCAGTGCTTTTGTGCCTATATGAAGTGCACGCCCCTGATGAACATCAAATCTTAACTTTGAGTCAAACACCACACCCAGGTCTCTAAAATGCTGGACAAATGACAGGGAAATACCAGACAGAGAACAAGAGAAAACATTTGGAGTATTTTTATATGCAAAAGACATCTGATGGCACTTCAAAATGTTCAGTGGGAAAAAGTTGTCTTGACACCAGAGATTAAGAGCAAACAAGTCAGTTTGCAATTGATGAAAATCATTCGCAGACTTGATTGCTCTGCATAATTTTAAGTCATCTGCATATAAAAGACAGGGAGAACTGATAACAAAAGGAAGGTAATTGACAAACAAGATAAAAAGTAAGGGACCGAGGATAGAACCTTGAGGAACTCCGGATGTGGGAAGTATAGGAAAGAAAATGGAGCCATTAAAAGTAACTCTGCAAGGACGACCATGAAGGTAAGATGAAAACCAGGAGAGGGGACCAAAAACACCGAAACCATTAAGTTTGAGGAGCAGCAGGTTATGGTTCACAGAATCAAAAGCCTTTGAAAAGTCTGTGTAAATTACATCAACTTGACATGAACAATCGAAGGTAAAGGCTACAAAATTAGTGAAATCCATAAGGTTGGTCGATGTAGAGCGACCCTTGATAAAACCATGCTGCTCAGAAGCAAGTAAGGGCTGTAGAAATGGATAAATTCTATTGTAGACAAGACGTTCAAGGATTTTACTGAAACAGCAGAGGAGGGATATAGGACGATAATTGGAAACAACGGAAGAATCACCACATTTGAAGATTGGGAAAATATTGGCGGATTTCCATAAAGAAGGGAAAACACCAGATGTAAGGCTAATGTTGAAAAGGATAGCTAAAGGAACACAGAGCGAGGATGAGAGGGATTTAACAAGGATATTAGGAATACCATCAGGACCGGAACTGGCATTAGAATTTAAGGTATGCAAAAGGATTTCAAATTCCAAAGGATTGGTACTAAACATGGATAATTCAGGAGAGGTACGGTAGTAGTTGGAAATTGTCGGTCATGGTCGTCAGGTCTAGATATCGAAAATATATTTGCGATTTTCTATTGAGACATACATTTTGCAAAACCTACTAGACTACGATTATTAATTATGGCTTTAACAAAACAAGGTGGAGGAAAATGACACCGAAAACTTCACTTTTATCATTTTGTTTTCTCAAAAATTGATAACCTGAAAAATGAAAACTTGCGAGCAAATTTTTTTTTGCTTTATCTTTCTATTAAAATCTACGATTTCTCGCTATAGACTGCCTTTTTTGTCATATTAGATATTTTTCATTATATTTAAGAATTATTTGAGCTACGTTGAACTTTTTTTGGCACAATATTTTGCAAAATTTTCAAACATTTTGAAATAAGGTTCTCTTCTCTCGACGAAGCTCGCGTACTATTCGACTCGGTCAACCAGGCTTCTGAAAAATTCGATTTGTCCCATTTCGAAAAGTGCTTTTCTTCTAGGTGAATTTTTAACTCTTTTAGTTTTGCGGACAGTACCTCGTCGAAGAAGTTCTCGGATGGCTCAGTAACCATAAGCTAACGATTAGTGGTAAAGTTAAATACATACTATTTAATCAACGGGGTTGTCCAGTGCAGTTTGGTGGTTTGCTACTAGACGTGTTCCCAGGTGGCTAATAGGGGCAGCTCACAGTGGTACGACGGCTTCGGAGTATTATTAAGGGCAAAGTAGGGTTTAACAGTGCGGTCGCTGCGATATAAGATGACACTATTGGTGTGAAACAAGGCAGACATGGAGGTCTCATTATTTTGTCCGTAGAATTGGGTGATTTTTATGATGTCCGTATGTTGAGATAATATATAAATATAATTCTTTTGATTTTTCCATGAATACTTGATCTTATGATCCTAAAGAACTGCATACCTGAGCCCCGGGCTATGTTTCCAGCATTATTACGGTACTCCCACTCTATTCGGACAGGTTACGGTAATCACGATCTCTTATGGCTTACCGCTAATGCGTCGTGGCACTACCGCTAAGAGGGCACCGATGCATATATGGTGTTCCTATATTGCTACAAACTGGCTCACTCTACGCAAACAAAAATCTCGACTAATGATTTCGAATTGATGCATTTGGGCTGGTGGCTATGGTATTCTGGGCCTAGTTCCACCGGAGTGACATCCGAGGAACAACGGCTCCAGGCTAATATCACGCCGCCTCCATCCTGTTAAAACCTTGGCAGGACTCAGAGTACGTTCGAAGTTCGCGCCGTTAAATTGGCGGAATAGGTTCAGTTGAGTGGCACTCCTGATTAGCGCTGATGCGGTTCTCTCCCATAAAGGCGTCTGACAACCTTCATATGGCCTCCCTGCTTGCATTAGACAGCCACATAGAAAAATCGACTCTCCATCCGGACCTAGATAGCGGCTCTGAGGGAGTACCCATAAAACATGGTCAGTAATAAAATAAATAACAATAAAGTGAACGAAATAGACGGAAACACACCAGTGACGAAGGAAGTAAATCCTTTTATTAGTTGGCCAAAGATAGGCAAAAACTCCGTAAGAATAGAACAAGTGCTGTCTGAAACAAATAGTGCCCTGAATTTTGCTATGGCAGGTAGTGCGGCCACCACAAGCAAAGTGGGTGAAACGGCTGTGAGGAACGGTTTTTGGTCCAGAAAAACATACGCAGGTATTGCGTTGTAGTGTGTACCTCTCCAGCGACGATGACAAGCTCTTCTCCGAAGGGAAACAATTTTGCTGAAGAAAAGGCACAAGAAGAAAAGATGCTGCGAAAGTGTTGGGAAATAATTAAAAACATGGTAGCTGCATATTTATTGCAGAAAAATATGTTGCGGCAGGTGAAAGACGGCCTTCTTGAACTCGATGAGGGTCTGGATGTTGTAGAAGCCTGCAGAGAAATTTTGAAGAAGTCTAAGCTAGAGCTGAGGAAAATTGAAGTAGCCCAGCCTAGAAAGCATGGAGTAAAGGTTACTACCGACACTCTATGTACTGCGCAAGCCAAAATACAAAAACGGATCTGGACTACTGAATGTAGTCCTAACAAAGAAAACATTGTTAGAGCATGAAGCAAAGTAGGCACAACCGAACAACACCCATGTGTTGAAAAGGCTCCGGCAAGATAAAACGACGAATTCAGGTTCATCTAAATACTTGGCGTCGAATTGGGAGTTAAACGCAAAAAGCCTAGGCGTGATAAAAACGGCATCGTCGAAGTCAAAAAAGGAAGCTGTGGTAATAATGCCAACACAAGGGAAGAGTTATAAAGAAGTCCTTCAGCATATCTGAGCAGTGGTAAGCCCAAACAAAGTAGGTGCACAAGTTCGCTAAATCAGGAAGATGGCAGACGATGGGGTACTTGTGAAACTGGCAAATTATGAAGATTTAAAATTATGAAGAATTATGAAGAATTTTGGCGATGCAATCCAGGTAGCTGTGGGGGATTTCGGAGAGGTTAAAATTCTCGTCTCTAAAACCAAAATTGAGATATTCGATATGCGAGTCCTACGACAGAAAAAAAAGTCATAGGAATTTAGAACGTAAAAAATTACATTATTTCCCCCGAATACAAGGGAACAGACAAACGCCGTCGTAGAACTGGATGAAGCAAAAGCTTTGAAGCTAGTTGATAAATGACGATTTAGAATTGGCTTGGTTAACGCTAGAGCAAGGAAGCAGCCTGCAGGTGTGTGTTATTTTAAGCGCATGGGTTACAACCATGCAAAAAAATACTGCAAATTGCGGACAAGTCGGACAGGTTGCAAAGGTATTCCGCTTCCTGTGCAACGACAGAGGCAAAACAGGAGAAACCTAGTATGGTCTGTGGTCGAGAACATGTAAAGCTGTCCGAAAAATGGTCGATGCGCAAAAGAAGTTGGTGGATAAATGAGGGTTCTCCAAGAGGAACTGCAAAGATGCCACACTCCGGACGACTTAATCACGCAGCTCATGCATAAATCCAGAGCTCAAATTGCAATTTGCAGCGAACTAGATCGAAGCAAAAATCCAGAAACATGGTATTCGGACACCTCGGGCTACGCAGCTTTATGGGTTGCAGACACTCGGAAAGTCCGGGTTGATCGACGAGGCTCGGGCGATGGATATGTTTAGATTGAAAACCGAAGCATCAGCTTTGTCGGCTGCTATTTTTCGCCGAATGACCCAATACGGCAATGTCGTTGAAAGATAGAAGTATTTGAAGACGACCTTCGAGATTTTACTGGCAAATTAGTAGTAGCTGGTGGCTTCAATGCGAGAGCTTTGAAGTGGGGGATGCTGACTTAAAACGTAAGAGGAAGATTAATTATGAAAATATTGTTCAGGCTGATTATGGTCGTGGTGAACATGAGGATCAACACCAAACTACCACAAACCCATTCTCGATATAATCCTATTTTCGATATAACTCTTGTTTCGGCGACGTTGTCCATAATTGCAAGGGACTGGAGAGAGTTCACTGGAAGTGACCACAAATATATCGCCGTTTTGTTGTCGGGGGTCTTTCAGAACACTAGACGGGAGATACTCGGGGGGAATATTACGAACTTTGATAGGAGAAAGCTGTGGGAGTCACTTGACAACAGCTTTGCTAACGAGGTCAGCGCAGAGCAAGCAGAGGTAGCAATGGGCCCCGGGAAAATAGGCACGATGGTAAATTTCATCATGGTTAAAATTCGGCGAGCGTGCAATGCGTCGATGCCACTTCGAAAGTAACTACCGGGCAAACACAAGGCGTATTGGTGGACTGAGAAGAAAGCCTGCAGGCGCAGTGCACAGCGATCTATTGGACGACTAGAAGTGTTGCTACTTGCCGCAACCCACAAAAAGGCAACAAAAACTGGAAAAAGCTACAAAGCAGAAGAAAATGCAAATATGCCAAACTCTATGCGAAAAAGTGGACCAAGATCCGTGTGGCCAATGCTGCAAAATTATATTGGGTAGGCTCGGCTTCATGGGCCCCGAACCACCCATGGAGGCGGATGTCATGAGGATTATTGTAGATTTGCTGTTCCCACGATCATTCAGTCCGCCAGGAAGATATCCCTTTATTGACTAAAGAAGAACTACGCAATGCGAATTCCCGAATAAAAAGCCAAAAAGCCTCAGGCTCAGATGATATTCCTGTAGTAATTCTTAAAAAAGTGGGGGGGGGGGGGGGGGGGGGTGTGTGTGGAGATGACACCCGTCAACATTACTATGTGTATATGTATATTGAATGTTTACTGGTGGGTGTCTTTCCGTCACCCTGGAAAGTGGTGCGACTTGCTCCAATTGCAAAGGAATTGATGAAAATTTTCGTTTTTTCGACATTTACAACAACTCTTCGTGAAATCGCTTTGTTATTGAAGGAGGTAATAATCTCAGGTAGTCGAGAGTCCTGTTTGACACTTAATTAGATTTGAAAGAATATACAGCGTACTTAAAATTGTATTTTGACATAAGGGTCGAATATATATATATATATATATATATATATATATATATATATATATATATATATATATATATATATATATATATATATATATATATACATATATATATATGAGCATTGCATAGATTCTCTGTTTACATTTCCATCCAAGGCAAATTTTGGAGATCGTTAGGTTCTTTAGCACTGATTTTCCTGCGAGGGATAGTAGGGCTATTAGAATCGAAGAGCTTGCTGAAAATCGACGTCACTTCTTCATACTCAATGAAGAGGCAGCGTTGGACTTAGAGGCCTGAAAAGGAATTATGAAGTACTGGGTTGAGAAATTGATTTTAAATTTGTACAGGAGTGATTGTGCTTAAGGCTCTAGATTGAAGCTTAAATAATGGAAGAGCCTTTCACCAAGATAACCACCACTCGTTCCAGGGTGAAATCTGGGGATCAATCGAAAGCAGAACCCTTCTTCGCTGATGAAGCCATTGTTGGTACTACCTTGAAATTGGGCGACTGTCTAGATTTCCTAACTCCTGAAACAGAGGAACGAGGTGAGGCAGCTATAGGGTTTACGGAGGACCTTTACTCAACTCTGATTCGTTATGCAGAAGGTGCATCACATTCATCTTCACAAAGCAGCAATTGCTGCAAACGAGGAGCTAATTTTGATCCAAAAAACTGTAGGTTGTTGATCCGAAAGCTGTAGGCGTTCTTCTTATTTTTCTATCGACTGTGGGAAACAAGTGTTGAGTATATTCTTAAAAAGAAAAAAAGGAAGAAAAAAATAAATTTAATAAAATCACTCACTTTCCAGAAGTAAACGTTTGTCGCGTTCCTAGACATTGAGGATGCCTTTAAGAAAATCAAGTCTGACAAAAATTTGGAAGTTCTGAATGTTGACATGCGACTGACAGCCTTTAGTGAAAGTTGTGACCTCTTTCTTGGGTAATACTCAATTGCGAGGAAGGGTCAGCATTGGCAAATTTTAAGATGCTTTCCTTTCTTCCCTGTTTTAGAACTTGACAATAAATACTTATTTTACGAAGCTAAATCGATCAGGCAAAAAAACGTGGTTGCTTATGCGGACGCCACAGTCATAGTTGGGTCAGAAAATAGAAGAAATTATGGACTTCCTTGATTGTAATAACATTGATTTGAGTCAAAGGGTCAAACATTTGGGACTAATCCTTGACTTAAAGAAAATATACCAGAAGAGTTCGGAAGGCTTCAGGTACATGTTCCTACTACAATATAAGCTAATTGGAGTTTATAGCTTCGCATTGAATCAGGGCTTAAGATCGTTATCTAGGTAGATTTTTGGTGGCAAGCTACTTCTATGGCTACCTACCAACTGAAGCTTGACAAAATGTGATGGCTCGACGCACTTGTAGTGAAGAATATGGGCTAACGCATTGAAGTATATGGGATAATTGTGTAGCTAGAAAACTGGCAAAACTTGGTACCTTGCTGCTGGAGGTGCCATGTCCCTTGTCTAAAGGAAGACCGGTGAGATCGGTCAAACTGACCATCAGGTAAAATTAGCTTGAGAACGCTAAAAAGTCTTGGGCTGGAAAATAATCTGTGAGATTTCAAGACAAACTTGGATTCATTAACGCGGGTTGTACTAAGTAGCAATTGAGTCTAACCGGTAGTGATTTTCGCTGTGTCGAGGTGGTTCTCTAAGCTCGCTGCCTTGTATGACGGCAACCCTAACGGTTGGGCGTTGAATTGAACGATTTCTTTCGAAACTGTAGTTCTGAGAATGAATTGCAACTCCTTCTTATGCGCCAATGTCCGGCTGCGGTGAGGAGAAAAATGGCTTCTCAGGTCTGACTAAACTATATATTATTGGCTTAATGAAGGACCTTGCGGTATATTTAAAAAAAAACCAGCTGATTTCTTTAAAATACGTCTCTACAGTGGTGATGTGTATATTTCGGCAGATTTATTGGCAGCTATTCGGTACAGTTTAACCTACATCATCTTATTCTTCAGACCCATTTAGTCTTGAAGTTTGTGTTTAACGGTTTATTTTTCTCTAAATTGCAGTATAATTGCAGTTATTTGGTTGGTTCCCACTTAAATACATTAAAACCTTTGCTAACTGGATAGTTAATTGAAGTTGTAAAGTACTGTAAAGTTAATTGAAAAAATTCGAATCCTAAGGTGCTGCAGCATTCCAGCATTTGAGTTTTTGCAGTTTTTAAGAATTTGTTTTTTCAAATTCTAGATATAAACAGCTCAGTTAGTGTCAGTTCTCAAACGTAACAAATCAGACTTGAGCAAATTTAAGACATGAATCTAGAAAATCAGTATTTTTTTAAACAATTTTGGTTCTTCAAATTATAAAACAAAATACAGTTTTTTTTACCCTACCCAGCTCGAAGAGTTTTTCTCAATGTAACGGTTTTAAAGAGAACTGCTTCAATTTTTTTCAACTCCAGTTTTTAATTTCAACTCTTGGCATAAAGTGTTACGAATAAAATCTGGTTAAATTGCTTTAAATGATTTGTCTCACTCAATTGCATTGAGCAATTTAAAATTCATCACATTCATGCATATGAAAGTAGGTATCCTTCAAAACCAAAATATGGAATAATAGTTTTCAGCATGACTGAGATCATGAATATGATTTATAAATTTCAAAAAATATTAAACCTACAGTGTGTCTGTGTATCTTTTTGGGTGAACTTCCAGTGAAATCTGCCAACAGGTACAGAAGCTAGGTTTCAAAATATCGGATTTTTACGAAAAGTTGGAGAGTTTTTACAAGTTTTCCTTTTGGGTATAGTAGGCATTACTTACAGTTTCGAAATAATTTTTCTTCTAAATATTCCATATTTCTGAGAAAAAATTCCCAATCTAGCCATGCATGTATGAAATAGTTTCGTTTATTTTCGCTATCATATAAATCGCCAAATTATTGTTTTTTCGAAAACTCAAAACGAACTTAAATTATGCATGATGTACATGCATAGGTACATAGTTTAATGTTCAAGAACGAGTCTGTTTGAGATATTATCATTTCCACATCGAGAAAAGATCTAATTTGAATAGCGTTTTCCTGAGAGAATTTATATTGGAAATGTTTTTTCAGATTCCGATGATTTTACACGTATCTATATACATGCAATGTTTGCTGCAACTTTTTCGTTGCTTCTGATTTGATTTACTGGACTTTGAGTGGATCTGAAAAATTTAATTACATGTTCCGATTGAGTAATGCGAGGTTTTTTTTATGAAGTTGCTGAAAAAAACAGGAAGATGGAAATTGCTCGAATGACTATGTTTTCAATGTGCATTACTGAGAATGATCTCATATTAGATATTTGGGTTGATAGATTCGTCGACGAAAGTTCACTTATCAGAGAGTTCTGCACTGTTGTTAAAATTTTACTCAATGTCTTTATTCTCTGACTTCAAAGTTGTTAGATGTTGCTATCAGATTTTGCATCTAATTTTTAAGACTTTAAAAAACTATATTTTTGTACCAGAGATTATTTCTCCTCGGGTCAATTGGTCAATATTTTACATACGATTTTGGCTAGGACTAATATTAAAAATAAATTAAAGATTATTTCCTTCACCGCCTCCTGATAGATTTCATATTAGTGCTTACAGCTTCAACCTCATTAAATTTTTCAGCAAAGTTATTATGCAGCCTGAAAACTTTACCACCTTGCAATTAATTTAACGTCTTGCATGACCCAACGCATTACGAGAACACGACAAACGCGGCTCGATATAAACATAAATCATGCAATTTTTCCTACAGCTAATATCATAATTAAATCTCGTTCGCACAGTGCCACGTTCAATATACATATGAAGCGTACGCGGGACACCTTTTTAAACGACACAAAGTGCATATGAAGAATTATTTTCAGGCTCTCGTCATACTCGACGGCAATGATTAAAATACTGTCAGCGACACGTTGCCCACATTGGGCGCTATGGACGCAACCATGCTGTGCAGGTGATTTAATAAATGACCTAGTCTCGAGATGATTTGCATGAATGGTCGAACAAGCTAATCTACAAGTACATAGGCACAACAACAATATTGCACAAAGTGTTGACAATTATGGTAAGTGCAATGGAAGTGGAGCAGATTCAGTAAGATAATACAAATGCGAAAGTGTAGCATATTTGTCATATTCAAGTGCCTAACAAGCTGCAAATATAGGCACTAATGGACAAAGAGTTCGCTTTTAGGGACTGAAGTTCAAAATGGATTTGAGTTTCCATTGGATAGACAGGCACATCGGAAGGACGATAGAAGGGTAAACAAAGCTCAAAATTTAACCATGATGTAAGTGCCCTTCGATGAAACAGAATCAAATTTAATCGTTGCGGTTGCATTTCAATTTCCGATATTCCATTTGATTAATTTCAATTCATTTCGCTTTGAGCAATTCCACATTTATCCTCGGCTTGAATCCATATGCCTCAGAATCACTCACCGTCAAATGTACCCCATCAATTTTCGAATCACATATGTCGCACAGTGTAGTCGTAGGACAGTGTGTCATAAGTGATGCGCTCTTAAACATTTGTTGAGTAATTGCATTCGAAGAGCTGGATACCGGACCACTTGAATCATATTCGGTTGATTTGTAGGGAGCGTGCAAGATTTCACACTTCCCTTCCTTCGACTCGCCCTATTCGCATCACCACTCATCCCTAAACTCATTGCCCCAGTCACATCGGCGCTGCTGCATTCGTAGACGCATGAATTGTTGCATGGCACATCACTGGATGGATATCCTCTTCGGATAAATTGCCACAAGATAGTGTGTAAAGTGCATGATACCATTTCCGGATAGACAAGTTGCATTGCATATGCATCGACTGCACTGGGACAGAGTGCAGTCGTGTTCCGCTATTTGCTGGTTGGACCATATGTCGTTTATAAATTTGCCCACATGTCGAAACATTGCAACGAATGCATGGCGATCTGTTGTGGGATCCGTTGGACGGAGGCATTAGCGATTAGTTTTGCTTTATTGACGAATTAAAAGCATATGCACATTCCGAATGGCAAATTGCTGCAGTCTGTGAAATAATTTTGTGAGTGCAATGGATTAAATGTACTTAGTCAATGCTCATATTCGTAGTATGTGTGGTTTATCTTGTGCAGGTACTGTTTAGAAGTAAAAATACTAGTTACGTTGCGTTTTGTTTCAAATTTTGAGGATACAGTATTTATTGCAACTTCAGAGCGTACTGGCACTAACATTAATAATTAATTTCTAATAGAATAAAGAATTCAGTGGGAATGGTGATTAACTATAAGATGGGTCTATCATAAAATAACGATGAAAACCGGTAACTTCTTGAGGTGATAAAACTGAAAAATTTGTCTTAAAGTTAATTTTTTTAATATTGGGTTGAGTCAGAAATACTTGCCGACGCAGATGGAGGGCAATTCCTTATTAATTGTAGTGGGGTGATCGTTTTGCTTTTAAATGACAGGTATGGGCTAGTCATTCTTAATTTAGAAGTTTGACAGCGCGCACATAAATTTTTGTGAAAAATACAGGTGTTAGAAATGAAAAATTTGAAAGTGCATTTAAGACATATTATATTGTGGCAGTTTAAACTTGGAAACAACGCTAGGGCAACAGCTGAAAAAATATGCAGTGTTTATGGTAGTGTAGTAATAAGTGAAAGAACAGTGAGGAATTGGTTCACTAAATTCCGTTCCGAAGATATGACGCTTCAGGATGATACAAGGCCGGGTCGGTCTTCTGATTTTGACGTCAACCCTCGCCAAACAACGCGAGAATCAGCAAAGAAGCTGGAAACATCTCAATCAACTGTGCGCCGGTACCTTGAAAAGCTAGGGAAAGTTTGTAAACTTGGAACCTGGGAGCCACACAATCTAAATGAAAACAACAAGGCGAACAGAATGTCGATTGCCACAAGTCTTCTCTCACGCCAAAGAAATAAGCCTTTCTTGGCCAATATTGTTACAGGGGATGAAAAGTGGATAACCTATGAAAATGTTGTCAGGAAAAGGCAGTGACTGGATAAACACACGGTAGCGGAACCTGATCCTAAATCTAGTATTCACGGCAAGAAAATTTTATTGTGTGTATGGTGGGATCGCCAGGGTATCATTGACTATGAGTTGATGAATCGCAACGAAACAGTTAGAGCAAACGTGTATGTTCAACAGCTGCAACATGTGCAACAAAAATTTTTTAACAAGCGTCCAGCCTTGATTAATCGACGGCAAGTAGCGTTACTCCATGACAATGCCAAGCCCCACACGGCTAGGATCACCCAGGACAAAATATTGGAGCTAGGCTGGTTCGTTTTACCTCACCCACCATATTCACCCGACCTTGCTCCAACCGATTTTCATCTTTTCCGGTCGCTTCAGAATTCCCTTAACGGAAAAACTTTTACCAACGATGACCAGGTACTTCAGCACTTCGACTCCTTTTTTGCAACGAAGCCAAGAACATTCTACGAGGAGGGGATTGACAATTTGCCTGATAGATGGCAAAGAATTAGATAGCTAATTGCTAAGTAATAAATAATAATGGTGAATATATTATAGATTAGCTTATGAATTTGTAATTTTTATAATGAAATAAATTTATACAAAAATGCACAAATCGGCAATTACTTATGACTCAACCCAATAGACACTATAAAAATTAAAACCTAAACAAAATACAAAAGATTACAACGTAAATAAATAAATGAGTTAAAAACAAACAGCTAAAAGCATACAAGTCGTAAAGGTGAACAATCAAAATAATGCAGCAATAAATGCAAAATAAAAAAAAATTAATAAAAAACGAAACACCCTTAAGTAAGTGATCTAGTAAAAAAATAAGCCATTTGTTTAAGATTAAAATTAAAAATCTCGTTTTCACGAGGATTATGCGTAGCCACTATGTTCAAGTAAGTCTCGAATGATAAAGGGTAGATATAGCTGGGGGCTTCCAGAATAATTTCGGAGAGATTACAAATTTGAGGGTTTGGGTGGCTTTTGCATTTCGCTAGGAATTTTCCACCAAATTCTAGTAGATATTTCTGTGTTAAAAAATAGCGGTTTTCAGATATAAAATATTTTCCTGTGCAGGAACGCAGAACTTTTCTTAGGACTGAGACATTGTCAGCCAGATTGGGATCCCGTAGCTGAGTACGGGCCTGATCAGCTATCTTTACATAAGGAGCTTTGTCCTTTGATAAAGTGGAGATCATTTTTTCAACAGAAGATAGAGGTGATGATATGCATAGTGAGCTTTCACTAGAGTATTTTTCCCATAAAGATGAAGTATATTTCTGTCATCGATACATAAGTAAGGGAGTCATCAGCATACAGAAGGGTTTTGACCTGATTACTTTGTCCATATGGCTGATCTACAGTGAAAACGTTAAAGAGGAAGGGCCTAGAACTGAGCTCTGAGGTACACTACTAGATTGTGGTGCTTGGAGAGATTGATTTGCGTATTTGGACGAAGAAGTGCCTGTCGTTGAGGCATCTTTAAATCATTTTGACAATGTCAGCTGGAAAATTAATAAACACTTTTGTCTATTCATACAAAGTCAAAAGCTTTCTCAATGTTGAAAAAACAAGCTGTGGTTGATTGACCTGTTTGAAGTGCCTTTGATGTAACACAATGAAATTTGAGGAGGGATTAGAAGCATATAATATTTCTTCTAAAAATAAATAAGAAAAAAATGTAAATGCTACACTGAAAAAAATCCACATAGCGCCCAGAGCCATGTAACATAGCGCATTATTTATGGCCCCATACGCCATGTACATAGTACTCTGAGCCATGCAATATGGCTCCCAGCGCCATAATGTCAGAATCTACATAGGGCGTGGTGCCATGTTACATGGCGCAGCATTTATGGTGCCACACGCCATGTACATAGAACCCTGAGCCATGCAGTATAGCTCCCAGCGCCATAATTACATGGCGCAGAAATTATGGCCCCACACGCCATATTACATGGTGCCATGAACCATGTAATATGGCTCATGGCACTACAATTATAACTCGCAGCCATGCTGTGTGAGGAGATGTATAAATGTCAGCAAGCTTCTTGAAGTTATTTATCCCTCGGGAATTTTCAGTTCGGAGCATCGAACTGAGAAAACTCGTGGCGTTTTGTTGAATGTGAACTGGATCATCTTCAGATGCACTGAAAAAACACATAGCGCCAGAAGTCATAATTTATAGACTTTTGGCGCCATGTGCATAATCGATTTCACATAGTTCCACACGCCATAGTGCATAGGAGCAGACGCTATGCTTATAGCCCTCCACGCCATGTACTATAGTCCTCCACGCCATGTACTATAGTCCTCCACGCCATGTACTATAGTCCTCCACGCCATACAGTATAGTCCTCCACGCCATACAGTATAGTCCTCCACGCCATACAGTATAGTCCTCCACGCCATACAGTATAGTCCTCCACGCCATACAGTATAGTCCTCCACGCCATACAGTATAGTCCTCCACGCCATGTAATATAGTCTGCCACGCCATGTACATGGCGTGGAGGCCTATGTACTTTTCGCCATGTATTATGGCGTGTGGCGCCATATTTTATCACAATCCCTAAATCGACTATGTACATGGCGCAGAACTCTATAAATTATGGCGTCTGGTGCCATGTGTTTTCTCAGTGTATAAAATATATTTTTATGTTAGTTATACAAGATTAAAGGGGGCCCGGTAGCTCTGCTCGTTAAGGCGTCAGGCCGAAAAGCGGCGTGCTACAAGGCCTACGGGTTCGAATCCCGCCAGTGCCATGGCTGTAAGTGTGAATGCGTGTGATTGTCTATGAGGGGATTGACACATTGCCTGAGGGGACCCAAACCCAATGGACCCAAACTTGTGGCCTAATGCTGACCGCGGTCCCGACAGCCCTCTTCACTAACCTAACCTATACAAGATTAAAATACTTACTAATCTTACTTTTCACAAACATCAAAAATTTCAACTGTCTTAGGCTACTTTGTATATGTTTAGTTTTGGTGTTTGTTGATTATGGATAGGTAATTGTGGATCGTGTAATTATGTGTTCCCACAAGGGCATGGATAGTTGAGTGTTGAGCCCTGATGCCCAATTGGGTAGAAGGTAAAATGTGCTTTTCTTCAATAAGAGACTGCATTTTCCTAAGAATTAATCTTTCTCATATTTTTGCTATTTTAGGAAGAATTAAGATAGGTCTAAAATTACTCACATTGTTTAAATTTCCTTTCTTAGGAATTGGGAATATTTTTGCAACTTTCCAAGGTATTAGAAAGTGGCAATTGCTGATACAGTTATAAAAATAGCTGCAAGGGCGCAGTGAGCACTGATAATAAGGCATTTTAGAACACGCATAGAAATGTTAGACTGGGCCAGAAGACTTTTTGTTGTTGCATGTTTGTTTTTTGTGGCCAGCTAAATGGGGTTGATGAATTTTTCGTTTGTAAATGAAGTCAGATGTGGAAGACAATTGGTTTCCAAGAAGGGTTTTATCGTGCTATCTACTTCAAAGAAAAGCTGTGGGTCTTGAAAATGATTCGAAGAATTGAAGGTTCTGTGGCATTTGGAAACCACCGGTTGCCGGCACGGGTCACACAGAAAAATCGAGAGAGAGTGATATGAGCTTTACATGTAGTTTTGTAAGCTAAAAAGCTATACTTCACATTTTAATGCAGTGTACTTTCTAATGCTGCCACAGTTCTTTCAAACCGATCCGCAAAAGCTTCTGATTTTTGCTCGTCTGAACTCAAAAGCTGATGATTTAGTGGTGACACTTTCTGAAGAGAAAATGACTTACAGCTAGTAAACCTATTGATGTGTTTCAACATATCTGGGCCTGGTTTCACTACCCTTAGTGCTGCCTTAAACTTTAAATCCTGCCAATTTGTTAGAACTTGATCTATAGTTGCTGACATTATTTGAATGAAGTTATATATTTGGCGTTAGCTCTATTAAGATTCCTGCCATAGATGCGATTGAGCTTTCTTCGAAGTGTCTTTCGTTCTTCTTAAAGGTTTTCAATGAAAGGTGGTACGTTTTGATACTTATGAGAGCGAAGTGATATTCGCGTCTCGTAATTTTCTTTAGTGGATTCAGTGGCAGCCGAAACATTGATTATGAGAAAATCGATTTCCTGATTTTGGAGACTGCGATCTGTGGCAAATTGAATTTGTGAGAGATTTGCATCAAAGGTTTTCGTGAAATTTCTCCAGTCTGTTGATTAATAAGGGAAGTGAAAGAGGGGTTTGTAAAGGACTGTTGATGGCTTTGAAAAAATGCAGAGAAGAAGTTACACTGCCAAGTGATCTGATGCTGTAGTTTTGGCTACAATACACAAGCGACTAGCATCATGATCGAAAATACTTGTGGATATGATAAAAAACTCAATGTGTGATTGCTCTTTAGGGTGGGTTGGGTTTGGTGATGGGGGAATGATAGCCCAATCAAGTTCCAATATGTTTTCATGCATCCAAGATACCAAAACACTTCCATGTGCATTGACAAGTGAATCGTTCAAGTCTGGATGTCTGCTGTTGAAATCGCTTCCGGAAACAATGTGTGAGGAGTGAGTAATCACAAGAAAAGGTTTTAAGTATAAAAAGGTCTACTCTGAAATCAGCGGATCTGGCAGTGCACGGGACATAGATAGCACAAGCTTACTGGTGCAAACCTTCACTGCATTTAATGTGGGTGGAGTTATTTCTACAATATGAATTTTTCTTGAAGGGGATTGTTGTACCTGAGCCGTTATCACACCTGAGAAGAATTTGACCTGGGAATGAAGGTTTATGGCGAGAAGTCAGGTGAGTTTCAGAGATAAACATTATATCAGACTTATGTTCTTGCAAGGGGGCCCGGTAGCTCTGCTCGCTAAGGCATCAGGCCAAAAAGCGGTGTGCTACGGGGGCTGCGGGTTCAAATCCCGCTAGTGCCATGGCTGTAAGTGTGAATGCGTGTGATTTTCCATGAGGGTGGCAAATGGGCCCAAACTGGTGGCCTAATGCTGGCCGCGTTCCCGGCAGCCTTCTTCACTAACCTAACCTAATCTTTGTTCTTGCAAGAATTTTAGAAAAGCAACCCTTTGGGCATGCGAAACAAGGGATTCTACATTCAAACATGTGATTTTTAAGCCCATGGTGAGCACATGCTGAAAACAAAACTCATGAAAGTAAAAATTTTGCTACTTGACACCTATTTTCCTGAACTAAGAAAGAAACTCGTTGACTTTTTTTATTAGGCCGAAAAGATCCATACCTGTGATCTACACGTTGTCTTGCATACAGAAGTCAAAAGCATCCTGCTCAGCCACTTTAGATTTATTAAATTGTAATATTTTAGGTTTTTAAGACTGGGGCTTACCGGCTACACTGGCATTTGAAATTTTGCTATTGGTAAATATATTTGCTAATCTTTTTGTAAACTGCAGTTTTTGTGTACTTTTCTCATGCCTGGCTTCCATCTGTTTCTTGATTTACTTACTGCACCCCCGGTAATTTGCTGGGTGCCCGTACTTCTCACAAGTCACGCAGAAAGCCAGTGTCTCCTGTCATTCTTTCCACGCTGGCACTCTTCTGGCAGATGTTTCTCGTTGCGACTAACACAATGATAATTCATCTCACAATTCGTAGCAACATGCCTGTATGCTTGGCATCTGAAGCACTTCGTAATGGCTCGTGATCGGAGTCTCTCGAAATGTACCTTCTGGTTGAGAAAGTATCGGATTTGGGCTAATTGCTCCAGTTTACCGTCCGTAACACATAACCGTAAAAAAATGATGTAGTGCAAGTGTTTTGAACGCGTACTAAGAACAAACGAAATTGAGACAACGAATCAAGCCGAAAGAATCATGCAAAGAGGTAATATAACTGACTGCGTGGCTTTGTACTACAAATAGTGTTTTTTTTTTAAAAAATCCTATTTAGGTACAATATAAAAATAATGCTACTCTCATGTAATAACTTAATCACTATCCTGCCCTCATCTATTTCAATACACACTGCATCACTTAAATCACACATATACTTATATCTCATATCGACATTTTACTTCTTCAGATAATTCCTCTCAATCTCCTCAAATCGACTTTTTATGAACTGACTTACTTTTCCAATTTCCACATTTACGCAGAGTTGACAAAATTTTTCGAGCATTCACATCATACATCCATCGGTTTGTAAACGCGGGGGCAGAGTGAAGTGATAAATTTGCGGAAGTCTCGAAGACAGTATATACGAAAAGTTACCGTAAAATCTCTTCGAAAACATTACCAATTATATTTAATGAATGAACGGATGAATAAGTCGGGCGAAAAACTGATTGAGCGTGTCTTGAACTTGGTTTGTGTACTTATGTTGCTGCTGTTCTCCTTCATGCTTTTACGAGTAGCTTAGATCAAGTATGCCAGAGGAACGATGAGACGGACTGATGATGGTTCATTAAATTTTCATTAAATCTGTGTATGATTTTGATTCAGGAATGTTTCAGATAGGTGCTTGAAGTTATTTTCGGTTGATAGGAAAATCATAAATATTTAAGTGCTGTGGAAATTTTGTAGATGTTAGTTGATTTTGACGTATGAATTAAGTGTGCGTTTTTTAGGGCTTTTTCTTATATTATTTTCAATATTTTTAGCAAGAATGAATTCGTTAAAAATATGTTTTGACCTATGAACACAGCAATTCAAATGAATACACATTTTCGTCATTCAAGTGCTATTTCGTCCGGAGGATTCTTCAATCCCACATCAAAGATTGCATACGTTCGCAAACAATGTTTAGTTCGTCTTTTAACACTCTACTCAGATTTCGTCCAAAGGGGATCGAATTCGTGGGCCGACCGTTAAACTACCATTCAATTAGTCGGATTAAAGCACGAACGATCTTTTAAGCATCTTATTACTTTGTAATTAACTAATTCCTTTGATTACCGTTACGTTCGGCAGCGCGTTACACATATGAAGTCGTATGTAGAACAAGCATAACACACACTGCATTTATGCATATCCATCGAAATCATCACTGTTCCACGAAAACTCTCTTTCACACGTTCTAGATTAACAGGATTATCTGCACAAATCTCTCTTAAAGTAGCTTTAGCAGCATTCGTCCGTTTATTCAACCGTCCTGCTGTTGTTGTTGCTGCTCTTGCCATGGTAGGCTGTGTGTTGGTGTCAATGCTTGTATGGATAAATATTTCATGAAAACGCTTACTATGTATTACATCCAAAAACCTCATTTTCCATTTTCATCGACTCGAAGTCGATTCAATTCGAAAACGAGGAATATTGACGTCTATGACCTTATTTTTTTCTAGCTTCAGCACCAGCTATATTCACATGACTATACTTAGCTGTAGCGATTGGCGATGAAGTTGACGAGCGAAAGCTATTAAGTCGGCCGACTTAAGCCATTGACACTAATTCGCTACGCATCATAACTTAAAGGGGGATTGAGATTGATGTTGGCTTGTTGGGTGCTTGGTTGCTTTTCGGCTTCCTAGCTTACTAACGTACGACTTAGGTAGGTAGTTGTGCTGAGGAAGTATAAATAAGAATGTATACCTAAACATACACCGTGAAAAGAGCCAATGATTTCAAATGACTTGTGTTGATTTATTCAATATCGTAGTTTTTCAGCGAAAAGGCAACGAAATAAGCAGTTTCGATGAAAGAATTGATTAAGGTTTAAAGGCTCTTAGAAGGATTATTAGTTTGAAACTAGGCGGATGGATATCGATTTACAGTTATTCAGCATTTTCATGTCGGATATGCATTTGAATGTGGCTGAATGGGAATTGAGTGAAAAAATCACGGAAACGTGTTTCACAGGTGTATCCTTTATTGAAGACATTCTTCCTTGAAACGATATGTATCATTTGGTGGTAGTGTGTTAGAATGTGGCTGTTTACTGCAATTCAATCCAGCTATTCCACGGGACTGCTTGCCCTTTACATACTAAATTTGACCGATATTGAGTTGTGTGAGGTTCCTTAAGTATTGGAAATTAAACAGGCTACAAGTGGAGTCATAAATAACAAAGGTACCACCAGCAATAAACCAACCATCATGAACGTCTCACCAAGCAATTCGCCAACAATTGATACGCTGCTGTTCCTTAGGCCCACTGTCCAGGTTAGCTATTAGTAGCCTGAGGGCTAGGTTAGGTGAGGTTAAGTGGCTCTCAATGGAAGAGTCTTGCCGACAGACACATATGTGCATTAGAGGTATGTTGTTACACCATGTACATATTTTCCCTTTGCTATTTCAGTTCTTTTGCTGAACTGTACAATATCCCTTAGGTCGATAAGGGATATATCAAACAGACCTGAGATAAAGGACTCGTCAAGAGAGGCCATTCTCTTCCTCATGAAAGCCAGACACTGCCGCATCAGATGAAGAACGGACTCCTCTTGATCCTCTGAGTCACAACTTCGACATAAATCGTTGAACCCTTCGCCCAACCGTTGTGCGTACCCCCTACAAGGCAGTGAGAGCACTACGAGTTAAACTAAACAGCGACTTGGTGTGATGTGAATACGAGGAGGTCCAGGTTTGTGTCGCAATCGCACAGGATGATTCTTCAGGTCAGGACTTCTTAGTGTCTTTGAGGTATTTTTGTCTAATAGCTAGTTTGCCCGATGCCATTGGTGTACCTATAGTAAAAGGGCATGAGACCTCCCGTATCAAGATACCAAACCTTAATAATAATAATAAAATTTTTTTTCATTACATTGTACATAGATAACTCAACTAAAGGGGTAGTGAACATAAAATAACTTATACTTAGCGACTATCCTATTTTGGCCTGCTGGCTCTTATTAGATTTTAATTTTTTTATCATTCATTAATTTTTTGATTTACACTTATTAAATATTACCCAGGTAGTGCAATACCTGGGGTTGACTTAGCAATATAGTACTTAAATACTAACTTAATACTACCAAAATATCCAGGTACCGAAATAAATTACACTGTCAAATGTCCCGACATTTCCCCAAGAAACGCACGGTAATAAGAAACAATTTTTGACACTATACAAAGGACAGCAAGGCAATTAGGTTTAAAGTATTTTCACAATTTTCTCTTTCATCAGCTGATCGCAATATTTTCCCAATTGAAACGTGGCTGATTGAAGACATGTATGAAAATGAGTTTTACCCTGACATGGTATTTTTTCGTGAACGTGATTGGTTGACAGGGAGTTAAACTGATGCAGGTAATGTTTTATTTGCCATCCACAATTCTCTCTGAGGTACAGTCTGTCGCAATTTTAGGCCATCTCTTCCAATCGTTAATATTGTAGTTTGTATCACCGTAGCTTTTTTTAAAGCTCTGATTATCTCATCAGTATATACTTCATCTAATTTTTCTGTTTTCATGAGCAACTGGTCTTGCGTCCACTCCTTGAAAAATTTTCACCGTTTCCCCGATTCAATGTTCCTTAAAAGTGCCAATGCTGCCAATCCTCAGGAGATTTATGATCTTTTTGCAGTTTACATTGCTTCTCTCTTTTCCAAAAAAATAATCTGGTCCTCGAAAGAGTTGCTTACAAAAGGCTACTTCCTATATTTCTTACTTTCCTTACTCCTGTGCAGCATGGGTTTGTAAAAGGTAGATTTTCCACCTCTACCCTCTTAACCTTCACTAACTTGGTCGCTTCCGCCTAAGACCAGCAGAAGCAAGTTGATGTGGTATACACTGATTTTGCTAAGTCTTTCCACTCTGTTGATCACAAGCTCCTCCTTTTAAAACTTCAAAGCTATGGGAAACCTAATCTTCTCTTTTCATCGTTCTCATCCTATGTTTCTAGTCGTAGCTATGTTGAATTTGTGAATTCACGTTCTTCCTCCCCTTACTGCTCTTTTTCTGGGGTTCCTCAAGGCTCAATACTGGGTTCTCTGTTTTTTTATCTCCCATTCATTATCCGTTCCCCCTGTCTTCTAGTTGCTGATGACTTTCAAATATTGAGAGTGATTGACTTACTTGATGATTGTCACCAGTTTCAGCATGGTCTTTGTACCAAAAGTGAGTAGTGTTCAAGGAACTTTATTACTCTGAACATATCTAAATGTGAACTAATGTCTTATACTTGTAAAATGTCTCGTCTAATGTTTTCCTACTCTTTATCCAGATCGTCATTTGGGGCTGTCAACAATTTTAAGGACTTTGGTGTGCTCTTCGACTTGAAGCTTAAACTTTATAAGCTCGTGGCATACATAACTGCCAAGGCCACTCGATTGTCCGGCTTCGTCCTCAGGTCTTCTTCTCGTTTAACTAATATCACTACTTCCGTCCTCCTGTTCTTGGCACTTGTGCGTAACATCTTCGAACACTGGTGTCAGGTCTGATCTCCCTACCTTGTCTACTTAAATGATGTCACAAAGCGCGTTCAGCGTAGATTTACACGCTAATTATTATTTAAGTTTCATATACCTTATTGTGAGTATATTGATCGTTTGTCCTTACTTCAAATTCGCTCTTTAAAGTCTCGTCGAATGTTCCTTGATGAGTGTCTGCTTTTTAGGTTCCTCCACTATCCTATGCTATACCACCTTGGCTCGAAGATTTTATTTTATTTATTTATAGATCTTCGTCGGTGTTCTTAATCCTGTTTGCGCGAACGGACGTTCTTTTCCATTCGCCATTATTGCGTATCCCCATGCGACACAAAGAACTAAAGCGTGGTCATTTTCAACTAAATCTCTCTAGTTTTAGACTTCATATTAAAGACTTAATTCTTGAAAATTCTTATAATTTTTTATTTTATTTTATAACTTTTTATTGAGCTTCTTTACATTATTGTCTTTCACTACTTCTTCTGTTACGGTGCTGTAACGAAAATATTTTCCAAACACTGGTTACTGGACTAATCCATAGAGCTCTTTACTAGTAAACTCTCCGAAATCAAAGAAAGCTGCACGTTCAAAACTCCTTCGAAGGAAAAGAAATCAAATCCAGAGACGCGACAGATCTATCGGAGATCCTAGACAAACAGGAAACGAACCGACGAAAAAATATAGCTCAAAAATGAGCAGTAGCAACATTTCATGTGCAGACTTGATCCGGAACGTAGATCATTACGAAGCCTATATAAATATTTCAGGGTGAAAAACAGGTCAATCATTCATAGAAATACTAGACTAAAGCATAGTGAATCAGATAAAACCGAGGCATTCACCAATGCTTTAGAACTCCAATTTCACAGAACAATAACTCTTCAGATGATGACCTTAACGATGAAGATCGTATTGAAGAGACTTTATTAGATATTATGCACGGCAGAATTAGGGTATGATACATCCAGCATCCTTAAAAGAAATGAAATTCTAGGTAAAAAAAATTTCAATAAAAGAAATTTCTCCGGGCCATATAAAGTCACCGGCTACGAAACAACTTCCTTCAGAATATTGGAGACATGATAAACGCCAGTTTTAATCTAAAAAATATCCCAACTGTTGCAAACTTGCCATCATTATCGTTATTCCCAAGCAGGGATTTATCTTTTTTCGCAAATCTAACGACCTAAAGACATATTTGCAGAGCACATATTTCTCTCCCAGATCAAAGAAATCGTCAACCTAAATAACTGTTCGTCCCTAGAAAAAATTGGTTTCAAATCACAGCACTTTACTGAGCTCGTATCATCTCGTGTAGCGCAGCGCATAAGATCTGGCCTGAGCAAAAAAGCAATCGGCGGGGTAGTTATGCTTGATGTTGCGAAGGTTTTCCTCAAAGTTTGGTATACTGAGCTCACTGTCAAGCTAAATGACATTAAAATACCATTATCATTCACACAACTCATTGGATCCTTTCTACAACACAGAGCCTTCCAAGTCAGTATTTTTTCAAGAGAGACGATGATTTGGAGGTTTTTACTTTCAGTGCGTGCCCTAACTACAGAGTTGCCAGCACTCTCATTAAAAGCTACACAAATCTACAACTAAATAATACAAATACGTCCTAAAAATTTCGTAATGATTGAATATCTGTGTCAAAAGTTATCGCAGTTTAAAAATTTTCAAATTTTCCCGTTCTCTTTTTAGGCACCCAGCGCACACATGGGGTTAAAAAATTCCAAAACATTATCCGATTCACATGTAAAACTTATTCGAAATTTATGTCGTCAACTTTATTTTTGCAAAAATTATTTGTGTACGGAATAATAGGTATATTGAAAAAATCACTAAAATGGCCGCCGGCGCCAAAGGGTTAAAGATTATTATATACACACTATTCTGCATATACACCAATGTGTCCTGAAAATTTCAGCTCAATCGAATGGCGCGTTCCTGAGATTTTTTCACTGAAATTTTTTGATGATATGTATATATATATATATATATATATATATATATATATATATATATATATATATATATATATATATATGTATATATATATATATATATATATATATATATATATATATATATATATATATATATATATATATATATATATATATATATATATATATATGGAAATATGAATTTTTGGCCGAATCGATTTTAATACTAATGTTCTTCGAACATTAGTAAAAAATCAACATGCATTTGCCAAAAGAGATGTTTTTCAAGGTAACCCTCGAAGAACTTTTTTCGCGATTTTTCAATTTTTCGTAGCACTTGGAGGCCAAAAAACCGATTTTCACTAAAAAAAAAATCGACTTATTTTATTTTGAAATTAGTAAGTATTAAAAAAAATAAAAAAGCTCGCAGTGATACGTGGGGAATTATGTGACGAAGTATTGTACAAAACTTCAAAACGATTGATCCAGTAGATTTAGAGGTATAGTGTACACGGACTTCAAAAATAACAAGTTTCAGAAAAACTCACAGCTGTCAAGCAGGTATAGAAAAAATTTACCACGCGAAAAGCAAAACTTCAAGTTCAATCTGAATAATGAAAACTAGCAGTTTCCAGATACAATTATACTAAAACTATCAAAATAAAACCAAACAAACATCAACTTCACTTTATATTCCTCCTACCTACAATAAAAACTTAAATCAAATTTATATAGACCACACACTACATATCCATTATTAATCTCCCCTCAACATTTTCCCAACAACTGAGAAAATTTAATTAGAAAATTTATATACCTCAACAAAACTACAATTTAGAGACAGCAATAAATCTTCTACGATAATCTCAGCGCTCACTAATTAGACTTTGTTTTGAGATTACAATTTCAAATTTCACAGAGTGTTCTTTTCGTTTAGTTGTCAGCTTTTCAGTGCTTCTCTCTTCCCCTTTCAGACTCATGATGTGTCTATTTCGTTTCGGTAAAAGCTGACAGAAACAAGATTTCGAACAAATGTAAACTTCAGCAAATCTAAAACGGATCTTTTGCCTGAAATGACTGCATAGAAGGTATTAGACGATATATCTGCTCATAAATCTGTCAAAAAATACTTTATGAAAGGCTTTTATCTTCTCATTAGTGAAGATAAAAAGACTTCTTTCGTCTACTGAGACGTCCAACGACCATGGCAACGACAACGGGATCAACCATAAAAAGATGATGGAAAAGACATGCTTTTCGTCGACGTCGTTTGGATTTGTTGTTTTTTGGTGGCTAGACTAAATTTTATGCGATTTTCGGACATGAATTTTCACATCAAAGCTCAGTAACTTCATAATTAAATTGTTTATGTATATTTGGTGCGTGGAAGGAGTTTGTTAAAGGACTGTGGAAACTCGTGCGAATTTCTGATTTGTTGATTTCGTTGTAAATTTATGTTGGATATTTTACAAGGACAGCTGTGACATACATATTAATGCCGTTCTTCATCGCTTTTTGTGGAGGTGAAATAATTTCAGGGGCGAAATTACGAAAGTCGACAGAGATTTTTCTCTTTAATAGCTTCATTACTAATTATTTCCAATCAGCAAACATTTCTAGCAATAATTTCACCACGTCTGAGCTCTTAGACAAATTATAAATTTTAAGTTTCGCTCAGATGTCGCCTAGACTAATAACTTATTCAAAATAACTCAAAACTCAAACAAAACTCAAACTTTAAATCAACCTTATTGAAAGTCCACCATTCTTCACCGTAGTACATCTATACAAATTTCTAAGACATTTTGCTCGCTTATAATCAGTTAGAAGTTTGCCTGGAAAAAAATACTTTGTCATCGATAAATTGACTCTATCGACTGCTGCAACTAAGACCATAAAGCAGGAAACGCAGCAGGATGCTTGTCGGATCGGTCGATTGCGTCTAGAATGTTCCGTACAAATTGCATAGGTTAGATTGGAGCATTACTCGTTCTTGGCCGGCGGCAGTTTATGATGCAATATTGATATCAACTTCTTTTTTTTAATGATTTATAGTTTGATGGCACGACAAGTTGATCGATAAACTTTCCAGACTTTATTTACTTTTTTTTATAGTGAACAGAATGAAAAAAAAGGATTTAAAAGTTTCAATGAAGAATGCTGCAAGGATTTGTAAATTTTGAGATGAGAAAGTTGATGAGAAAAGCTGCTTACGAGTTTGGATATTAATATTGAAATTCTAATTAAAGTTTTGCAATTAAATTCTAAATAGAGATTTTATTGGAAAATGTCAATAATATTATTGAGAAGAGAATTTATATGCTAGAGCGAAAGCATGTAAAACAAAAACTTATTAGGTACATTTTAATAAAGCTTTTAAATTGTATGTCTTGTTTAAGCAAATATAAATTTCAATGGATTATATTTAGCGAATCCAATCCCGGGATCCCGGATCCCGGGATCCCGGGATCCCGGTCAATTTCTGGTCCCGAAAATCCCGGGATTGATGAGTTCTAATCCCGGGATTTTCGGGATCAGAAATTGCATGGGATTTGGGGGCCGGGAGTCAAGCATTATCGGCAATCAAGTTACAGCAAAACTCGAAAAGTGCAAATAGAATCCATAGTTATGAGAAAACAATTAGCTCACATCAAAATGCGTAAAGAATAGAGCAAAATAAACCGATGTAACAGTTAACAAGAGAATACAAAGGTTTGTTAATAAATAAGTATGGACTGTTTCGCATTTAGTGCATTCGTTACATCGAATGATTTGAGGAAATTTATACTAGCGAATGCATACACAGATTTACCAAAATCCTTAACAACAATCAAAAAAAGGTTGTTGGCTATGCAAGCAGGATAAAGAAAATAAAAAATAAGATATAACAGGCTAGTATCTCAGGTGAACGGTTCAGTTTGATGTTTGATGAATGGACCTTGACTGCAAATAGGCGCTATATAAATATAAACATCTACTTAGTAAATTCTTACTGGAGCTTGGTGGGAGTAAGAATATCAATGACAGCTGGAAACTACCTAGATATGAGTTTAATGTTTCTCTAGGAAAAAAACATTGTTACCATCGTAACTGATGGGTCAAACGAAATGCGAAAAGAAGGCAGACTAGTTGGTACAGAGCAACATATTTGTTTGGCGCATAGCATCCACTTGGCAGTTTGCGATGTTCGCTATAATATGAGGTCCATTCCAGATTAAAGTGATTTCCCGATAGTCTAAACGACGACCACGAAGATTTGGATGGTCCTGAATCAGCTAACTACGTTGAAACCGGTCGCCTGCAAGACACGCTAGATCAGACGAAGGACATCAGCGCATGCATAAAGAAAGTTTGTTAGGTAGTTTTATATTTTAAAAAAGCTCCAACGAAAAATAATAACGATCTTTAAAACTATGTCGGATCTGAGCAAGGCATTTAACTGTCTCCTTTAAATGGACTGTAAAACAAGATGAAATAGTCTCTTGACAATGCTCGAATAGTTTCCCATTTTGAAAAATAGTATACATTAATAGGCCTGCAATATTCAGAGCAATTAGAAGCAACAGAGTTTGATTCGATTCAGAAAATTATTGAAGTTTTACTCCCTGTAAAATTGGCTGTGACGGCCTTTAGTCGCAGACTTGCAAATTTATGCGCTGCTAATACTTCATCAAGATTTGTATTTAGGCTGTTAGGAGAAAAACGGTCTATTCTTCTGAATGCTATGAAAATTGCAATATTGGACCGAATAAAAGAGCGTCAGTGTACCGAGCTATCTGGTATGCTAAGCTATCTCCAGAATCCACATTGTACCAGCAAAAATTTACCAAGTGAAATAAAATCTCTATTTTTGAAACCAAGCAACGCAAATATTAAAAAAACATACTTCAATGATCTAGATGCTGAACCCTATGCTTGATAGCCAAAGAAATGAAGAGAACCCAGTAGATACCCATATTGAATCAGAACAAGGTAGTCGTCAATTAACGCTACAAGAAGAGCTGCAAAAGTATGAAAATAATCAATCATGAAATGCCGCAAGAAACTAATCTAATTAAAACCATTGCAAAAGAAATGAATCTTTTCGAAAGTGCATAGTTTGCATAGCTTGCATAGTTTGGAGCAGGCGTACCAATATTTCTCGACCGTTTCCGCGGTGTCCAACATCGGGAATAAATTTAGAAGCAGGCTTGGAGACGATACTTTAGATTCTTTGCTATTGCTTCAATGTTACTTCCGAAAAACCCAATGAACTTTGGTCGAATTTTTTATATGTTACTTTATTATGTATCTCAATTCTAAGAGTTGTGTTTTGTTGTTGTGGTTTTTGGTCGTGATTTTTTGTTGTAATTTGTAATAGATGTAATTTTTAATATCTGTCTTCATACTGTCAACGTTTGGATAATTAAAATTATTGTTTTTATTTGCATGAATAATATAAAAAAGTAATAATGCAATTTTTTATACAGTTTTGAGCTTACTTATTGTTGTAGTTTTGAAATGATGGCAAATAATATAATATGTTTACTAGAAACTTGACTTATTTTGTTGTGTTGTATTGTGAATTTCAAATCCCGGGATCCCGGGATTGAGATTTTTTAATCCCGTAATCCCGGGATTGAAAATATGGTTCGGGATTGGAATCCCTAATTATATTATATGTTTGGAAATGAAAGAGTTTCGACGGTGGAAGTAAGGTTCGGTGTGAGATTCTGTGAAACGCGACTGGCACTTTCCCGAAACCTTCCAAATTTTATAATGTAATTTCGTATTATTTAAATGTATCTATTTTTCATATTTTACGAAATTATTTGAAAAATTACCCCGCGCACAAAAATACTCTTTAAAGCAAATATGCTCTTACAACAAATACAGTGAAACCTGTGAAGTTGACCACCGCCACCTGGCTAATTTAAATAGTTTTTCCTTTTCAATTCGTTCCTAAAATAAATACACCCTTATAAGCGACCACCTGTCTAACTTATCAATAATCTCAAATTAAAATGAATTTTTGATAGTAGCGCAATAAAAACACTTCTATTTGATGATGCTATCATAGACTTAAATCCGCAAAATTATCCATATTCCCGTAATTTTTCGCTTAGAATTCATGTTTTGGAAAAGACATGCGTTATCTATATGATATTGTAGGTAGGAAGGGAGTTGCCTTGAGTTTTTGGATTATTACCCGTTGATGTACAAGTTAATTTGACAGTGAACAGATTGATGGGAAATTCACTGCCATGACAAAGTGAGAAATAATTTTTTTTCGAATTTCCATTTGCATTCCAGGTTTGTAGAAAATTATATGTAGTGAAATATATTTGTGGTTAAGATTTTTTTCTCTTGCTAAATTTACTTACAAAAATGTCTAGTGCATCAGAACCGCTAGAAATACTAATGTTCGAAGAACAGTAGAGGACTTGTGCAGATTTTGAGTGTATTGTTATATGTTATCTTATATATTGTTGTTATATTGTTGTTATTGTCTTATATATTATATATTGTATGTATTGTCATACATATATTGTTATGTATTGTACATTCACGATGTGAATACTTAATGCAAGCATTTATTGGTACGAAAATAACAAAAACACCTCGTGCTAGCAGTCCTTTGCTAGCACCGAAGCCAAAAATAAGTCATATCTGCCTCACGTTGAAGTCAACCTGCTCTGCTAATTTCGTATTGATCCGATCACAGCATTGGCAGTTAAAGGGATACAAAGAAATTTAGGGTAACAATTCGCAAGAACTTTCAAACTTTCTAGATCTTAGTATTTGGTGTGTATTTTCACTACAAGACCACTACGATTTGAAAATTTTATGATAAAATCGCTTACTAAAGCTATGTCAAAAAATACAAAAATAATCATAGCTGGCAACCCTATCATTGTTTTTCAAACTAGATTTCTACTGAATATTGTCTACAATAATTTAAATTTGCCATATGAATTTCGTTATGATACCATAACTGTACTGGAGGCTATAAGGCAAAGAGCTTTATTCAAATAAAATAACATTATATAAACAACTTGGTGCAGTTGCACCAATTTTTGACAATTCTAAAAGCATATAGATATATAACTTAGATGCTTTGCTTTTATATAATATTTTAGTGCTTTCAGATAATCGAAGTCGTTTGTCATAAATTATGCTTACCATAGAAGAGGGATGATGCAGATGAATAAGCTAATAAACTTGGTTATAGATTCAAGTAACAAACAATAAAATTTCCAAAACTCGGAACATTTAAATATCGGTTGCTTATTTTATTGTAAATGGTTTGCTTATGAATAGAAAATGGAAGCATCTGTTGGTGCAATATTTACGAAACTGTCTTGTGCTGGCAATCATATGCTAGCACCATAGCTGCTTCACGTTGTGTTAAACCCAGCCTATGAATTTTGTTTCGATTGAATGGCTGCGCTGTAAGTTATAGGATTGAATTAAATTTTAGGACAACCATCGTCCAAACTTTTTAAATTTTTGAAACGTAAATATTTTTTGTTAATTGTCATTGCAGGATCATTCCCATTTGGAAATTTTATGACAATATCGCTCGATAAAGATTTGTCAATATATTACAAAATTCTTCATAGCTGGCAACCCTTTCACGGTTTTTCAACAAAATTTCTACAGAATAAAAAACCCAACAAGATATGCTTTTCACATGAATTCGTCACTGCATCGGAAGTTATAGGAAAAAAACCTTTATTTTCCTGAGCAAAGTTACAATATTTAGTAGACAAAAATTGCCGTAGCTGGCGTCCCTATACTAACTTTTCAATCAAATTTCTACGAAATCTATCTTAGAGTAAGGTTGTGAATTTTGATTTTGGCTGGTGAGTTTTGTTAAAATCTGGTGGCTAAATCGGAACCTATAGGCCAAAAATCAGTTTTTTTTCTCAGCGATTTTTCCAAATGGCACCACTGCCACAGTGTTGTTTTTTTTCAAAATCAGTTCTATGAGATCCGGTCCTAGCTAATTCCAATATGTCCTGTAAATTTCATATTTATCGCATTATCCGATCGTCAGTTCTCGTACAAAGAAGTTTTGAATGCTGAAAGTAGAGGTAATTTGATCACGGGTTGCCGTTCTTGTTTACCGCGAGATTCTGAAATAATTTATTTGACTCGGTGGACAAAAATCAAAATTTGTCAATAATTTGAATTTATTTTCAAAAATTAAAAATTTTTCAGGAAGGTCGATGGTTTGAATGATTTTTGTTCAGGAACCTGCTGTAGCTACAGAGTTGCCCACACAGTCTTGAAAGTCCATGTGTGTAAAATTCTAGTCTACATCAATACGCTCTAAAAATTCCACGATGATACATTGTTTTTCTTAGAAGTTATGACAAATCGAAATTAAAAAAAAATATCCTTGCCTACTTTTAGACACTCAGCGCCTACACAAGGCTCAAAATTTCCGATTCTTTATCATAGACAAGCCTAAAACATAATAAGTTTTCATTCCCAAAACTTTTTTTGCCAAAAATGTTCACTACTTGGAATATAGGAGTACCTGAAAATTCACCAAAATGCCCGCGGTAGCCAAATGGTTAAAGATATCTGAATTCTAGCTGAATTCTATCCACTGTAAAATTCCTGCTCAATCGGATGGGCCACTCCAGAGATTATCTTCCTGAATCAATTTGCTACCTATGATTAATTTTCGGCGAAACGAGTTGAATACTAATTTTCTTCGAAAATTAGTAAAAAGGAAATTTTAGATGAAATCGGTGCAGGAAAAGCCAGCAATTTTTAGGGGGAAAATATAAACCAAAGAATCAATTCTAACAGCATTTAAACAAAATGTTAACCTGAAAAAAAGAAAAACTGAAATTGGTGAACACACAGTTCCCGCCTATCAATGAAAAAGTTCTAGATGTTTTTTCAAGAGAAAACGTTAGAAATTGTTAAATTTTTGAGCGGAAATTATTTTCATGCAAGCAAAGGATGGCTTGAATCATTCAGATTGCCAAATAACATTCAGTTTAAAGTATTATCATGGTGAGACTTAGACTACCTGACATTTTAAAAGAGTATAGAGTCGAAGATCAGTTTAATGTAGATGAAACTGGCTTGTGTTATAGACAGCTTCCAGTCAAAACTCTTTTGGCAAAAAGCGAAAAAATGCGAAAAAAATGAAAAACGAGGCAAGTTGACCAATGAAAGATTGAACATTTTGCTAAGCTGTAGTGTAATAGGAAAGAAGCTAAAAGCACTTGTGATTGGAAATGCAGCGTATTTATGGATTTTTGAAAGAAATTCAATTAAGGTGCAAGAGCTGCCCGAAATTTGGATATCGAATCATGGACAACGACCTTAATTTTCGAGGATAAGTTGCAAGAAAAACAAGGTAGAAAAATAATAATTTGATTGGTTAAAAACTTGGTACTTCATTTTCGAATGTTAAAATATAATTGTTGCCTCCAAATTTGATATCTCTAGTCGTTGAGCCAAGGTATTAACTAAAGTGAGAGGCAGCATTATCGGAAAAATCTTTTAAAGTAAAGTAATTCCACGACAACGGGGTTGAAGCTGGTAGAGAGCTTCATTACAATTTTTTAATCATTGTGAATACAAGTGTGGAGTGATTAGTTCCACGATTCACTTTACCCGTGATTTAAATCAGGTACCTAATCATAGCTAGGTGAACTCAAAGCTTGGTGTGCAGACCCGCGGCCGAACCTGGATTCGAACCAGGGACCCCACACGCAAGAAGCCAGTGCCCTACCCACTAGGCTACTTTGCTTCACTTCATTTCCATGATCGATACTAACTCTAGCTCAGCCTACAAAATCGGGAAAAAATTGATTGTGTTAGATGCGATAAGGCTGATTTATTCAACCTCCATGTTGGTAACAGAAGATACTAAGGTGTCACTTGTATAATTCGGATGAAGCAAATTTTTCACCAATTATTTCAGCCTTAACTCAAAACATTCAAGATGATTTATTAGCTCCAAATAAATTATATTCATTTGATGACAATTTCATTCATCATGAATGTAGACTACCGCTCATTATTATACGAACGGTACGTACGTAAATTCAAAGTTTTTCGCAATTAAGGGGAATGATACGTTTTATTTTGAGTTTGAAATATTTTATGACTCCTGTGTTGTTTATTTTTGGAAGACCCAATTCGCCCTTTTGCCTAGTACTATACTCTTCGCGAAACGAATTCAACGGTCGAATCCCATACAAAAAGAGCTTTTTAATTCGTCAGTAAAGCTCTTTTTGTATGGGATTTGACAGTTGAATTCGTTTCGCGAAGAGTATAGTACTAGGCATTTCTACGAAATCCCGTCAAAAATATTTTAATGATTACATTTCTTTGGTGGCGGCATGCAGCAGGTATTTAAAAGTTGTCAAAAGCAAACAAAACAGACGCCTGACGGCACCCGAAATAAATGACATCAAGAGGATCCGTCCAAATCCCATATCTGTTTCACCAGTAAAAAGACGGTGGAGGATCCACTGGTGACTTCGTGGGAGTTCACGGAAGGTTAAAGAAGCAAGGATACAAGAAGATATTAGAGGAGCATGCTGTGCCATCAGGAAATAGACATCACTCACCATATATGTGCAGATCTTTATTTTTCCTTTACTAAGCTTTTTTGTCATTAAATTTGCAAGTGTACACGATCCTGCAATGCAATTAACAACAACAACGATCCTGCAATTAACAACAAATATTAAGGTGTCGAAAATTTGAAAAATTTTGAGTCTGATAACCCTAAAATTCTTTTCACCCTTATAACTTCCAGTGCAGTAATTCAATCGAAACGAAATCCACAGAGTGGGTTAGACTTAACGTGAAGCAGATTTGGTATATTTTTGGTTAAGATCCTAGCACAGGGTTGCCAGCACAAGTCATTTTCGTAAATATTGCATCAACAGATGCTTCCATTATATATTCATATGCAAAGCGTTTACAATAAAAATAAGGAACCAATGTTTAAATTTTCCGAGCTTATACAATTTTTCAGATGGCAGCCTCAAACATTGTTATATTGCTGAAACTTCGATGAAATTCTCGGATGAAAACTAAATTCAAAGGGCAGGTTGATTGAAGCATGAGCTTGCTATGGTAGACTTTTTGCTGTTTCGTTGGAAAAGTGTTGCCAGCACTGAACATTTTCATCATTTAATAAGATATGCTGTCGGGAAATGGTTTTTGTTACTTTGAGTAAGAAATGGTTGATATGATACTAAAAAAAAGCTTATCACGTCTTTCCACACTTTTTGATCACTTAAGGACAATTTCTTCGAAAAATCAGTTTTCTAGCAGTTCTGATGCGATAGGGTTTTTTTTTAATTAAGTATATCTCAAGGAATACAAATCTGTGGCACAACTCGACTACACTGCTCTACTTAAAAAAATATGCATCTATAATTACAAAAGCATTAATCGTTCATATAATTATATTACATTTCACTATATAGACAAGTACGTATTTCCTTTTTGTGCATTAAATTTGGTGGCTAGCACATAGCAGAAGAATTGCAAAGAGCGCTAATGTTGTGAAGTTTTCTTGGCAATTTAGTTATGATTATTACTAACAATACTTCAAACACTATCAAGCTGGCAAAAAATTGCTTGCAAAAACCTCTTTTTAGATGTTTTGTTCAAGTTAAATTTGTATGATTAAACTTTTTTACAGTCAAGTGAAAATCATTATAAGAGAGCCTGAATAGTGAAAATATGTTTGTTTAAATCTACGATTAGAAATTCCACAAGATGTCGTTGGATCGTTTTCTTATTGGTCATAATTCGATGAAATAATCTCAAAAGTGCAGTGAAAAATGACCACCACGCTCAGATATAAGGAAATTGAAAACAGCAGTGAGAATTGAAGCAATTTAGCTGAATTTGAGTGTTCGCAGTGGTGGTTATTGAAATATGGGACTATGGGAAAATATGACAGTCTTCAACTCTGTGAACAGAAAATGGTCACCATATGCACTGAGATAGTAGACCATATGCACTAAGATAGTAGACAATATACACAAATTTGACAAGTTACCAACAGTGTTGCCAACTTTTTTTCAGTCGTTGTAGTTAGAATTTAGGAAAAACATAGCTAAAAATAGCTAAAACGTTCCCATAGTAGCTAAAAAGTGTAGCTAACTTCAAAAATAAAAAAAACTTAAGGTTCTGGAAAACAGTTTTATTTTTCATGTGGAAAAATATTCGGTTTACATCGGATAATGAGTAGTTAAGTAATTTAATACTACAAACTAAGACTAATACTAAATTCATCCATTCGTTGTTAGCTGCAAATCATGCTTGCAAATGAAATATTTCATTATGGTCAAGCTGGGGTAAGATATAAAAATTTATTAAATCATCTGATATATGATATATGTTTCTTGATATATGTTTCTAAAGTGCCGATTTTCGTTAATACTTTTAGAGGGAACTGAAAGCCTACGCAACATTTTTGCAGCCGTTTCAATCCATATTTAACAGTTAGGATTGAGTACAAGTTTTTAGGTTCAGTTTATTTCTATGCTACAGTCAAAAGTTGACTAAAAATACGTTCAACTTCTGCATTGGACCAAGGAAGGACTAGTTACTTAAAGGCAATCGAACAGAGATTGTTAAACGGGTTAATATTTACTGCGTCACTATAATTATAAACCTCCAGCCAAAATTTGATGTTATCAATTTTCTCTTTCTCCAGTTAATGACTGATAGTTGTTTTTTTTGTACCAGTAAATTTGAACAGCCGTATCACTGGCCGTAAACAACTTTATAAATTTTATAAAATCATCATTATTAACTAAATTAATAAATGTTATACAAGTCTGTCTTATACTTTCCTCATCTGATCTTGAAATTGTATTATTACTTCGATGCTTAGCTATTTTTGGTTCAAAGTTAATATATCCCAAAAATGCATTATTATAAACGTCATCAATTGATTTTACATTTTCAGACAAAACGTTACTTGTGCAATCTGAGTACACAATTTTTTTTTGCCTAGCCTTCAATAAATAAACAAAAATTGTTAAAGAGGTTAGTGGGCTCAACAGAAATCCTTTCAAACTTTTTATTCATGATAGAAACATCGTTTAAAATGGGTTGAAGAAATATGAAATATAAAAGGTTTGTTTCATTGTTATACTCCTTATAAATCATTTTTGCTATATAACATTCTTCTGATGTTTGGACTGTACTGAAGCGAGTTTTACCTATCTTTTTTTTAATTTCGTTTTCATCAAAGGATATCATCGAAAGTTTCGGCGAATAAACTATGCCTGGGGTTACCATACGAAAAATTTCCAAAACTTGGAAAATTTAAGCATCAGTTGTTTATTTTATTGCAAATGCTTTGCTTATGCATACAAAATGGAAGCATCTGTTGGTGCAATATTTATGAAAGTGCTGGCAATCATGTGCTAGCACCATATCTGCTTCTCGTTATGTTAAACCCACCCTGTGAATTTCTTTTCGGTTGAATGACTGCGCTGGAAGTTACAGGAGTGAATAAAATTTTAGGGTTATCACCCTCAAAACTTTTTAAATTTTAGAAACCTAAATATTTGTTGCTAATTGGCATTGCAGAATCATTCCCATTTGGAAATTTAATGACAACATCGCACGATAAAGAAATGTCAATAAATTACAAAATTAATCAAAGCTGGCAGCCTTTTCATGATTTTTCAAAGAAATTCTTCCAGAGTTAGATATACAGCAAGGTGCGTTTTGATATCGTTACTGCATCGGAAGTTATAGGGAAAACACCTTTATTTTCCAGAAAAAATTAAAAATGTGTAGGAGAGAAAAATTTCTATGTAATTAGTCTTAAAACAAGGTTCACATGCTGCGTGAATTTTGTTAAAATTTGGTGACTGCACAAATCAAAGCTATAGGCCAAAAACCAGTTTTTTTTCTCGGTGATTTTTCAAACTGGCACCACAGTGTTGCCGTATTTCATAATCATTTCTATCAGATCTGGTCTTAGCTAATTGCAACATGTTCTGTAAATTTCATGTCGATCGCATTATCCGGTCGCCAGCTCTCGTCATCAGAAGTTTTGAGTTCTGAAAATCAAGGTAATTTGATCATGGGCGGCCGTTCTTGTGCACCGCGAAGTTTTGAAAATTTTAATTTGACGTGGTGGATTGATTTTCAAAAATCAAAAACTTTTCAGGGGGGCCGATGAATTGAATGATTTTTTTTAGGAGTCTGCTGTAGCTACAGGGTTGCCTGCGCCGTCTTGAAAGTATATGCGTGTTAAGTCTTAGCCCTGCTAATTTCACCATGATTCATTATTTTTGTCAAAAGCTATGACAAGTCGAAATTTGAAAAAAAAATCCTTGCCTACTTTTCGGCACTCAGTGCCGATACAAAGTTCAAAATTTCCATTTTTTTTTTTTTGTCATAAGCGAACATAAAACATAATAAGTATTTATTTCTAGCAGAAATGTACTCTGAATAGAAATATAAGGGTTGAAATAAGCACCTTGTTTGATTCAATATGCTTTTTTCTTTGCAAATCGCATAATTTGATTTTTCGTCCTTTTTTGAAGAACTTGTGCTTGGCGCGTCCGAGATAAAAGCAATATTTTAAAAACGAAGTTATCGCAGAATTACAAGACCAAACTTTATATTATATTTCTCACAAAATTAAATTTTCATATTAATCAAAAATACGTCGTATATATTTTATTACCAGAAAACGAGTGAGATTTCTCCTAGGATTTTTACGAACTCCTTGTCTACGTTTTATTTCTACATTATGTCTATGGGTGAATTTTTCGGTTCTTGTCTTCAAATTTAGGCAGATAATTTGTATTTTATTTTAAACATACATATTTCGTTTGTCTAACCTATTTTAGTTTATTGCTAATGAGTTAAAACTCTCGGTTTTTCTTCGCACCGAACGAAAGAAATAATACTGTTCGTGGAAGATCATTATTGTTCTATGTCCAGAAAGACATACAACATTGATGTCGAGAAAGATAACCATTTGATCGAAATATGCTGCTATTGTATCTACCCAGCACATAAGCGTTTACATCAGAATTTGAAGAGATTATTTTAAAGCACTTAATAAACTATTGAAAATTAATACAATCAAAGCAGAAATTCAAATTATAAATTATCTATAAATGAGTAGCTAAATTTGTAGCCAATAGCTAAATGAACAATTTTATAGCTAAAAAGGTTGTTTTCGTAGCTAAATCTAGCTACAATGTAACTAAATTGACATCACTGGTTACAACCGAAAGCTCGTAGAACTTAGATAGCGGAGAAACCAAAGGCAATATCTGTGGTAGTAATTCTCTCGATTTGTTCTTTTTATAGATTTTACGTTTATAGTGAAATTGATCTTCACTAAATTTCGTATATGTATACGCTTGTTTCATTTCCATAAATCTCTCTGTTCCGAGCTACTACGTCATCGACTAAGTTATTTATATATGTATTTTACTATTATTATTATATGAAACATAAGCTCTGAGAAGTCATTAACATTTTTCTATCAAAAAATCGTCAACATTAAGTCCAAAGCACGAAAACAACATTTCACTACGTACGTACATTCAAAGTTTATGGTCAAAGCACAAATCAAAGCGCACGAAGTATGTACACACATGCTTACCACCTGATATCGTTTCCTAGCATAAATATTCATCCCCACGGCAAACCACAATCGCATTGTAAGCATATAATTCGAAAAATAGCAATCACGGGCAGTGAGTAATAGCAATCACAGACAGTGAGCAAGAGCATAACACGCAATGCACAATAACAGATAATTATCAACCACAGTCAATGAGCAATAACAAGCAGCGAGCAGTTTTTCGTACTCAATGAATGGCGATCACAACTGAGGTTAAAATCACTGCTACTTTCAATTGCTCTTTGCTCTAACTGCTCTTTGTGATTACTGCTCAGTAATAAGAACAATTAAGCAATTTTTGAGTGTCACGCAGGAGCACAATTGGTCAGTCGTAGGCCGCTGTGAAAGCTTGAAGAGATAGTTACTTTGGCCTGTGCTGGGTGAAACTGTTGTATCGACGACGTCTTGACCGAGTCTTGTTTCACAAAAAACTCGAATAGCATGTATTCATTAACAATTGCTATTCTTTTCCTTTGTGATCGATGTTTGTCGACTAAAAGTCATGTGGGTTTTTTTTTCTATTTGCCACATCAAACTTAGTCTGGTCTTCAAGCCATATAATATTTTTTTAGTTTTGGTCTTGAAGCCATATAATATTATTTAAAACGTTCTTTAAAAATGATAGAAAGTTTCTATTGATATCTGAAATTTTTCAGGCATTTTGCTCCTATTTTTCAAAGTTTTCAAACAGAATTAGCGATTTCCACTGCTCTTCTAAAACAACCGTAGTCTATGTTGTCTCCTGATAGTCGTACTCTGACCTGAATGTGAAAATCAGAGTAATGACAACTCTACTCACACCGTACCAGAACTCTTGTAAAAAGTAATTGAGATAAATACCTAGTTACAAATGATATGGTCGTAAATTGACTGTTTTCCTCAATTTTAAAATAAGATTGGTATTCGTGACCACAAATACTCATAAACATGAAAATAATTTATCACTGTATTTTTTCTTAGAATATCATAATGTCTCTAAAATACACAAACAAAATATTTCATCCTATATAAATAGACGCTTATCGAGTTTCGGACATTTCTGGTCTTCATTTAAGCTTTTCGGAGATTCTCTTTTCCCTTTTGTATCATGATAAAAAGAAAGTTTATAATTGGACATGCTACTGATTTCATATCATAAAATTTTTATTTCGAAATAATTGATCAAATATTTATCTATTTTTTTTATTTCAGAAACAACAAGAACATCCAATTTTGCTAGCAAACAAATACGAATCTTGTTATCAAGCTCCAACCAATCAGACAGACTTTCGTCTAGTTCACTTTCATCATTCATCGTCGAATCGAACTCCTCGAGAATTCAATTTCAACATTCATCCTGCTATAGTGGCTATCTAAGACAGAGCCTAGTGGCACTTTTATCGTGAACACAAAAATAGCTCTGCATTGATAGCATACGATAAAACCTGGGTAAATAGCGACGTTAACTTTGACGTTTTTTCTATAGAAAGGATACAACAATTCCAATAGTAGCGTTTCCCTTAACCGCTCAACACGAGCAGAAGGGATAACGAGATCGTGGGTATGTATCAACGGGAGACAGAAGAAGCTTGGATAAAAATATGCTAACCTTCGTTGCTGTCTGCATGACAATGGCTCGTCAAAGTACACATGTATGGCTACATCGAAATTAGACTAGGAGGTGAACACAGCAGGTATCAGGTCAACTTGTATGATAACAAGCAGAGCGATGGGAGTGGTGCAATCGGTTGCTAGGAGCTGTGTATCCATGTGATAGCTTGAACAACAACAGTTCGGTGAAGTCATCATGACATACCTGCCGACTTTGAGCGGTTTATTGCAGCCGAGCGTTATAGAGACTCCGAGAAAGCCACCCATTGCTGTCATTTGTAACATGGACATCTCACCGACAGGACAACTGATGTACTACAGTAAAACGCTACCAATCGATTACAACTATAGCTACAAGTGTCGGTTTCATTGCTAAAGAACGCTTCCAGTCATTTTGCTTCGGCCAAGAGGAAGCGACGAGAAGCGAGGGATCGAGAAAGGATTAATTTAATCCACCAGGGGCCATAGAAACATCAGTGAGATATAAAGACAACCTATATATACTCATATTTATACAACAGAGCAACAAGCGAGTGTTAGCTTCGGCTTGAAGCTTGGCTAGAATGGATTTAATGACAGACGCTGGCAAGCGTCTTTGGACTTTAGTCTTTATGATATCGTTTATATGCTGTGAAACGTTTTCAGGTGAGTTTTTGTTTTGTTTTTACTATTCCCCTCGTCGTTTCAAAGGATTTATCTGAAGAGAAGCTTTAATTAATCTTTTTGTAGCTGGGCTAGACATGGAAATTAATCAAGATAATTTCGAGACATTTTACAGACAACTTTAATGAGTGTAAAAGAACACTGTATTAGAAATGGTGAAAGTAGGGAAAGGTCGGTCGATTTAGGACATTGTATCTTGTCAGAACGAATGTTAATATATTTCACGTATTCATATTTTAAGTGCGTTGATTGTACAGGCGAACATTGATCTTCAAGTGCATTCTTATTTATTTATTTATTTTATGTCGCAGCTATGATTTATTTCCAAAACTTAAAATTAAAATAAGATGTATGGAAATATTTAAGCTTGCATCTTGCATAAGTATAAGCTTATGTGTTTATTAAATAATTATTATGTGTTTATTAAATAATTGATACTTTCGTCATTCGTCAACTGAAGTTATTTTTGTATCTTGATTTTTTTTACTTTCAGTTATAACAAGATAATTACCGGCAGATGCTATGCACTGAAAAACTAACAAGAAGCTAATGCGAGGAAAATATAAATTGCATTAAGTCTCAAAACTTAGTATTTCTTGAAAAAATCTAAACCATATAATTAAAAAAAATACAGAAAAATCAGAAATTCAGGGCAAGTTTGTTATTGCATAACCAACTGTAAACTATTTTACAGCCTCTTTTGGCCTTTACAAAAACATCTTCCCATGTGCCACTTTTAAATATTCAGCTTAGAAAGTAATTGAAAATCATAAATCAAAATAAATAGATTGAAGCTTGCAGCAAACATCTTTCACGTAAACGTTAAACGAAATAGGGCCAAGTACCGTGCCTTGCGGTATTTCATGTTTCACTCCTGCTTCTGGGTTGAAAATTCTCTAATTTTACCTTTCTGAAACCGGCAACTGACGTAAAAATGAAATAGTCTGCATATATTTTCAATGAGGCCTATACTTCTAAGTTTAAGCTCTACTTTTTTATGATGAACTGTGTCGAATGCTAAAAGATCTAAGAAAATCGCTAAAGCTTGCTCGTTCCTATCTACTGCGCCATTTATAAAACTAGTGACTAGCATTGTTAATACTTTCATTTCTTCGGAATCCGAACTAATTTAGGGAAAGAATATTGTACTTGCCTAACAAATTTGTTAGTCCTGTTTTAAGACATTTTTTCCAGAATGTTCGCTACGTTGTAAATTAAGGAAATGGGACGATAGTTATGTGGGCATTTCTTATCTTGACTTTACAGTTTGGCTTTGTTATTCACGAATAGCCTTCTACTTCAAAGCAGTTATTATTCAAAATCCAAATTTCAGCTAATAAACAATCATACAACATTTTGAGTCTATGTCATTTAAAGTTATTATCAGTTCATCGATTATTTTGGAAATACTTCTAATGTTTTTATCAAATATTGTAAAACTGCATTTCATGTTATTTTATTTTTAATTTTATTTATTTACCAAACAAGGCATCATATACAATAGGTAAAAATTAACAATTCTGTATAACTACAAAATACAAATTGTCCCACATGTGGACACGCATGTACTTTATTATACTTTATTATATTTTTATTTAAGCTATTATAGTTTGATGGGAACTAAGTGGAATCAGGATGTTGAAAGTTATTGTGAATACTAAAATGTAAACACACATAAATGTCAAAACATATTAAATATGTATATTCACTTTGCGAGTCTAGCGATATTCCACGAAAGTGGTGAACACTAAAATTATAGTATACTTGACGTAGCGGAGACTCAAACAATTACACTTAATATTAAAAACAACATTAAAAGCCAAATCCATACATTTTATTACCTATATTTTTCATTTACTAGAGATACATGGGATAATAAAGACAGTCTGTTTCGGGATGCCAAATCGCTCGGCAATCAATCAGACAAGTTCAAAAGTAAACAAATTAGTTTTAGTTTGAAAGGTCACTAATGCATCGTGTTCTTGCTAAGAGGCGGTTAAATTCGCCATGCAAGTATCACATGCATAGTGACCAGTTAGGGAAGCAAACTTATTTCATAATATTACAAAGTGCAGTTGGAGATCCCCGAAGAGAAGTGGCTGCTTATAGAATTGAATATCACTATACACATAGTTAGTGAGGTGAATGCATTCCTTAAGCAGAATTGCATACCTACACTCAGAAAAATTTCACCACTTAAAATTTTTAAGAATCAAATTTAAATCAAAAGTTGAAACACTTTTAAATAAAAAACGAATCTTATTTGAATTCCACTTTATTATAAACATTTTATTTTCACATCAAAATTTTTCATCATTGAATGAAAAATAAAACATTAAAACAAACAAGACACACTTTGATACAGCGTTATTGAAATGAGGTCAGATTATTTGAATTAAAAAGAAATGTATATGACGCCAAATCAAAAGTTTTCAAATATATTATACCTTGTTTGGTGAAATAAATAAATAAATAAGTACACTGTAGACATCCCGAAGATGCCCACAAAGAAAATTTCCCTTTTTGTAGACAACACCTGCATCTACTACACATCCCGACAAGCTAAATTTATAACCACAAATCTCCAACAATACAAAAATTCGTAAAAAACTCAAGCAATCTTTGTGACAAGACGACGAAAACAAGACACACTTACAAAAAAAACTGAATAACTGCCGAAAGAATACTGAACCAGTTGTACCCATTACTTATATCAAATAAGCTTAATATTAAGAACAGAGCCCTTATCTATAAGCAGATCATCATACCAACTCATATGGCAGCACCATCTTCTACCAAACGAACAGGACAAACAAAAGACAGTTACAAAATTGCCAAAATCTGATCTTGAGGAAATTAACAAGGCCACCCTGGTTATTCAGAAACACTGACATACACAAACACATACAAATAGGAACAATGGGCGTTTCCAAATTTACGTCCTGTTCTGACAGATTGTGACGTCAGCAGAGAAGCTAAGCTATTCTAACAATTTGAAGCAGACCAAGACAAGGTGTCCGAAATTTATGGCTTTGTTTCATAACATTGCCTCAAAGCACCATCAAGCCGACAAAAGCACAAATCAGAACGTAACTTCGTCAACTGTTATACAAGAGAGCAATGGCAAGGCATAGATAACAGAATTCGGACAGGCTCTACTTGATCTGGCGTCACATTTTGTTATAAAAAGCTGAAGGTGAAGGCAAAGACGTCAATTCGGAAAAGCCCAATAGACAAGTACATACGAGACGGAATCGACAAACAACCCAAAAGCACCCTTGCTATCTTAAAATTCCGAGAGCAGAGAAAAAACGATATCTATCTAAATCTAAGAGCACTACGATCCTAAAGTAGTAAATCTACGAGGGAATAATCAAGAGACTTGAATAAACTAGAGAAGTTTATTCAAGTCTCCCTCTTTTCGTGTTCGCAGAAGTATTGATCCACCTTGGTTAACTGTTTACGTGATACGTGCTCTTGAGACCAAAAACGTGACTCGTCGCAGATTTCGAAGCTCCGGCTTAGAGGCTGACTTACTGAGGTACAGAAATTTACACTGGTATGCTAAAAAGATGGTTAAAGATGCGATGAGTGCTTATCATGCCCACATTGAAGCCTCCATATTATCCTGTCAATAGAAACCCTTCTGGTCCTATATCCGTTCCCTTGAAAAGTCTCCCTCTATCCCTTCTCTCATGCACCTAAATGATTTGTCTGCTTCCTCGCCTAAAGAAATATGTGAGCTGTTTGCTCATTTTTTTTCTTCTGCTACCTCTCAACCTAATCCATCGTTCTCTGCTAATATTCCCTCTCCAGATGTTAATAGTTGTTATTTGTTTTTAACGAACCCGTTGGAGGTCGAAGGTTTGCTTGCTGACCTAGATAGTAGCACCAGCTGCGGACCCGACGGCTTACCTAAAATATTTGGAAAGTCATTGTCATCATCGTTGTGTGTTCTTTAATTTGTCCTCTTTAACCTTAGTATTGCTTCATGTACGTTTCCCTCTTCCTGGAAGTCAGCAAATATTTATCCCATCCTTAAAACCGGAAATTCATCCTGCGTCTCCAATTATCGTCCCATATCCCTTCTATCTTGCTTCAGTAAGCTTCTCGCAAAAGTTGTTTACAATAGGGTTTACCCTCTAATTGGACCTCTTCTCGCTTCTGAGCAACATGGTTTCGTCAAAGGTCGGTCAACAGTTTCCAACCTTCTTTCGTTCACCAATACTGTTGCCTCCGCTATCGACCAGCCAAAGCAAGTGGATGTAATATATACAGACTTTGCCAAGGCTTTTGACTCCGTGAATCACGATATCCTCCTTTCAAAGCTTGATGGTTTCAATATTTCGGGTCAGCTCCGTTGCTGGTTTTCCTCATACCTTCGTGATCGTGCTTGTTTTGTAACGTTTCATTCTTATTCTTCTTCCCCTTTTATCCTACTTGTGGTGTCCCGCAAGGGTCGATTCTTGGTCCTCTCATTTTTCTCGTTTTTATTAATGATCTTTCTTCTTTCTTCAGCTCCCCGTGTCTCTTGTACGCTGATGATCTGAAAATTTTCAGGGTGATTGAGTCAGTGGATGACTGCTCCCAGCTGCAGGATGACCTGTCTGCTCTGGGCAACTGGTGCTCTGTCAACTTAATGTTGCTAAATGTTTCCAGATGTCCTTCACATGTAAATTATCCCACATCACGTTTGGCTCTTCCCTCAATCCAATTGATAATTTCATGGACCTTGGTGTTGTGTTTGACACTAAATTAAAATTGGATGTCCACATTTTGCGTGTCGAATCCAAGGCCTCTCGCTTGTGCGGCTTCATTCTAAGAGCGTCCAGACCTTTTTCTGATATTTCCTCGTGTGTACGACTGTACATATCCTTCGTGCCTAGTGTCCTCGAATATTGTTGTCAAATTTGGTGTCCTCATTATCGTTTCTTAATTGATGCTGTTGAGTATGTACAAAGTAAATTCACTCGCTCACTATTCCTCAAGTTCCGTATTCCCTACTGAAATCCCTACCCTTCTTTCACGCAGAGTGTATTTCGACGAATGTCTTCTATATTAAATGATAACTGGTTCTGTTACTTATATCCCACGAGCGCAATTTTCTGTTCGTGACCCGGTACATTCTACCAGGTATTCATTCACCCTCAACGTACCATTTGCTCGCACTTATGTCTATTTTTACTCCCCACTTTTACGCTTGCCTAGGCTGCATAATTGTTTAAATATTGGTCCTCTTCCGCTTTCGTTACGCATTTTTTTAAATATGTTAAGAGGATGCGTTTTATCGTATGAAAAAAAGTAAATCTTTCAATTTTAGATGTCATATCTGTGTTAAATTATGATTAAATTTCACAGTCTTATTATACTTTGCTTGGTTTTAATTTATAGTCTCTTTTCTTTTTCTTTTTCTTTTTATATATAAGTTTATTCCTTGTCTAATCTTTAATTGGATTTGTATCTGTTGATTTAGACAATAAATTATAATAATAATAAGAAGAAGAAAAGGAGAGCGCATGAAGGCTCACTGCGAGGAAGGTAGTCAAAGTGCAACTGGCACAAGCTCCAAAAATATAACATTTTCCCAGTATCACGACGTTGCTGTAATTTGCGATAGTGTGCTAATGATTTTATATTAATGTATCGTAGGTAGATAGCGTTTTAACCCGTCACACATAGTTTCACTTCACATTCTATCTTGGTCACTTGCCATTCCCAATCTGACTTTGGTTACAATTATAAATATATATATATATATCTATATACATATATATATATATCTATATACATATATATATATATCTATATATATATATATATATATATATATATATATATATATATATATATATATATATATATATATATATATATATATATATATATATATATATGTATGTATATATATATATATATATATCATCAAAAAATTTCAGTGAAAAAATCTCAGGAACGCGCCATCCGATTGAACTGAAATTTTCAGGACACATTGGTGTATATACAGAATAGTGCCAGGTCTCACAAAAAGTTAATAATCTTTAACCCTTTGGCGCCGGCGGCGGCAGTTTAGTGATATTTTTAATATACCTATTATTCCGTACACAAATAATTTTTGCAAAAATAAAGTTGACGAAATACATTTTAAACGTGTTTTACATGTGAATCGGATAATGCTTTCGAATTTTTTAACCCCATGTGTGCGCTGGGTGCCTAAAAAGAGAAGGGGAAAACTTGAAAATTTTTAAATTGCGATAACTTTTGATAGAGCTATTTAATCATTACGAAATTTTTAAGACATCTTGATATTAGTTGGTTGTAAATTTCTGTAGCTTTAAATGAGCGTGCTGGCAACTCTGTAGCTAGGGCAGGCACTGAAAGTGAAAACCTCCAAATCATCGTCTCTCTTGAAAAAATGCCGTTTCTTCAAAGAAAAGCCACTCATATGTAAATTTTGTGCTTTATTTACATAGACAAAAAATAAAATTTGATATGGTATGACGGGCACGCCTGGTAACCCTTACCCAATTTACCTATATTTTTAGCATCAAAAACTTCTGTTCACGGAAACTCACGATCCAATACGCAGAATTAATTGAAATTTGCAGAATGTATTGGTCTTAAATAGGACCAGGTCTGATAGAATTGATTTTGAAATGCGGGCGATTCTGTGCCAGTGGTGCCATCTTGAAAAATCACTAAAAAAGATAACTGCTTTTAGCTATATAAATTCTGATTCAATCGTTCGATTTTGACGAAATTTACACGGTAACTGAACCACGTTTGGTAGAAATATGGTTGAGAAATTCGGTCGAAGCTGCCAGCTATGATCATTTTGGTGTCTTAAATTTGAAAAATAAAAATATGGAAGTGAAAACATTCAAATCATCGAATATCCTAAAAATGTCCGTTTCTTACAATAAAATCAATCTGTATACAAATCTTATGCTTTATCTACACGTTCAAAGTAAAACTTTGGAAATTTCATGTCGGACCAGAACGGTAACCCATTCCCAGTTAACCTATATTTTTAGCATCAAAAACTTCTGTTCACGGGAACTCACGAATCAATAATCAGATACAATTGAAATTTACAGAATGCATTGGACTTAAGCAGGACCAGGTCTGATAGAAGCGATTTTGAATTGTAGGCAACTTTGTGCCAGTGGTGCCATCTTGAAAAATTACAAAGAAAAAAAACTGCTTTTTGCCCTATGAAATGTGAATAAGTGACCAGATTTTCATGAAATTGACACAGTAGCTGAACCTTACTTTAAACTCTGTTTGATAAAAATTTGGTAGAAAAATTCGATTGGTGCTGCCAGCTATGGTAATTTTTGTGTCTTTGATTTTGAAAATTCGCTCAGGAAAATAAAACTTTTTGCCCTATAACTTCCAGTGCAGTCATGCAATCAATACGAATTTCATACAATTAATGGAATCTATTTTAAGCATTATTCAAGCCAAATTTGGTTGAAAAGCCACGATAGGGTTGCCAGCTATGGTTGGTTTTGTGTTTGTTTGCAATATCTTTATTAAGCGGTTTTATCGTAGAATTTTCAATTGGTAATGATATTGTAGTGACAATAAACAGCAAATATTAAGCTTTCGATTATTTGAAAAAACTTGCTGCAGGTAACCCTAAATTTCTTTATACTCCTATAACTTCGAATGTAATATAACAATATAACAACAATAATGGTATGCACTTGGGTGATACAGCTGCCTCCACTCCACAAGAAGTGTGTGAGCTTTTTGCTTCTTACTTTTCCTCTTTTTTCTCACAACAATCCTCTTCTAACTCCTTAAATCTTCCCTCCACATCCTCTCCTGAATTGCACTCATTTCGAACGAACCCTCTTGAAATTGAACTTCTATTGAACGATATCGATGCCAATACCGGTAGTGGTTCCGACGGTATTCCAAATATCCTGGCTAAATCTCTTTCTTCGTCTCTGTGCGTCCCTCTTTCTATCTTGTTCAACTTAAGTATATCTTCTGGCTCTTTTCCTTCTCGCTGGAAAATTGCCAACATATTTCCTATACATAAAACCGGTGATCGTACTTGCATCACAAACTACCGTCCTATTTCCCTTCTTCCTTGCTTTAGCAAGATCGTTGAAAAAGTAGTTTACAAGCGAGTCTACTCCTTTATCCAGCCTACTCTCGCGCATGAGCAAATGGTTTTGTCAAAGGTAAATCTACCTTAACCAACCTTCTTTCCTTCACACACACGGTCGCATCCGCTCTTGACCATCAAAAGCAGATTGATGTACTTTATACCGACTTTTCCAAAGCCTTCAACTCCGTCAACCATAACCTCCTTCTTCAAAAGTTAAAGTACGATGGCATTGCTGGTCCTCTTCTTTCCTGGTTTAACTCTTACATCCTCGACCGTACCTGTATTGTAACTGTTAATTCCTCCTCTTCAATTCCTTTGTATCATGCATCAGGTGTTCCGCAAGGGTCTATCCTTGGTCCTCTTCTCTTTCTTTTGTTCATAAACGATCTCCCTCCTTTAATCCAATCTTCTTGTCTTTTGTATGCCGATGATTTCAAGATGTTTCGAGTGATTGAGTCACAAGATGACTGTATGGTTTTACAAAACGATCTCAACAGCCTACAGACTTGGTGCGCTTCCAATGCTCTCACTTTGAACATCGTGAAATGTCACAAAATGTCATTCTCTTTGAAAATTTCAACTTTGATGTTCTCCTACTCTGTTTGTGGCTGTCCTCTTAATGTCGTTGATAAGTTTAGAGATCTTGGCGTAATGTTTGATTCTAAGCTCACATTTGATAAGCATATTTCTTACATTACTGCCAGGGCCTCTAAATTATCCGGTTTTATTATTAGATCCTCTAAAGCTTTCGTTAACATTTCCACCTGTGTACACCTTTTCCTCTCCTTTGTACGTAGTATCCTTGAATATTGCTGTCAAGTTTGGTGTCCTCGTTTTGTCTACTTGAATACTGCGTTGGAGTCGGTTCAACGCAGATTTACTCGCACCCTGTTTTATAAATTTCAGCTTCCTTACCGTCCTTACAGTGATCGTCTGTCGTTCCTTCATCTTCCTTCCCTAGAATCACGGAGACTTTTCCTGGATGAGTGCCTACTCTTCAAATTGTTCCATAGGTTGGTAGATTCCGACATCAGCAACCACGTTTCTGTCCGTGTTGCAGTGCATGGCACCCGCTCTTCTTTTGAGTTTAGTGTGCCATTTGCACGCACTTATATCTTTTTTCATTCTCCGCTGTTGCGATTACTAAGGCAACATAATGATTTACGGTTTGGTCTTCTTCCGCCGACATTTTATGCTTTTAAAATTTTTTTAAAAAATAATGTTTTGCTTACTACTAATTCAATGTAGTTTTTTTTTCTCTTTTCCTTTTCTTTTTTTTCTCTATTTTTCTTATTGTGAATTTGTACTTTTTCACTTTGATTTTGTTTATTATTGTTCTTTATTTTTTGTATCATTATCATCTCATTATTATTTTGTTCATTTTTTCATTCTTTCGTTAGTGAATTATTTGTATTTTATATTTTCTATATTCAGTAATTGGATTTGATCTGTTGAATAATAGTAAATAAATAAATAAATAAATAAACGTGAAGCAGATGTGATATATTCTTGGCTTTGATACTGGCGAAAGGTTGCCAACACGAGTCGGTTGTGCTACTTTTGTACTGAGAATTTTCTTCATTGATGTTATATGAGATGCTGCTTTCAAAGTTTTGTGAAATAAGCAACTGATGACGATTATAATTAACCCGTGTTTTGCTCTCATAAACGTTGAAATTCATGCCAGTGGTAATATCTGAAGCCTTCTTGAGGCCAAAGTAAAACGTGGCGTTTGAAACAGTTTGGCCGTAATAAGCAGGTCATGTGGTGGAATATGCACTCAAAACCTGCACGATTCTTCTACTATTCTTCGAACATTAGTGTTTCTATCGGTTCAGGTGCGCTAGAGTTTTTTTCTTTATTTTCAATTGAAGTCACAAAATGAACGTGTTACCACTTTGACTGACACTCGAAACTTTAGCTCAAGAACAAATCAGGAGATGTTTTTTTCCAAAATAAGCTCCATGTTTTTGTATTTGTTGCACTAAAACGTGCCACAATATTTGCTACGCTGTACAAATCGCTACGTCGTCTTTATTATGACTTCCTTCAATAAAATACAAATCGTCGCATGTAATAACCATCAACACATCTCGACGCAATTATATTATGTTGCCGACAATAATCACATATTCACCGAAGGATTATGTGTTCAGTTGGTTTGCCTTGACTTTTATGTCGTTTCATATTTGTAGCCGGACGGAATCTCAGCATTCATAGACCAAATCCAACTTCACCATTAATATCTGTCCATCAACTTGGATGGGCTATAAACAACCCATCACAATATTCGTAGATTATCTTATCCTCGTCAATGCCTGCTGGTGGTCGATCATATCCTGAAAACAATCTCTGCCATTGATCCATACAAAGCTTTTTATTCGTATATGTACATTAAATAAATCGAAATCGGTAAGTAATAAATCAAATGGCGGTCAACAGGAATCCTTCCTTCTGTCCGTTCGTTCATTGATGGAAGTCAATACTATGCAAGACAAAAGACCCAATGTGTTCGTGAATACCTCACGTGCACGTTCGACAACGTATCGAAGTCATTGCGTTCTGTCCTTGATCGAACTGGTCGACAGTATCTAGTGACTAGGATGATATTGATGATGGGTAGTAGGTAGCAGGTCAAGCCATGTATATTTCACTAAGACTCAATCGATTTTTGCTAGGTCTTAGACACAGCAAAAAAAAATCATCTTCTAACCTGTTCAACTATCAACTATCTATCAGCTTTGGGAATTTGATTTATTGAATGGAAGCGAGGATGTAGAAAACAAAATGCTTCGAATCGATGCCGGTCACGAAAGGACACGACTGCTTTTCGCTAGTGCTGAAAGCGAAATTCATACTTCGAATCCTTACATCCCCCGGGAATGTCCATCAGGAATGATGTTGATGAAAAAACGGTAAAATATGATTTATTAGCTTGAAAAGATGTGTTTAGTGTTGCCGAGAGGAGCAAAAAATAAATGTCAAAGTGACGATAGCAATTGAAATAGATGCCCAACTTTGGAAATTTTGAGCTTTTTTGAAAAAACACTGCTGTCGACAAATCATTTTTGCCTATTTACCAATGCTGATCATATTATTCGAGTCGTAGTTTAACTTAAGAACTATTATCAATGATTGCTTGGTCAGCTTTCTGAAGAAAATTACATTTAAATCAAAATAGTAACTGTTCACACCCTGTCATCACTTTTACTAGCAACCACCTACAAAAAAAATATAATCTCCCCCTAACCCTAAAGAAAAAGTCCATGGGAATTCTCGAATCGACCTGACTATTTCGCATCCTTCAAAAAATAGCAAACGTAAACGGCATCCTATACACAACAACAACAAAAAAAAACAATCCAATGGAAGAACTGGCAACTGTGTGTGACAGTCGTGTGGAAAATCAATAACACGGTATTGGAATGACTATGAGATTTACGACAAATATTTGTTCAAACGTCGAATAAAACGAAAATATGTACGAACAATATGATATGGCATTGGCCATTGCCTTGCAATTCGCAAATATAAACCGATACTCAGTCAGCTTAGTCAGCGTTGTGGAATAGGATATCTATATCGTCAAATAATAATAATACTGGTTGGATGGAAAGTAGAGCAACAATAGCAGGATCTGAACTGGTATTATTGTTTTTTAGGGTTAGGCAAAAGTGAAAATGTGGCAATATTGTTTGATCGTATGAAGCTGTATATATGATTGGAAATTTACTGTAATCTTGATTTTTATTTGTGATGAAGTTGATAAAATGTTGAGTAAACCGTTGAAGAAATTCAAAACATACTATGAATGATAGATTTCAAAAGATTATAATTATTTTGTCATGCTGGCAATTTATACGGAATAATAGTGCCTCTCAAAAAGTGAATTAGCCTACATCCTACGAACTGTGTTGTTTTCAAGCCAGTTGCTGTGTCATCCTGACTCAATTCTCATTTGTTAGGGATTAGTTTTAATCTCATTAGCCTTTAGGTGCTTGTTCAAACTATTTTCACAGTTCCCAAGGAAACATATCCATGTCGCGTGCTTTCCTGCTCGGGAATCATTAAAAAAAATTATATTTCAAACGACATGACTACAAATGAGAACGATAAGTTAGCATTTTAATGCTCAAAATGTATGTAAGCTATGACATAACTGATTTTTGTACGAGAATATCGGGTAGATACATAAATATCTTGTTTTCAAGCTTAAAATATATTCGCGCCCAGCGTGGGTAAATCATCAAGCAATTTCAATAATGCAGTTTTTTTTTTCAACTAAAGATGAACACGATATATATATTCAATTATTTATTTAAAAATAATAGCGAAAGGACAATAATGCACAGCGGCAAAGTACATTTAAGTTTCATGTTTTGAAACAAATTGATAGGGTTAAAGTTTGCAAGAAAGTATTTATTAGTCTGAAGGTAGAATTTGCAGGCTGTGTAATTTACTTAATAATTGAAAGTGTCCTGACGATAGAAGGAGACGTCACCTTGACGCGAGTACGGTGCCTCATGAGGTAAGCCAAAAAAATAAATGAGCCCATTCTCTGCGTTCTTATGGAAAAGAAAGGAATGGACATCGAATATCTTGATGCACGTTTGGCTGACACAGCTATTAATTCGATGTTAAAAGAGAAACATCTTAATTATGCTGAAAATACAAATTTTACTGGAAATAATTCAAGGAAAACTTTTCTCTTAGATTCGGTCGGCCCCAAGTCGATACATATAAAATTTGCGAAGAACTCACCACAAAAATAAAACAAATCGAATTTATTAGAAAATACAAAACATTCATTGGTTGCTGAATTGATGATTAACAAAACAACAATTCAGCCAGTTTTATAAAAAAAGGTTCACCAGTTCAAGACCTTTGTAAGGTAAAAGATGACATAACATTCGATTTTATGCTACAACAACAAAAAGGAATTAACAGGTAGAAGGTCGAGAAATTAGCTCTGTGGATTTACCAAAGTGACAGGCCAAAAAACGCTGGATCGGGAGATCCGCCACCTGCAAAGCTTCACCTAAAACAAGTGGCTCAAACGGCAGAAAAAATCGCATGTGGAACCCGTCTATGTCGATGGGGTTAGCGGCAGAACTACCTCCGCGCTGGGTGGCTGTCTGGACTTCATGGCTCTGGATGTAGAGGAGGGGGCTGGGGCAGGTTTTTTGTCCAAGGAGGAGGACCCGATTGAACCCTAATCAACAATTGATAATGGTGAAGGTACTTCAAGTGAATCTTCACCATTCCAAACCTGCACCAGCTGTACTGCTGCTCCGCTTGTCTAGGACAAAGGAGGAGCTAATCCTAATCCAAGAACCATGGACTGCCAACAACTGGGTTTTGCGGGTTAAGCACCAATGGATACAGACTGATAGCACCCGAAGACTTACATAAGCCTCATATCTGTATTATTATCAAGAAAACTGTTAACGTCCTTGTCTAACACAATTTCTGTGATGAGGATAGCATGGCTGTTGCAGCGGAAATCGATCGAAGATTACGTTGGTTTGTTTCTTGCTACATGGCACACGATCATGGCATTAACCCTCTCTGCGACATTGTCATGCGCGTTGTGGCTGAAGACATGAGATTTAGTGTGCCTCTTATTCTGTGTGCTGAATTTAATGCCCATAATGAAGTATGGGGCAGCTCCAACACAAATGGCCGGGATAATTTAATTCTTGCCCAGTACCTTTTCGTCGCCAATACTGGCAATGAACCGACTTTCGTCACCTCAAACCGTAGGGAGGTTTTTCACATTACTATGGTTAGCAGATGTTTTCCGTCACTGGAGGGTTTAACAGGACGTTCATTCTCTAACCATAGGTACATACAAACATACGTTAAATATGGCTGGGCGCAGCACAGCTGAGCAGGTAATCTTTATTAACAGAACGAGGACGGACTGGAAGTTCTTTCAATCGCTGATCAGAGCTTCACTGGAAGCTGCTCCTAGGAGCATTGACTGCTACCATGAATTCACTGGATTGACACCCTTACTAGTGATCTCAACTTCGCATTTAGGGTAACATGTATTCCACCCACAGCCAGGGGAAATTCCGAGCACCCCTGGTGGAATATGGAGATGAGCATTCTGCAAAGAGAATATAGGAGGGAGTTCAATATCTCGAAACGGTCTAAGACTGGTCGCTGTATAAAACCAAGCTGAGGGCTTTTAAGTTTGCTGTAAGCAAGGTAAGAGAGCTTCACGGAGATCTTTCTGTGGAAACGTGGAGAGTATAAGCAAGGCAAACCGCTTTTATAAGATTTTAAGCATGATATCGAAAGCTATGGGCCGCATCAAAAACCCTGAGGGCACTTGGACTCGTTCGAGCGCAGATACTCTAAACGTTTTCATGGACGCACATTTTCCGGGCAATTATTACCTTCCGAAATTGACCTACCAAACGGAACAAGTCGCTTAGAATATCCAATTCTCAACTGAGGTGGGCTGTGATGATGGCGTCATTGCTTCTGATGGCGTCATTGCCGCTGAAATCCCCCGGACCATGGAAGTATCGTCATCATGACTGAGAGGGATTTAAAACACTTGCCTATGCTTCACATATATTTCCACTGGCTGGCGAGAAATTTATTTCTCAACTGTTGAAGCACTCCTGGTGCTGCATGTGGATGAGTGACTGATTGCGCTGCTTTTATCGTGCAGCTTCTTGAGAAAAGAGGGGCAATCTCTCTCCCCTGCAGTAGAACATCACAGTGAATACTCTCTTAGTGAAGCAAAGTTATTGCTTATGCGGACGATATACCTGTGACATCTACATTATCAGAGACTTTAAATCACTCTTTCAACATAATTTTACGTTGAAGCCGTGACTGCGGCTTAAACGTGAATAATCCTAGCAAAACGGAGCTAGTACTATTTACAAGGAAGAACAAAGTACTCATTTTGATTTACCGAAATTTTACGGGGTCTCTATTGACCTGAGCCAGAGAGTCAAATATTCAGAGCTCATCCTCCACTTGGAGTTTCTGCGGAGCTACAATATAGCAGAAAGAGGGTGGAGTGCTTTCAGTGCACTTTACTGCTGCTAAAGAGCTATAGGTACGAATCGCGGATTGCAGCCTCGTACCGTTGCCTGGCTTTATACAGCTGTTGTTGAGCCAATTTTATTTTTTGGAGTGGAATTCTGGGAGCAAGCTGCTCTTAAGACAACCTGAAAAAGTGCAGAGGTTAGCTGCACTACTGGTAACCTAAAATAAATTTCTTTTTGCAAAAGGCTCGTTTATTTTTGAATGCCCCTTGTATTTCAGATTAGCATATGATACCATTTTTGAAAGTTTTTAACACTGTGTGGGCGCTAGGAGTCTGGAAAAATATTCAGAAAATTGGTATAGTTTACGTAATCTTCAAGTCAAAAGTTTAGATCATTACGAAATTTGCAAGACATATTGGTGCTGTTAAGACGTAAATTTAAGTGGTTTTTATAAATGTATTGGCAACCCTGTGACTAAGGCAAACACTGAAAGAAAAAATCATCGACTATTCTGAAAAAAACTTCACTTATTAAAAAAAAATGTATTTAATATATAAAGTTTATGCTTTGCCTACACAACTAAATAAACAATTTTTAATTTTTATATCGCACAAAAATGGCAGCTTTGTTATATTTTACCTATATTTTTTTCATTCGACATTTGTCCCGATTATTATATCCCCAATCTGCATATCATACCAACTAAAGTCCATTGAATGTATTGCCTACAAGTAGAAAGAGGTCTTATAGAAGTTCAGTGGCTATGCTAGCAATTCTGTGGCAGTAGTGTAGCTGCACTTCCGGCTACCAAACCATTGCAGTGTCTTCCAGGCGGAGGTTGTTCTGGGTAATCGAATTCTTGGAGTCCATATTGGTATTCTCACAGATAGCCAAGTGGTTATTAAGTATCTTGCTCGTCCTTCTACAGTCCCATGATTGTTGCTGAATTCCATGCATCTCTTACGTACATGTCGAGACATTGGATTGTACAATTGATTTGGGTCCCTGAACATAAGGGTTCTCAGGGCAACTGTGAGGTTGACGAACTAGCTAGGCTTGGTACCTTGCTACCCGAGTTTTCATGCTCCTTCTCAATAGGAATACCGATGGCATCGGTTAAATTGGCCATCAGGCAAAAATGCATTGAGGACGCTAGGAAGTCCTGGGCAGATAAATCATCCTGTGCACTAACAATGCAGTCCTGAGTCTCCATGGATGCATACCGCACCAGGCAACTATTAGGCTTAACTCGAAGCATTCTGCGTTGTGCTGTTGGTTTTCTTACGGGTCAATGCCTTACAAGACGGCATGCACAACAATTGGGCGCAGGGTTCGACGACTTCTGTCGGAGCTGTGGCTCTGAGAACAAGGAGGAATCCGTCCTCCATCGCAAGTGCCAGTGCCCGGCTTTGGCGAGGGGAAGAGTAGCGGCATTTTGTGCAACTTTTTTCCCAAATCAGACTGAACTGCTCTTGGCTAATTTTAAGAAGACAGTGCAGTTCGTCAATGGAAGAAGGTTGTTTCCTGACTTTAGTCAATAGGACAGGGTTAAGAGCTACCGTAGCATCGTTTTTTTTTTTAATCTTGATATTGTTGCTCTAAACAAGATGTCAACAGTCCCTGTCGATCCAAATGTGGCTAGGCTTTTTACACGGGGTCAAAGGTCTCCAAGGTAATTTTTCGTAAATATATATTTAATGTTTACGATTAAAAAAAACTCATAAGCATTATAAAAATATCAAGAATTTTTGAAGAATGAAGAGTGATTACTATTTGTTATCATTCTTTACTAGTCGTTATCACTCTTCGCCGAAAATGGAATGCGTGCAAACCAAAAGTAAGAGGACTTTTCATAAATTCCTTCAATGAATAAATTTTGAATTAGATACCACAAATGTGACATATGTGATTGACGCAGGATTTCTTTTATATCGTATTATTTCAGAAAAATATAAAAACTGCAGAGCAATGTCGTTGATATGCGCAAAGTTCTTCATATGCTAATATTCTTTTTGGTGGTGATTTTTAAGAAAAAAAGAATTAAAGTGTAAAGAAAGGAGGAACTTATAAACTACGCAGACATTTTTGGTAAGACAAAGTTCTCTCCAGATGTTGTCTAAAACAATAGTATTCGTTTGCTCCTGGCTATGTATCAAGCTCCAACACAAAAATTATCTATATATATATACTCACTGATATTCGACTATTATACGATTTTTGTGGCTGAAAATAGGTGTGCAACTGTCTATTCTTCTGCCAACATCTAGTGCTGCTCGGCAACATTTGTATCAGGTATATTACGAAGTTCAATTATAGCTAAACAACGAGCTTATTCCTGAAGATTGGGGATGGAATTTTGGGCATACAATTCTGGCGCTAATTAAAAGTATGTTTCCAAGCACTTTAGAAATTTGGCTAAATACAATTTTTTGAAAGTGCACTAACAGTTTCAGCTTAAACTGCGGCTGCAGCTTGAACCGCGCCTGCAGATAAGTTGGGTTACATTTTTCACCAGTTTTCAGTTTATGCAATCGTCAGTTGTGCTTAAATGTGTCGCCCAAGATGAATGGCAACGATGATTGGGACTCTACTGATAATGTTTCCCGACTGAATCCATGGAAATTCAGGAACCAACAGAAAAACAAGAAGTAGAAGATGATGAAGAGGAAAGCATACACCTAGATCTCGAGTCGAAACAAAAAACATTATTAAAATCAATAACTCCTGTTTTAAACAAAACGAAAAATTATCAAACAAATTCATAATAATTTTCTTCAAAATAAACATTTTGCAAACAAAAACAAATGTGGAATAGGCCTATTGGGGATAACACGTTTCAAAAAATCCACTAAGTACTCTACTTGAAAGGTGATGTAATAAGGAGTGTCCTTATCTTAAGAAATCTCGAAAACAGTTACTGTTACAAGAAAAAATTGGCCGACCTTTTATATAGGAAATATTTAAAGCTACAAATTTGTCCTGCATTGTTAGTCTGCAAAGGTACTGAGTACATTGCAGAAATATTTACAAAAAATCACTTAGTCCCCAGCAGGGGCGGATTTGACAATTTCGCCGCCCTAAGCCTCAGAAATATTTGCCGCCCTTTTCGTAAAGTATATTCTATGTAACAATGCGCGATTTTTTTTCGATTCCCTATAATACTTCGCCGTTTTCCGTTGCGCCCGAGCTCCCAAAAAAGGAATATCAGAGCAAAACCGCCACCGGTTCGTTCGTGAAAATTCCCTATTATTGCGACCTTGCCACACAAATCATTATTAGAACACACACACGGTAAAGAACCTAAAAGTACCTAAAAAAAAAAATCCGAAAATACCAATGTTTAACAGCCAAAACCGTATACACCTTTACATCGCTTATAATTCCAACGTCTTCGGTCATATTTTTATAAGTAAGTTTACTATTCCGTTTAAACTTTGCTTCCGCACTTGACTGGAGATAAACTATGAGCTCGACTACTGTAAATTAATGTTCGATATGTTATTAGTTAAGGATGAACCTGAAATATTTTTACCTATGATGTTCTAGATTTCATTTTATAGAATTTTTTTTATAGAAATTAATTTCATTAATGAAGTACAATTTAAAAAACACGTCAAAAATAAAAAGATTTGCATGTAGTTGATATACCCTGTACCATAATAATAAAAAGAAAATTCTCTGAAAAATCAATGCACGCAAATATTTCCCTCTGATAAGCTTTTCCTAAATTGAAGAGGTATTATTTGGGTTGTTTTTAGGATCTTTTTAGCTCTTTTTAAGCTCTTTTTAGGCTCTTTTTAGATATTTTCAGATACTTTCTAGGCACTTTTTAGGTATCTCAGAGTTTCTTTGTTCTTTACCTGATTGCATTTCGATATTTATTATAAGTTAAACTTTTTAATGTCCGAAAAAAAATCCTAAGAGGTGAATTTTTGCGTCCATTGATTTTTTAGAGAATTCGGTTGGCTTAAGGTGTTAGTCTTATTCAACTCAGATATATGTACATATACGACAGAAAAAAAACTGCCTCTCCAAAAAATACACGAAAAGTGGCCGCCTCAAAAAAATCGAAAATTTGCCGCACCCGAAATCTGCCGCCCTAAGCCCGGGCCTTCCGGGCCTAGTGGCAAATCCGCCCCTGGTCCCCAGTAAAATATTTAGTAGCACTCGGACCGATGAGGACTTTTGACTCATAGTTCAGAGTGTCAATATCAAGTCAATATCAATATCAATATCACACCAAAATCCAGCTTTCCACTAATTTTTCCGAAGTTGGACCTTTCTTTTTATAATTTTTCTGAACTACTACACGATTCTACGGGGCTCTTCATCGAATCACATGGGAGTTTTTAAACGTAAAACGAATCAAAAAATTTACGCATTCTAATCAGGAAACTTTTCTTTATGCGGGAATATTATTAATCCTGTACACAACTATTGTACCTAGCACTGGAATGAAGTATAATGGTTGTATTACGGATTTTTAAAGGACCAGCTTTCTGAGATTCGTCACAGGATAAAACTTGAGATTGTCAAAATCCAGGTTGTTCGTTAGCCAGCGATAATTTTGTTTACGTTTTCGGTGTTTCATTGTTTCAACGTTTGCGGTGTACAATTTATTGATGACGGAATCCCGAAACTTTAGCCACCCGTCTCAGTATTGTTCGTTTGTTTGGAATTAGAAACGTTATATTTAAGTATTTGCTTTATCGTTCCTTTTACAAAATACAATGCAGAGAAGAAATACATCATTTGAATATCTGAAAACAAAAATTAACTGTTCAAATCGAACCATCCCTTTGAAAAGCTTCTTAAAACCAACTAACTGATCAAGGATAAACAAAAATTAATTCACTTTGAAATTGTAAAATAATAACCCCTTGCTGCACGTCCCACAAAAATCAATCAATCAAATGCTGACCTCACCATACCTTTAAAAACGTAACTCAATATGCTGAATTTTATCTTTTTCCTTCTCGTATTCCTAGCAATAGTTATACTGTTATCTCTACTTTATTTTCACTCACCGTTTTTCATCTTTTTCCTTGTTGTCTTTTTTCTGGTTTTCGTTACAGACATGGGAAAACTATCATCGTCGAGTTTTCAGAATCATTTTAGTACAGCGATATCATCACATTTTACAACGAAGAACAATACTAAGGTGGTAGCACAAAAAGGTGGTCTGGCAGTTCTTCCATGTGCTCTTAAATTGAATTCACCAGCAACGGTATGTATGTTATACCTTTTTATTTTTTTCTAGATCGATATATGTACATGTAGCTATCTATATTTAGAGGATTGTGGAGGTATTGAAAAGTTGGGGGGGTTGTAACCGTTTTCATTTACAATCGGTATAATTCATTTATGTAAGTGCAAGCAACTTGGGAAATTCAATACACTGATGTGCATTTGCTGAAAGTCAGCGTAGGTTTGGCAGAAATGTCAAAGTAGGGAAAGGTATTGAAATTGGTTTGCATATTCCGTAGTGAAAAGCAATACTTTTTAGGGTTGTATACTTTTTAGCAGCTTTATGGAGCTGAGCTCGCGTACATCTCATTCCATTGAGTTGACATTTTCGGAAAACATTGGTGTTTTTGTGGAATAGCTATCTAAAAACGTTAACTATTTTTTAGACCTTTGGCACGGGCGGCCATTTTAATGATGTTTTGAGTACAGAACTCGAGCAATAAATAATTTAAAAAAAAAAACCAAGTTTGGAAAATGAATTTCGAACGTACGAGGGGCATTCAAATATAAACGAGCCTTTTACTTTTGAGGATTTAGAAAGCGTGTCAAAGATAGACGGAGCGTCGGTAAAGGTAGGGGGAACCCGTCTAGATGACTTAAGGTTAAGCCAACCGCCTGACCGGTTTGCTTAGTTGTCCTCAGAATGAGCGTAAGAGAGGTTCATCCTTTAGCTGCGCAACGCATTATAATCAAGTTTTAACGAACGAAGGAGTTCAACCAGCCGGAATTCGAAATCCAGTGCGTGCACTGTTCGGGAAGAATGCACTTTTATGGCCACGAGTGAAAGTCTGGTGTGCCGAGCCCAAAGAAGTGCGTGAACAAGTAGAAAATGTGAGTCACCGAAGAAGCTCCCTCTCCAGCATTACGCCTGGCAATGTCGCAGCTGTTCGCGAGCTCATTGAAAGAGATCGTCACTCTACTGTAGCAGAAATCAGTAAGGAAACGGAAAACAGTGTTGAAAGTGTACATACCATCATCCGAGACCACCTTGAATTCCAAAAAATCTCGGCGAGGCGGGTTCCACGTCTGCTTGCCCAAGAGATCAAAAATGCGAGAGTTGAAGTTTGAGAATGTTTTTCTCGCTCGTTTTCAAAATGAAGGGCATGTTTTTTTTTTGCAACGCATTGTGACTTGTGTTGAAACTTGTGTTTACTACTGCACTTCAGAGTCTAAAAGGGTCTTTATGGAGTGGAGAAAAGAAGCGGAGCCAGGACCATCAAAAACTAAAACTCGCTTGTCAGCCAGTTAGGTCATGTCAACGGTTTTCTGAGACACTCAAGGGGTAAACTCGACTTCATGCACCACAGCCGGAAAATTCTACCACCAGAGGGTGAATAGTTGGTAGCAAGGGTTAAAAATTGAAGAAAAACACACAAAATGATGCCATATATCCTCGAGAAGACAATACAATTAAGAAAAACAAACAAACACACAAACAAAACCCTCAAAAGCCAACACACAACCAAAAAAACACAAACATACTAGCGAGACATCTTTCGGCGAAATTCATGTAACGGCTGTGTGGTGCATCAAATCGAGTTTTACCCTCTCAAGGGGTTTTACTCGTTCATTTCCATCAGGTCGCCGAATAATAAACGCTGCCTACTGTTGTGAGCTTTTTGACCAGGCTCGAGCTGCATATTGGTCAAAAAGGTGCCGAAACCCCATTCGAGACGTCCTGTTCTTGCACGACAGTGCAAGACCCCACACTGTAGCCCTAAAAACTCAAAAATTTGATGAAATGCATTGGTCTAAACTTGATCATCCTCCGTAAGGCTCTGACCTTCCACCTTCTAATTTATATATGCTTGGGCCTCTGAAGGGAGCACTTGGAGGAGAACGCTTTGCGAGCGATCAGCAGGCTGAACAGTTTGTGTGCAATTGGTTGGATAACCGCCCGAAGTCATTCTTCGAAAGCGACATCAACCAATTACCTGTCCGATGAAAAAAATGCATTACTAAGAAGCATAACTATGTGGAAAGATAGCTACAAAGTGTGTTTTCTTCTTAAATGTAAAATAAATTTATTTTTGCAAAATGATCGTTTATATTTGAGTGCCCCTTGTATTTCAAATTAGCATATGATAAAATTTTTTGAAATTCTTAACACTAAGTGGGCGCTAGGAGCCTGGAAAATATTCAGAAATTTGGTATAATTTCGATTTACGATATCTTCTAGCCAAGAGTTTAAATCACTACGAAATTGGCAAAACATATTGGTGTTGTTAAGACGTAAACTTAAGTGATTTTTATGAATGTATTGGTAACCCTGTGACTACGGCAATCACTGAAAGAGAAAACCTTCAAACCATCCTCTTCTGAAAAATATTCGCTTTTTACGAAAAATGTATTTAATAAAAAAAAGTTTATGCTTTGCCTACACAGCTAAATAACATTTTTTTGAATTTTTATATCGCACAAAAACGGCAGCTCTTTTCTAGCTTACCTATATTTTTAGCATTCGAAATTTGTTCCGATTATTAGATCCCCGATCTGCTTATTCAATCCAACTGAAATACATTGAATGTATTGCTCTCAAGTAGAAAGAGGTCTTATAGAAGTTCAGTTACTATGCTGGCAATTCTGTAGTAGCAGTGTCACACTTTAAAATCTTTCAAAAAACTAGTACCTTATGTCCGATAACTTCCGTTGTAGTCATCAAATTTTAATTCACACTGTTGATAAACTTAGTGTAAGCCCACTTTTGAAGGTTAAGCTAGGATAGATTAAGCTAGGTTTGCCAGCTATGGCATTTTCACAAAATGATGGTTCCATTAAATTTTCAAATTAAAGTGATCTTGTAGTGAAAAATGCAAATACATTTTTCTTGAGAGACTGGTGTTGTGTACACCACACTGACGTTTCGACGCTTGTCGAAATGTCACACACACCACGTAACGACTAGAGCGCCCTGACTGAATGCGGTGGTAAATCCCCAGAACTAAATTAAATTATTTGGATTCGCGCATATTTTTAAAAAACAATTACTGTACAATTGTTATTATAAAAGTTCCGACTGGATATCAATAAAGGACAGTCTTTGCTGGTAAGCCAAAGAACAAGCGGTGACCAAGCTTATAAAAGAATAGTTTTTCTTTTTTAAAAAATAAGACTGCTTTTGACTTTGCGTAGCGGTGACAGGCTCGCCAAAGCAAAGTCTTTGGCCGAATCAACTAAGTAGAAGAAAAAATTCCGTTTTATGTTCCGTAGCGGCAAAAAGTTTGCCTAAGCAAAAATAAATAGAAGTGTTTTTGTCTTTTTGTTCAAAGGGCTAATTGTAACCAGACTCTAGGGTCCACGACATTACATTACATGGCGCTCCTGGCAGGATCGCCATGTTTTATTACAAAATGAGTTTGCTTCCCTAGCTGGTAACTATGCATGTGATATTTGCATGGTGAATTTAACCGCCTCTTTAGCAAGATCACGATGCATTAGTAACCTTTCAAAATAAAACTAATTTGTTTAATTTTGAATTAGTCTGTTTCGGAATGTTCTAATTCAAAATTAAACAAATTAGTTTTATTTTGAAAGGTCACTAATGCATCGTGATCTTGCTAAAGAGGCGGTTAAATTCGCCATGCAAGTATCACATGCATAGTGACCAGTCAAGGAAGCTTTTTCTACCTCTATAACTTCCAACGCAATAATCATATCGAAACACAGTTTGAGTTGACCCCTTATCGTGAAACACACTTGGTACGCTTTTAGCTGCGGTCGTATCAAAGAGCTGCTAGTACATTCTTTCTTTTTTTTTTGCACTAACAGATGCTGTTGTTTAATTTTGATATGAAAAACGTCTATAAAGAAAATAAGCAAAAAAATGGGATGGCAGCCCCAAACATTTTTCTGTACTTGTAATTTTAGGTGTACCCATCGGATAAAATGAAAATTCACAAGGTGTGTTGAAGCTATTGCGATAGACTTTTGGTCGCAGTGCTGGTTAATGTTACCAGCACTTGGCATTTTCTTCATTTTTGTACTAGGTAGTATACTGACATCACGTTTTCTTATGATAAACATCTTGTTTTGAAAAAAAGCACCAAGTGCTTTACTCTTCTACATTCTGAAATTTTATGCGAGTGGTAACTGAAGGACTGTATTTAACCCCTTTGAGTCCGTTTCAATGTAACATGTTAAGGTATAATGAAGCCGTGTTTGATATGAAACGAAGTGAGTTTAAAATCTTGAATATTTGTTTTCATCATATTTCACTTTTTAAGTCAGTTTAAGGACGATTTTTTATTCAAAAGAATCAAAATATTTGTTTTCTATTTTCGCTTCAAAAAGCCAACAAAACAACTTAATCCAAACCTACTGTATTGCGAAATACTCTCCACACTGTATTTGAAGGCTCTACATCATCTCCAATATTCTGACCCAACACATCTGTCTTGTACCGGACGATTTCAATTTCTCTTCGTTAACTTTCCTGCTGCCACTTGCCAGTCCCATGATAATATCGTACAACGTCGGTGATAGCATCCTGTTCTGGTTGAAATGAAAACAAAAGAAGGAAACATGCAGTTCTCGTCCATTTCACTGCCTGTCTGTTTTTTTTCTGTCATTGCAACAACATCCAACATAGGATCAGAGCTCAGACTATTGAATTCCGTGTGGATTCTCGGAATCAGATATTTTCGATAAAAAATTGGGGCGGTTTTTGCCGATCCAAAAGAAAGTAGCAGAGCATACGATTCCACTAAAAATTTACACGCTAGAGTACCAGAAACGAAAATTGAAAGAAACGTAGAGAGAGAAAACTTGAAATCGCTCCTGAAGTAAGCATTGCATAACGCTTTTCTCACTTCCAGTTTGTCGTCTACTTTCGTTCTGCATCTGGCCGTGCGATTTCATTTTTTATCGCTTGTTTGTTGAATGCAAAGGTGGTGCTGCAAAAGAGAGTGATAGAGAAAGGCTCGAGATTTTCACTAGTTGTTACGCTGTGTCTGTGTAATAGAAAATTGAAGCTTTCAGATTGTCCCACAATTACACGACACAAAAGAGTCTGAAGGACATTTAGGTGAATAGGATTTGTGGCATGAATGCGTTCAGTTCAGTTCATTTTTTCTGCTACGTAACAATAGATTTAAAACGCAGCGAGAAGGCGAAGTCTTGTTATTTGTCAGAAATCGAGACTTAGAGTAGTCTTCAGCGACCCGATATTTTCTCGAGGCAAATGTGGATGTCATTGTGGTATTGTTCAGTTCAGATGACAATAGGAAAAATTGGAGGTGAAGTGAAGTGATATAGAAGAGATGGAGTTTAACTAAGCAGGGAGGGTAGAAAAGAAGTAGAAGTATTATGTCTATAAAAAGACAAAATTAATGTTAACTGCATAAAAATCATTGGTTGGAAATTCATCTATAATATCCTGCATTACAAATCTACTCTCTGAAAATGATGAGATTGTAGGATTTCAATTTGTTACCCACTTGGTCTGCGATACCCAAAATCTGGTTTGGCTCTTGTGGGTCCGTACTAGCTCGTCGAAGATAGGCCTTGGGCACCACTCGCTCACTCAATATCGAGCTTCGAGCGATATTCTGGTTCACGAGATGCTTTTCAGCATTAAATATCGACGAACAGCTTGTTTTCTCACCTCAAGAGAAAGCAGAGAGGATCGGAGAAACTTTTCGGAAATATCACAATTCGAATCAATGCACAGTAGACCAAACCCTGGAACGAAAAGTTAAAGACGATTAGCTTTTTATAGACAGTGCAAAACTGCCAGCAAAAATGCACTTTAAACCTAGACATGTCATGTATGTCATTCAGAAGCTGCGCTTAAACAAATCAACTGGAGATGACGGTCTGCATCCCCTTATTTACAAAAACTTGCCCAGAAAATGCATTGTATTTCTCACATACGTTTATAATGCTTGTATGAATTTATCGTACTTTCCAAGAGCTTGGAAGAATGCTAAAGTAGTCCCAATTTCAAAACCAATAGTTATAGACCGATTAGTCTGCTTAATGTAGTGTCCAAAATTTTCGAAAAGCTTATACACAGTCTTCTTGTAAATCACACAGAACAAAACAATATTATCCCTGCCATACAGTGTGGATTTCGTCCCGGCTAAAGTACAAACCACTAGCTAAAAAGACTCTCATTGGACATAAAAAAGTCATTTAATAGCCAGAAGTCAGTAGGTGCTATCTTCCTGGATATTCAAAAAGCTTTTGACACGGTTTGGTACAATGGTCTCTTACATAAGCTGTTTAAGTTCAAATACCCTCTTGGTTTAATAAAAATAATTCAAAGTTTTCTCACCAATAGAACCTTCTATATAAAAATAAACGACGTGAAGTCATCGAACTTTGAAATTCCTGCAGGTGTACCCCAGGGGTCAGTGCTTAGCCCGACCTTATATGGAATATGTACATCTGATATTCCTCTAATATCTCACTGTGACCTGGCGTTATTTGCGGATGACACAGCAATTTATACTTCCCATTAAGATCCTATAATTATTACAAACAGACTGGAAAGAGGTTTGTTACAGCTTAACGACTATTTTTCACAATGTAAAATAAAAATGAACGAACAAAAAACGCAGGCAATTTATTTCACAAGAAAACGGTCGCCTAGATTCAAACCACAAGCTCTTGTTCATTTAAATTCTCTGGGTATCGAGTGGAGCGAAAATGTTAAATACCTAGGTATAATATTGGATACAAAGTTAACGTTTAACTCTCACATCGCCAGTCGTAACAAAGCAACAAGCCAGTTAATTAAAGCACTGTATCCGCTAATTAATCGGAAATCCAAACTTAACCTCGAAAACACATTACTCCTATTCAAAGCTATTTTTCAACCCACTCTGACATATGCTGCTCCGTTATTAAATGAAACGTCAAAAACGAACCTTATGAAGATCCAGAGATTGCAAAATAAAGTCCTAAAAATTATGCTTGATCTTTCCTCGTGGTTCCCTACTAGGACATTACATGAAGCCACTAGAATCGATCTTATCAAAGAACGACTACGATAAATCACCATAAAATTCAGACTTTCTTGTACTGCGTCACCTAGCCCTCTCGACAATGAGTTATATTTATAAGTTCTATAGTGTGATTAATGTGTTAAAATGTTGCGTAAGAAGGTAGTCTGTAAGAAATTCAGCAAGGTTTTGAGATTTTCCTTCAAAATTCTGAGGTTTGTTTAGCCATGGTTAATTTTTCCCTCAATAAATTCCATTATTAATAAGTGAAACTCTCAGCACCACAATAATTATAGCATTAGCTGAAAAGACATATATTGTCTGAACTCTAAACCATAGTACATCAGTATCTCAACTAACAATGTGAATTATAACCAATGAGAAACAATAAATTGAAATTGAAATTGACTCGTGCATCCTTAGCCACCTCCAAACCTCGCGATAGCACTTCGCAGCTACACACCGACACGTTTATTTTTATTGGATGACGTACACGTATTCTCCGTGCTATCTTCAGTACAGGAATATCTTCAGATAGAGCCGAGTAATCCTATTTAATTATTATCAACAAAATCCTGACACCCTAATTTTCACTTCCGTCCCTTTGAAAAGACTATTTTCACTTTTAGATAGTTAACAGATTGACACGAAAATATCTTGTTTGACATGCTCGAATCGAATGATATCTTTGTAAAAATAGGATTTTTCGAGGTAAAACTCTTTCCTTTTCATATTGGGCAAAAATCAGTGCTTGGAATGCGTGACTGAAATTCTCCTCATTCGCATTTCAGTTCTTCTATATTGACATTTTATTGGTACAGTAAAATTTTGGCCCGAGTCTCTTAAGCACCTTTTTTGGAGCAGATCAACATTGGTAATTTACGCGAAAAGAGTCGGATAGCATCAAACAAGACACATGGGATCTATAAAGGGTTGATTCCAAAGTCTAAATAAAGCTGTTTGGCACTTCAATACACCGAACCCTTGAAAAAACTTGAGATCGTCTGGAACCTTGCTACTGTTTTTGCTTTATATTTTTATTAAGGTGAAGTTTAATTGAAACGAAAATTTGGTATACCTCTGATACACTTTTTGGGTCGATCCTATCTAAATCTGAACCATACAAAATTGTCAGCTTCTGTTTGGAAAAAAAATTGCATGTATCTCCTAAGCAATCAACCTCAAAGTAGTGTCCTTTCCCCGAAAAAAAACCGAACCACAAATTCTGCAACAAAACCATACTATTTGAAAATACCATTCCGCAAGACCATGTGCTTGTTACTCTGTTTTTCAATCGATTTTCATTTTCCTTCTGCCTAAACCATTTTTCAATTGAACTTTTATTTTTTTGCTATTTTTCACAGGTGTCGTGGATACGACGTCGTGATTTCCAATTGCTTACAGTTGGCCTGTCAACACACAGTAGCGATGGACGTTTTCTGGTCGAGCACACACGACATATGGGTCACTGGTCGTTAAGAATAAAATCCGTACGTGAGGATGACCGAGGTCTTTACGAGTGCCAATTATCTGTGCATCCATCCGAATCGATATTTGTTGAGCTGAGAGTTGTAGGTAAGTAAAACGTACCTGAATGCAATCAAAGGGTTCTTTTAAAGTCATTCTGAAAAACATGCATAGATACAAGTAGAATTTGGTATTTGTGGAAGCTTTCAACGAACTGAATAGCATTTAGTCGTAGTTTATTTCAGTTTTGAGGAAAAAGTACTTGACCTCAATATCAGAACCGGAAAATTTGCAAAAATAGCTGACCTTTGAGATTTTAGCGTAAGAACCAAGCTTGACTTTTGTAATCGCTTTGAACAAGATAATTGACAATACTCATCTGTTCTCGCTGTGATCCAATTCTGTCGAATCTATAACTAGTATCTATACATCTCTGTTCGAGGAGAACTATGCATATTGAATGTGATTCTTTTGCCAGCACGTTTTATATCGTTTCACGCTTGAATCGAACCGTCATCAGCGTCAAGTGCAGGTTGGTGCTTAGTTCGACACAATGATATTATTTACAGATGTGAAAGGTCAAAGTGAAATGATTTATGTTGTATGTGTTTTCAAGACAATACAGCTGGGATGGGGCTGTCATTTGCCTCGCTGATGAAAAGTTTGCAAAGATTTTATTCACACTAACCATAGGCAGGACAGATATGACAGCATTTTGAATGTTGTTTGATGATTTCATGACCCCAATTGTGATTTTTTGCGTTTCAATAAATACTTGATAGGGTAGATGTAATACAATTATTAGTGTTGCAATGACACATCAATCACATATATTTATCACAGTGAATGAAAAATAACTGGTAGCAGCAGTGATCACATATTCAAAATCACAGTTAACGCAAACACAGCGAGCGGAATGCTAGCAAACAGAATCTGAAAGAATAAAGTCACTGTTATCAAAATCGCAGTGAACATTTGCATCAAAAAATCACAGCACGAAATCACAGGAAAAATCAAAGCAGAAAATCACAGCGATAGAAATCACAGTAAAGAAAATCACAGCGATTGAAATCACAGTAACAAAAATCACACCGATCGAAATTGCAGCATAGCCAACGAAATCACAACGAACGGAGCCACAGAGTACGAAAACTTTGATTGACTTTTTCATTGAATATTCTTTTTGATTTCGATTGCTTTGGCTTTGAGTGAGATTTTCGCACAGGTACGTGACCTGATCAAACTGAAATTTTTTAAATTAAGGTGACATTCACCTTTGAAATTTGCAAAAAATCAATTTTGAGATTCTGACATATTTCGATTCTATATACGTTCAAAAGTTGCCTCCTAAAATTTCATCAAGAACTAAAAAAAAAGTTACAGCTATATTTATAACAGCGTATGTCCATGAGTAAAAACCGGTTTCTATTCATGCGTGTAGCGCGGCCCGCCAGCTGCTTCTTCTCCTGGTGTAAACATCTTTGGTGTACATATATGTGATATTATACTGCTCGGCAGTTGCTCTGTGTTATTCTTTGAGCAAGCACGTGTTTTATTTTTTGGAAATTCGTTAAAAATTAGCTAAAAAGTTGTAAAAAATGTCTAAACCTGGTGGTCATTTCAAAGGTAATCGGAGTACTCCTCGTTTTAGACGTAAGAACAAAAAAAAAGAACATTTACTAGCAATCAGTTTACTGCAGAAAAAAATCCTGATTTACCAAGTTCCTCTGCTAAAAAATTAAAAACAAGTAGTGAATTGCAACCTCCTACGGACAGCTCTATCCAGTACGTGATTTTGTACTTTAATTTAGTCTTTTCGGCTCTTTCTCAATATATAAAGTGCAAAGAATGTAAATTTAAAATCTGTGGTAGAAGGTAAAATCTGTGGAGGTTCGTGTGGTAGAAAATTCATTGAATCTTCCACATCTATATCTCGACATTTGTACGAAATAAATCAGAGACTCAAATTTGTCTTGAGAGTTTTCGGCGTAGGGTATAATGGCGTGAATATGTTTTTGAGTTTGATGGATATTCCTGCAAAATTTTCGGACTCGCTTTATTATACTGCAATTTCAAGAATACATAAAGCTTGTAAACAATGTTTTGATTTTGTTACTAAAAAAGCCTTCAAAGAAGAAATACAATTAAATGAGGAGGCTGGCAATAAAGCTAACGTTTTGACTGTATCAGGCGACGGTACTTGGGCTAAAAGAGGTTTTACATCATTGATGGGTGTTTTTTCAGTCATAGGAAAATTTACAGGCAAAATTTTGGATGTGGAGATTCAATCGTCATTTTGTCAAGCGTGTAATATATATAAATCTCAGCTAAATGGGACAGACTTTGCCATGTGGTACGAGGAACATAAATCTGAATGCTCAGCTAATCACGAAGGATCTGCTGGAAAAATGGAAACTGACTCAGCCGTAAGCATGTTTCATAGATCAAAAGAACTTTATGATGTCTTTTACGGTAATTATATTGGCGACGGTGACAGCAAAACTTATACGAATGTGGTAGATAGCAAACTTTATGGAGATGATATCCCCATAAATAAATTAGAGTGTGTTCTTCACGTAGGCAAACGTATGTACCGTCGCTTAGTAGAAGCAAAAAAAAATTTGACAATTTTAGAGAAAGACAGAAAAAAGAGAGAAGAAGAAGAAAGAAAAAAAAGAGAAGAAGAAGGAAAAAATCCAAAAAAAAAAGCCAGTAAAACAAGGTAGAAAATCAAAAACTGAGGTCAAAAATTCCGCACCTGTACAAGCCGTCCCCAAACTTAAAACGGCTAAATTGACTCTAAAATTGATTCGAGAATTGTCTGTGTTTTATAGTCTTGCAATTCAGAGATATCCCGATTCCATCGAGAACATGAAAAAAGAAATTCTTGCCGGCTATTATCACAAAATTTCAACAGATGCAGAGCCTCGTCACGAGTATTGCAATAAGGATTCGGGTGAATTTTTGCAAAGCGAGGAAAAAAATGAGCTTTTTACTCATAAGCCACTGAAATTGCAGCGTGGATCGCAGCATCCATTTTCAACGAAGGCTCGAGAACTTACCTAGCTATTATGGATCTCATGGGCATCAAAATTGGCGAAACTGCAACGGCTTTTGCGCAAAAAATTGACGAGGACCGTATCTCTCAAGCCAATAGGAGGAGTCAAAAGAAGGTCGAATTAAGAAGAAAAAAGCTTTGGCCAGCCACTTACAGGAATTACTAGATAACGAGGGTCCTGAGTATTCACCAGTAATGGCCGATTAAAGGTAAAAACAAGTTTTCGACCTTTTATTCAATAAAATTATGGTAAAAAATCTTTAAACGCGTTTTTCTCGAAACTACTTTTTTAAAACTGGTAGGACATTTTTCTCCGAATCTACTCGACCGATTTTAAAAAATCCAAGAGCATTCGATTACTTATCAAAAATAGTAAACAATAAACCTCTAAAAATGTAAAAAAATACCCCCCCTTTTTTACGGGGGTGACTTACCCTCAAAAAATGCCGTTTTTTCGCATTTTTCAAAAATATACATACAACAACTTCAAAATATGAAAAAGTATGAGTTTTAGAGGCTTATTGTATAGTTTTGAGTCGCAAGCATAGAATCCAGTTAGAATTTTTCAAAAATCTGTTAAAGGGGGTCCACAATATGTCCTACCGTTTGAAAAGTAACTTTTGGATGATGCCCTCGACAGCATCCAAGGGATATATTCTTTAGAGACTGTTTAACAATGTCCAAAATTTTGCCAATAAATATTATAGTTTTTTCATAATAAAATTTTTAAAAAGTGTTTTTTATTTTCAATTTCAAAGGCGGATGTCCCCTTAAATGATTTATGCTTGACTATAAGAACGCTTTATTTATCTAGAGTGGATAAAAAATAATTGTTTTTACTTCTATTTCAAGCTCATTTCGAATATGTTTTTATTGTTTTTAATTGCCTAAAATAAAGCTATTCTTATCCTTCTACTTAATATTTTTAAAATCAAGCCCTTTTCATTATATATGCTTCCGGTAGGAGCGGTGTGACCAAATCACAGCAGTAAATACTTCTTAAAATTACAGTGATTTGAAAATCACAATCACCATTCCACCGGTTATTGAAAAATTACGAAATGTTTTAACACTAACTACTGCCGGATTAGGAGTTTCAGTTAAAATGAAGAATATCATTTCTAATCAGCAAGTGAAATTTAAGTGACATGAATGGAATTGAAAGCTAACCATCATATTATCCACTTTATTCCTCTAATCTTGTTCTCGTCCTCATTGCTATGGTTTTCGTTCTTGCTGTTGACTATCTGCCAATTCTTTACTAGCAATTCGCATTACATCGTTAATGTATTCACGTTCAGACGTCTAACGGTACAATGACAACGTCATCTGTATCAGTGGTAGTGACGATGATAGAAGTGGACCTATAAAACCTCTGAAAAGGATAGAAACTAACTCGGTCAGTGGTGTAGCTTTTTCTGACTTCTCCAGAGACACCTCTGAAACCTCTAGTAGAAAGTGACGTTGACAAGCAAATTCGGGTTTCATCCTTTGCACCATTCAAAGTTGCATCCAAGCTAATCCATGTCATTCGATATCATCCAGTGCATCGTTGCAGCACAAACAATATCCTATGGTATTCCGGCAGAAGAAGTCCAGGTGCCAGTACAAGAAAGAGCGATGTCATGAAAGACGAAGAAGTAATTCGACCATTGAACTTTTTTTTTAGTCCCCGAAGAGCTTCAGTTCATCCTTGCTGTAAGGTAGAGAAGTAGCTTAGCAATTGTTCCAGTTTTGAGTTTTCATGTTTTTGTGTCTTTTTCTATGACTGACGTTTTTGTGTGGCACTGAATGGAGATATTCATGCTTGTGCATAGGAGCATGACTAAAAATGAGAAACGAGTAGTTGTGTGCACTTAACTTTTCACGTAAGTCTGGTTTTGTAAGCATCAAACGCGAGGTTAAAATGTTAAATAAATAAGTTTCGATATGCCCACAGCCATCTTCTTTGATTTTCATGGCCATATTTTTGAGTTAAAATCGAATTTTTGAACGCATTTCGATGTAAAACTACAATATACTGGTCAATAGTCTATAATATTTTTCAAGAATTGCTATCTGCACTTGTACTTTTTCTCAGCTGATTGTTTTTTCTTCATTAAAACTCAATTCAGCCTCTCTTTTGTCCCGTTAGTAAATTCCTTATTTAGACTATAAAGACGAAAGTATTGTTTTGCAAATAGCACAAAGCTGTTGAATAAGACTTATACGACCATTAAAACTACTTAAAGCCACAACAAGGTTAACGCCTTTCTACACTGAGGTGCCCATACATCATAGCTCCACTATGAACAATCTTTCAGTCCATGTCCACTTGATGCTTAAGTGTCGTTGTGTCTGCTTTAAATGAGCCCTTTAAAGGATGAATTTGAAGTGGTGCTGGCTTATTATTTCATGCTCAAGTGCTTCTATAGCATATATGGGGCAAGTACTATTCGAGCGCCAAGTATCTCATTTACATGAGAAGTTGGGAGTCTATATCAAGCGACCTCTACCAGTAGCCGCTGCTACACTTTATACCACATGTAAGCACACATAACATATAATAAGGAAATTCTTGTCCTGCTGCCGTCACGCATCCTCATGTGCCATGCAAAACAGCAGCATAGCACATCAGAATGTCCTGACATGGGTAACAGCACTCGCACTGACGACCCCGACCACAGCGGTGTACTACATGTAATAATCATAGAGTTTCAAAAGCATACCTTTATTTGATATTGGTTTTCCGGGTTAGAGTAAAAGGAAACAGGACGGAGGTAGTAGAGGAAGGCGTGTGACGACGCAAAACGTTTGCTGGTTGAGTTTTTGTGATAATATCGAATTACGGTCACATTATATAAAGCCACAATTATCTTCTCAGTGCTGCTGTATGCCAATGGTTTCAAGTGTGTGTTGTGTACATTGAAATGAACCTTTTTCTAATTTTATTTTTATTTTGCAGAAGCAGTTGCTGAAATCAACGGAGCACCAGATTTACATATTGATGAAGGCTCAACGCTACGACTCGAATGCAAGCTTAAACGTGCCACAGAGAATCCGTCTTTTGTGTTCTGGTAAGTGCTGATGAATAATAAATAGCTCACTTGCTTTGTAACTGCCTGTTTGTACTTGATCGGTCATGGGATTTGGTTTGTTAGTGACCATGTCCAATGGGAAAAATTGACAAAATGGAATGACTTTAGTGGAATTAGTTTTCTTTTTTTGGTATTTTACAAGTCATGGTTATACAAACTGTGTGTCAGGCTACGGGCTTTTTGGTATTCAATTTGAATAAAAATTTGTGTTAGAGTACATTTCATGAAATAATTGATTTTAATATCAAAAATAATTTCAGTTTATGTTTTGCACGATCAATGTGACACTCAAAATGCTTCGCTTTGGCAAGCAAAGTGTTTTTTGTGACAAAACATATCTTTTTTATTCAAATTCATTAAGAAAAAACGTTTGCAATAGTAACTTTATTCCGCGCCCATTGTGGGCCAAAGTAGTATACAATATTTGGTTAGGTCATGCGACTGCCTCCTCCAGATAGACTCCGGAGAAGACAAACTTAGGCACACAATGACCCATTGATACATTGTATTGCATAGTGCACAGCCTTGACTAAGTGCGGACTCACCTTAAGTCCTTAATTAACTTCAGGTTCACCGAAACCACTTCAGTTAGGTTAGTAAAGAAGTATGAACTAATAGATTTAATCTTTCTTGAAGCGAGGGCCAAGCATTCAGACACGAGGTGAAGAACTGTTTTCTCTTTCTCCTCGCGTCTACAGATCTGGTAGAAGTCACTATAAGCGACACTCAGCCGCGCTGTTTATCTGCCAAACAGCCAGTCTCCAGTTAAGACGACCGTCACAGCGCAAAGGGACACCCTCCGCAAATTAAGAAGTCCCTTAGTGCAACCAATGTCAAAAGTTTTCCACAAATGTCTAGTGATTGCACAGAAAGGTTCTTCCACTCAGGACTTCACAGCGACCTTAAGGTACTTTTGCCAGATGGTCAGTTTAACTGAAGCCATCGGAGTCCCAACTAGGAGACTGCAGAACACTTTTAGCAAAAGCGAACCAGGTTTTTGCAAGTGGGTCCCTTTCACAGTTCCCTTATGTTTTGACATCTCGTTAAGAGACGTACCGCATTGAAGGACTTTTTTTTTTCTATGATAATGCCAAAGCTCAGGAGATTACCCTTTGAAGCGAATGCTTAGCTATGGCGGTAAGGAGATACATATTGGAGAACCCGATATCAATTCAATTCAATTAGTTTATTGATCACAAAATTTCATGATAACGGAAAAGCTTACATACTAAAATCAACCTGTGTAGTAGCCTCCTTATAAGCATAGCTTGTGCAATGAGGCCTATTCAATTCTTAGGTCTATGTCTTATCTGTAATGGTTTAACACTCACATCTAATTAACATAGACGTAGACATAGAATTAACATAATTAACATTTGATAGAAGATTAATTACAATGCAGACTTAAATAAAATTAAAAGTTGCTTTAAATTCTTCATTAGATAGTGTTAGGAGCTATTTTTTTACATTAAATTTGAATCTATCAAACGAATTAATGTATTTTAAATATTCAGGGTGCTTATAAAAACACTTAGGTCCCATGTAGAAAACAAATTTTTGTGTTTGCGTTTTACGACAAGCGGGAACTATCATATTATTGCGGTTTGTTCTTGTTGCGAAGTAATCTTGAGCACTGTTGGGTTTTAGATACTTGTAGGTATAAAAAAGAGCAGCGGCTAAGTAAAGTTTTTTAATATCGAATAATATTGCTAATGCGAAGAGCTCAGCTGTCGGAAATCTACGAAGCAATTGGAAAATGACTTCTAGGATCTGTGTTTGCATTGACATTAAATTTGAGAGGTGGGTCGAAAAGGTGCTACCCCAGGCTGCAATCTCGTATTGCAGAGCAGATTGGAGTAGCGCATAATAAATAGTTTTTGGTTGATCGACTGTCAATAGATCCCTTAGGGAATAAAAAATGTGTATGTTTCGCCTCAACTTAGCGTTAACTTCTTCTGTGTGTTTATTCCATTTTATATTATTATCGATAATTACCCCTAGATATTTGGTATGATCTACAATACGGATTGCTTTACACTTCACATTACATGCAATATTGTCCCTATACCTACAGTTTTGGTCATGTAAAGGAAGCATACGTACGTTATGCTAACCTGTAGTTGTGAGGGAAAACGCAATTATATTAGTTTTATCTGTATTTAGTTTGAGGTGGTGATTGATTCTCTCTATCCAGCTAGGAGCCGAAATCAGCATTATCGTGTCGTCAGCAAAGGATATTATTTTACTATTAAGAAACCTTTTGTTCAAATTGCAAAGATCATTCACATAAATGAGATATAACAATGGTGAAAGGACAGTCCCTTATGGTAAACCTACATCAGATTTGAAACACCAATCACTATAAGCGTTTTAGCTTTGACCCTTTGTTGCCTTAGGCTAAGGTATGAGTTTAGTAACTTTAGGGGTTTACCTATGATGCCAATTCCACTTAGTTTTTTAATCAGCAAGTTTTTGGGTACAGTGTCGAATGCTTTTTTTATATCCATAAATACAGTTAAAGGCTTATTATTGATGTCGATTTCAGAATACAAGAAGTTTATGACTTTTAGTACTGCATCCTCTGTACCTATTTTTTCTTGAAACCCGTATTGGTTTTTAGATAGTATATTATTCCATAATTCTTTAAGTGCCACATTTTTTTCTTATTTTCTGAAGCGCTAGTGTTCTGTGTAGTCGCCACTAAAGCTTTAATGTGATGCTTAATTAATGGAGCGCTAGTATTATGCCCAGACGCCGGACTGACGAGTTAGCGAGCTGAGCTACCAACCCCCCACTAGTGAGTTAAGCTACCAACCTCCCCGACTATCCTTAAAGAGGTGAAAACTTCAAGAAGACACTGTAAGACTGCTTGACTGTTAGTAAAAATGTAAATATTAGATCCAAGTACCTGATGACATAGGAAACAATAAGCAACACCTCCCTTGAAAAGCACTGCAGTAGTCTGGCAAACAAGAGGAAATTTTTAAATTTAGATCAGTGAAAAATAAACAACAGCCTACTCTTTCGTTCAGCTGGATCTATCGGTATATATTTGCATATCATTATTTCTTAGATATAGCCCTCTTGTCAACACCTCTCTGCTTTTGTTTCAAATGGTTGGGCAATAGTATACTCAATGTCTGCTGGAACAGGCATGTCCTGCAACAAAATTTTGGCTTGACCCAGGTCTGCCCTTGTTCAAGCATCACTACAATTTAGTTCTACCGCTGCATTCTTCGCATTTTTCAAGATAACCAGGTCCACAAAAAAAAACAATGAAGCAGCACCAGGAATCCCTTCGTTGAGGTAGGACGAAGAGCGAGGCTGTTAACCTACGTACTTCCTCTATTATTTTCAGATTTACAGACGTAAAAATGGCTGGCTCTGTACAGCAGGAATGTTTGCACTATACTAGTATAAATCCTGGAAACATTTCGAGGTTGCAGCTCCTAAGTCGCTTTTATAAACCTCGTACAACTAAAGAAGGCACACAATGCCTTGCGTGCCCTCTCCGCTGTACTTTCTTCCCATAGAAGCTTAGAGTCTAGGATAAGTCCCAGGTATTCTACTTTGTTACTGAGGTCTATAGAAATTCTATTGAGCATTGATCGGTGGAAGAATGGAACCGCATCTTTCATGAAGAGCAATAGTTATGTTTTGTTAGAGTTAAGGGCCACTTCTTCTCCCGTTTGGGACTCCTAAAGCTACACTTCGGACCCCATTGCGGGATAATATGTGAGTCATGTTTTAATCTTTCAGATAGGGCTGAGTTAAATTTCCTGATATGGCAATAGCTATGCGTGAAAGGAGCTTAGACAAGTTGGTCTATAATCCTTTAGTTTAACGTGCGATACCTTCTTTGCTTTAGGGATGAATTACTACTCTCGATTTCTGCCAACTGATAGAAATATATGAAAGTCGGCATAGTGCCATCTAGCGTCCGCTGAAGATCAGCCGGAATGGGTGGTGACTGGAATGGGCCAAAAGAATAAACGGCCCCTTTTTTTTGCGTTAGATATCATTGGAAGCAAACTTGCATCCCTGTATGGTTATAACGATAATATTGGATATGTTTCCTCACTACTCGGAAAATGAGTATCCATCGGTGATCAAACATGTCAATCAAACATGTAAGCAACCCGGAACAGTGAACTTAAAATTCAAAATTTTCCTGGGGCGACTGGCTTCATTCATGGCTTCGATATTTTCACAAATGAACTTCCATGAATATCTTTTCGCCTTACGCATGGCATTTTTGTAGAGCCTTAATATATCTTTGTATTTCGATTAATCATTGATCCTTTTGGCAAGATTTAATTCCTTTCTGCATTCACTTTGAAGAGACGCTTTCTCACTATTCCACCACTGGGGTTTGAATTTCGCAATGAATCTAGTTGAGTTACGGCACTCCGCAGTGTCTTTACTGAATGACAACAGTTAGATATTTTATTGACTTATTTAGTTTTTCCTGATTTGTGACCACTAGAGCTAGATCAGAGTAGAAAGCTGATCAGGGTTTCTCCCAATCTGTTCTTTTTCTGTTCAAGTAAGATTTTGCCTGGGTGAGGTGAAGGCCACGTACATCTGCTCCGAGAATTAGCACTCCTCTAAAACTCTCCACCTAGTGGTATGGTGCGCAAAGGGTTCGCCTATCAATGTAACATCGAGAACCCCATTTTTATTGGAGGTCCTAAACGTAAGATGAATTCATATGATGATTCACTTCTTTCGTTGATGTCTAAACTGTCCCATAAATAATTATGAGCATTCACGGTTGCATCTTCTATTAGCGAGATCCGTCAAGTATTTGCAGATGATTTTAGCTCTTCATGGTGTCAGTGGGGGGGTTGTGCTCCATCGTATGTCATGTAACATGAAGCCACTCAAAATTAGTTCGGTTTCGTATCGACATTTGTAAGCTTCTTGATGGGGATGCAAGCTCTTAGTTTACCCATAGATGTAGCCTCTAACAAGCCATGGTTCTGGGATTAGAAACATCTCCTCCGCATGTTTGCATAAATGAAGAAGCAGATCAGCTGAAACCACCTTGAAGTGGTGAATGTTAATTTACAGACTCTTCACGCTTATTGATCACAGTACTGTTTAAATCTTCATGATCCGATGGCCATCTCCTCCTTTTCACTCAATTTGAAGCTCAGGAGATCAAGACAGCCTTAGCTCAGAGTTTTTGGCAGCCCCGCTACATCTTTCCATGCAGATGTTCCTGAGCAAATCTCAGGCACATCAGACGGCCGTTTTTTCACAACCCTTTTGAGGTCTAGAGACTGATCTTCCAGTGTGGAGATTTTGATGTCATCTTTGTACACATATAAATGTACAAGCTCAAACTCGTAGCCAATTTTGTAGCAACGGGCCTTTAACTTAGGAAGGAATTTCTCGTTGCTGACAATGAGGGCCTGACGTTGGTCACCGGATAGCTCGCTGACCTAAGCCAACTTCCAGTCGTTAACAGGTAGATCATCACTGCTCAATTTTATGACTTCAAAATATCCTTAGTTAAGGCAGACTCGGCGAGAGCCCATGACCTGGATCTCGGCTTGCTCGGAATCTAGTGTCTGGTGAAAATCCCACGACTTCCTGACCAAATCTTAATCAAGTTTTTTACCACTAGCTTGTACAAGTGTGCAGAGAGCTTACTGATCTCAACAGTGTACGAAGTTTGATAAAAAAAAACGGTGAACTATTTTATTAAAAACAAAGTGAAAAGCTTACACAAAATTTAAACTAATCGTCATAAAAGTTCTGTCCCTGGCTAGCAATGCACTTATTGCAACGTTGAATCGATAACTGGAAGCATTTCTGGAAGGCTTCTTTCGGAAGGGCTTTCAGCTGATCTGTCTTAGCCATCTCAATGACAGGAATGGTGTCAAAACGTTTTCTTTTCCGTACAGTTTTTAGTTTAGGGAAGAGTCAAAAGTCATAAGGTGCTAAATCTGGCAAGTAAGATGGTTATGGACAGATAGGAAAACTTTTTATGGCACCGTTGCGAGGAAAAAGAAAGTGGTTGGTCCATTTGTCAGGGCCGTTTCTTCGCATATCGTTTCACTAACGTTACAGTACCTCTTTATAAAATTCAGAGTTTACAGCTTTTTCTCACAATTGAGAAAAAAACAATGACTATGATCTTGATGTTCGACTTTGACTGACGTGCCTTTTTAGGGCGAAGTGAGTTTCTGGTTTTCCATTGAAAACTCTGAACTTTTGTCTCAGGATCATAACCATAGACGCAATTTTCATCAGCAGTAAAAATTTTGGCCATAAAAATCGAATCTACATGAAGACGATCCTTCAATTCCGTGCAAATCGCAACACGATTTTCTTTTTGTTCATCTGTCAACGGTCTGGGAACAAATTTGGCACTCGCTCGTCTCATATGCAAATCATCGGCTAAAATGCTTGCCACGGACTCTAATAAGATGTTAAGTTCTTTGGTAAGCTCTCGAATAGTTATTTGTCTGCTTGAACGAACAAATTCGGCCAAGTTTTGCACATTTTCATCTGCTCTTGGGGTGGAAGGACGTCCCGACCGTTCCTCGTCTTTAACCGACTCATTTTAAACCGCCCATACTACTCTTAAACAGTCTTCAAAGTTACTTCATTGTCTCCATACACAGATTTTAACATTTCATGAGCATTTTCGGCACTTTTTTTCAAGTTGAAAAAAAAAACCTTATTGCTAACGTGTTGTTCAAGATTCATGTTTCACGACAGACACGGCAAACACGACCTCACTCTAGCGGCTATGGAAGCTGACTGTCAAGCCAGAAAGTATTCAAACTGGTCACTGCCTGTCTTAACACATGAGACTATGAGACATACTAGTTGACATAGATGTAGCGTAAGTAGCTACTGCCATGCAAATTCATTCACCGTATTTTTTCATTCCACCTAGTTTTAGTTTAACTCGTTCCAGCTTCTAAGGCCCCGCGATTATAGCCCAGGATTTTCTTTAAGCAAATCTCTGAAGCCAGCTAAGAGCGCTTTCTGCCAGCCCCGGATCTAGAGAGGAGCTCGTGCCCCAGGCGGCAAATTCAGAGGGCGGCAAATTCAAGCTTGGCAGACGAATACAATCCTCAACATTATCGCAACTTTGCGATGACAGACACGCAGTATAGTAAAATAATAAATAGATAAAAATAAAAATTGGTTATTTCGGCCAACTAAAAGATCCATAGTGTGATAGTCAGGCTTATAGTAGATTAGTATGAATGAAAACACAAAGCACTTTAAATATAAACATAAAAGACACAGATAAATCCGCTTTCCTGCTTCGAGGGCGATTAAGGAAACGAGCTGGTTTTCGTACATCAGCTTTAGTATTTAGGATGCTGTTGGGACTGCTCCGTATTATATGGATTAGGGATATAATTGTTTGGCAAATGACGGTTGCAAAGCCACCATATTAGATGCGCAAGGTGTCCAGCGATCTTTTGGCATATCTGACACACAGGTTGCCCGTGTACAAACTCTGGCAATATACCTGAAAAAGCGTTATCCTAACTTGCTTAGTGCAACAGGAAAATCTGCGAGTCAACATATTATCTCTGATTGCCAAAGCGCTGCGCTTCCTTTCAATAACAGCATCGTCAGTAAGGTCGTCGGCAATGATATGCCCCATAGTACTTTAACCACGTAAATTATTCTCCTGATGCTGTATTATATATATATATATATATATATATATATATATATATATATATATATATATATATATATATATATATATATATATATATATATATATATATAAAACTGTCTTTCTTTTCGTGGGTCAAGTGAACTTCTTGAATTTAATTTTCCTCCTCTCCAAACATAATTCAACTCTTAAGTTTTACTTAGAATACTTAAAAAAGGGACAATTATCATATATATCAAAGACGATACACAGTGAAATTATTGACATAATGGCAATTTTTTTTATATTATTGACATGATGTCGTGGGTCCAATATGACTGGCACCTATAACAAAGTGCAAGCCAGGATTGCAGAAAAAAAATGAGCTGGCCGAGTTCGAGCCATGTTTGGCTCACTCCTTAAATCTTGTCGGTGTCCATTCTGCATCATCATGCCCAGAAGCAATAAACCTATTTGGAGTAATTCAAAAAGTATATTGCTTTATTGTAGGCTCCAATGCTCGGTAAGATACTATGAAAAAAAAATGCTAAAACCAATTTAAAAGGAAGCAGTCAGACGAGATGGCCAGCAAAACATGTCGCTGTAAAAGCCCTCTTAAATAATTTGCCGGAAGTGATGGAATCATTGGAGGAAGTTGAGCAAACTTGTCATGCTCCGGAAGCAAAGTACGAAGCAAGTCATCTCTTAAATACTTTAGAGGATTTTAAATTTATTCTGAACTTGACGATTTGGGCAAATATATTCTTCGCGAAATCAATCGAGTAAATATTGAAATTCAAAAGGAAGATATAATCCTTGCATGTACCGTCTCTTTAATGCATGGGCTAATGAAAACTTTGTAAAAATGAGATAAAATTTAATTGAATATTGGACAGATGAAGTTAAAGAAGTTGCTAGAAAAATTGGCGATGAATCTATTCTGCCAAATAAACGAATTCCGAGGTGCAAAAAACAATTCGATGAGATGTGTGATGATGAATCACGAAGACTTCAACCTGTTCAACTCTTTGCTAAGGCAACAATGATGGTATTTGATCGAATCTTATCAGAAATTAAAAAGAGGATTGATAGTTCTACCACGTTGAATTTGAATTTTACATTTCATGGAGCAGATCTTGGACGAAAATACGAGCAAGATTTAACAAAGTTGAATTTTGCGAGGAGGTCTGCATTTTTAAAGAGAAATAAAGGTATCAAAAATGCTTGCGCTTTTAATCTCTTGCAATAGATCTATACACATGATTTGCAGGATGCCTTCCGCAATATTTTTATTGCTCTGCGACTTTACTCTACGTTTCCTACTACATCCGCAAGCTGCCAGTGAAGTTTTAGCAAACTTAAACTTATTAAAAATTATTTACGATCGTCCATGACCCAGGAACGTTTACCGAGTCCGGCAATATTAGCTATAGAAAATCGAACTGCTCATGAGATTAATTATCACAAAGCCATAGATTTGTTTGCATAACAAAAGGCTTGAAAAGTAAATTTGTACTTTCAATGTGCAACATAATAATTACTTTTAATCTCACGTTTTATTTCATACCCTATCCTTTCCTATTCTAATTAAAATATTTGTCCGACACGTTTATGTATTTTGGAAAAAATATAAGGCTAACAGAGAAAGAGCATCGCTAGACCGGTCGTTGTGGCGTTCTTTGAGGGTCTATCAGTGGGCTGAAATGATGATGTTGATAAAGGTAAAAATTTTGGTTGGCGGGGGCGGCATTTTTCAGTTTCTGCCGCGCCTCGAAAAAATTCAAGATCCGGGGCTGCTTTCTGCTTCAACTTCCAGTTGTCTGGCGAGATAATGCCATTACTTTCATCGATGATTTCCTATCCAGAAACTCTTTTGCCATTTCGTTAAAAGACCGAGTTATTTCAGTTGGGGCAGTCTTGCGTCTCTTTGACTTCCGCAGATTTGGCTATTCGGTAAACCTTTGCCGTTTCTGAGCAGTCAGTATAGCAGGAACCGGTGTTTGGGGACGAATCTCTTTGTTTAATTCTGCCCACTTAAAGTAGAGTAAAATATACACTTGAATTATTTTGTTATATAATAGCCACTTCTCTATTAATGTCAATAAAAATATAAAATCATCTCATATTTGTATATACTTGCCTTACTTACACCCAACGAACTCTCAACTACTTACTTTAAGCTTTGAATTTAACGGTACCTCTTATGGGTCTATTCAAACATGCTTCGATTCAAGAGTCATGAGCAACTAAACAATCTTTCATAGCCATTTGAAGTAAATTTAATCAAATCAGATTATCGAAGCTCAACTCAATCTACTTATCCCATTTCAGGTATCACGACAATAAAATGGTAAATTACGATTCACAGGATGGATTCAGTGTAACATCATTTCAATCGACTAGCTCATCGCCTTTTAGTTCATTTGATGCAGGAGCAGCAGCTGCAGCAGGAGCATTTAGTAGTAACAACGTAACGAGTAGTTTAATAACGATGGCCTCATTATCGGCACAATCACATTTATTGATGCCGTCGACAAGTATCCTAACAATCGAGAAAGTGCACTTTAACCATGCCGGGAATTATACGTGTGCGCCGTCGAATGCCAGGGCTGCCAGCATAACGGTGCATGTATTACGTGGTAAGTAGCCATTCTAGTCTAAACCATGATATTGGATAGCGTGTTTAAGCTCCATTTAACGAAACGACACATTGTGTGGCGCATGGAAAGTTCAAAGGCAAATATAAGGATTCTGTAGTAGAGGAATAGGTAGTCGTTTCGGCGCTTGAATATATATTAGGGGGACCGGAAAGTAATGTCGTTTCTGCGCATGTCAAAACTTGATTGTCATCTGTCAGCTCATTGTGCATTTCAAAGTGGTGCTAAAGGCATTGTAAGGTTATAGTGACTTGTTTACTTATAAACAATGAAATTAATTTTGTTTTTTTGCGATCTTAGCTGAAATGGCCAGCCAAATACCAGAAGAGGTACACATCCGACACTGAATGCTTTTTGAGTTTCGCAAGGGTAGCAACGCAACGGTTGGGACCAAAAACATTTGCGATGTTTATCCAAATGCACTGGACGTTCGTAAATGCCAAAGGTGGTTTTCCAGATTCAAATCGGGTAATTTTGATCTTTCGGACTCGTATCGATCAGGAAGACCAACAACATTAGACAACGACATGTTAAGGGCGGAAGTGGAAGCAAATCCGCGTCAAACAATCGAAGAATTGTCAAATAGTCTTAACCGATCATGGTCCACCATCCAAGAACATTTGCAGCAGATTGGAAAAGTAAGCAGAGCAGGAGTCTGGATCCCGCACAACTTATCCGATCAGAACAAAGCTAACCGATCCACCAGATGCAACATATTGCTTCAAAGATACAACACAGAATCATTTTTTGATCGCTTGATTACTGGAGATGAGAAATGGGTCCTTTATGATAATCCCAAACGCAAAAGGCAGTGGCTCTCTCCAAATGAATTGCCACGAAGCACTGCTAAGCCAGATTTACACCCTAAAAAAGCGCTTTTGTGTGTATGGTGGAGTATTCGCGGCGTTGTTCATTTTGAGTTGCTAAAACCTGGACAAACTGTTAATGCAGACCTTTACTGTGCACAATTGGAGCGAGTAAATCAATCTTTAATTGGAAAGTGGCCAGCGATTGTTAACCGCAAAGGCGTTATTTTGCAACACGATAATGCAAGGCCGCACAGTGCGAAGCGAACCCTGGAAAAAATTAATGAATTGGGGTGGGAAGTACTGCCTCACCCACCATACTCGCCTGATGTTGCACCATCTGATTTCCATTTATTCCGATCGCTGCAACACTTTCTAAGTGGCAAAAAATTCGCAAATTTGAATGACCTCCAAAATGCCCTCTCCGGATATTTTGCCGAAAAACCAATTGATTTTTATCGATCCGGCATTGAAAATTTATTCACTAGGTGGCAAAAGGTTGTCGATAATGATGGTGATTACATCATTGATTAAAAATAAAAATTAATTAAAAAATTATGTGTTTGAATTTTGTGTAAAAAAGCGACATTACTTTCTGGTCCCCCTAATATAATGCTAAGAATAAAAGGCTCGGCTGGTCGACAAAAATTTTTCGGCAGACGTGACACGCAGTTTTCGAGTGCTAACGGCCGGAACCATTTTGTGGTGTTAATATTTTTCAGGCGGATAATTAAACACTTTATGATGCATGCTAATATTAATTATTTCCTTAAAGAGTTTCAAATTGTTAAATTAATTCTTATTTATTATGTCTCATAGCTATAAATCAGACAGTCATGTTTGGTAGTATGAGATAAATCTGAAAACGATTTTCACATTTCTTATGAAAATGCTTCACAACATCGCCAATTCAGCTATCTATATTCAACTTCCGTATCCCGGTGGTATACATATGTATATACACACCTAACCAGGACCACAACCGAACATTACTTCGCCTTTTCATTTATCCGTTAAATGTCTATAGGAATATGCATAAGTATCTGATTGCGGTTCGAAACGTAAATAGTGTGGTTGGAAAACTTGAAAACTCGGTAACAGCTTTTCAGAACTATTATTACAATATGAACGTTAACTAGCAAACAGCATGTTATGCATATGTAAACACAATTTCGACTACTTCTCAAATAATTGAAGTTTCGAGGCGAGGAACTTCGATAGTGTTTGCATCGGTTGCTTTGCTGCTTGCCTATTATAAGGATTCCGTACGAATAGGCGTACTATCAAATGATGATGATGATGACGATGTTAATGATTAGGAGTGCTCGTTTATTCTTGAACAATGAAACTTGTCAGAATCAATATTACATAACAATGGTATAGAAGAGTGGATAATAGCATTCTCACGCTTGCCGGGAAAATAAACTGTACATGCAGTCTTTGAAATTATGACCAATTACATGGCTGTTAGCAAATCGTAGTTTAAATGGATTTTAAATGGAAATGAAAAAAGCTTTGCTTTCATGAAAATCATTTTGTCGCATTCACTACCTAAAAATGTGTTTAATTTAATTGACGTACTATATAAATTGGATATGTAATATCTTTTCTAGAATTCTCACTTATGAAAAAATCTCTTAATTTCTACAGCTTTTAATAAAGCATTTTATAGTACGAACAAAAGATCATCAATTTAATAGTCAATAATGTTATATGTGTATAATTTGATTTCAAAGTGTGTTATTTTTGGAAAGATATTATGTTTGAAAACATACATGACTTATTAATTCTCAAATTGATCATTTTTATCCAGCGCCCAGCGTGGGTAAGAAATGAGAAATTTTCAAAGATCAGAATTTTTTAAGGTATGTTTTGACTTGATATTGATGAGATAGTGTTAAAATCGTCTTTTACGTTAAATCAATCCAATTTATAATTTACCGCTTTCGTAAATTTAATATTCTGGTGACATTGTGGAAAGTGCAATTATCTGGCTTAGGGCATTAATGGAGACAAAGTAAATTGAAACTGTTGTAGTTTTACACTCTACATTCGATGTGCAACGTTGACAACTGATGATTTATCGATCATATGTTAAAATAATCATATATATATGTACAATATGTGAACTACCCAAATTCAATTTGGCACTGAGAAATAAGCCAAAGTCAGGCGATACGTTCATCAAACAGCAGCGTCAAAGTACGAATGATTCATTATCGAATTATCCACGGAAAATTGAAAGTTTATCTGACGGCAATAACTTCATTTTGAAAAACATGAAGATACTACTGAAAATCCACAGAGTTCAGCGATGAAATTGAAAAATTAAACAAATAACTTCTGAAAGAAAAACTTTTTTTAAATCTGATTTGATTTCAATAATAATGTTACGATGACATGTCACCCTTGTCGAGCTTATAAATATTAACTTATTTGAAATTCAAAACGAAAAATAATTTCGTATTGTTGATAAATAATTGTAGTAGGGTAGTTTCGATCAAATTTTCACATGCTATACCGATACCACTGACCAGAAAAGTATCAGGCTAATATTAAAAATTGTGAAAATAATTCATGCATACATTAACAAATTCAACAACAAAAATTTCACAATACATGCTAGGAATATTAAAAAGTTTGACCCAGGGCCCAGCAAACATAAGTCAACGTATAAAGACTAAGATTTTTTCGTGCATTCTCACTACAGAAAGTTATACACTACAGTAAGAACTTTTGTTCGACGAAAACTTGAATGATAATGCTTTAGAAAGGTAGCAGCGTTAAACCCTTTAGATATACATAACCAACTTCATAAATGTTATCTTTCTATAGTTTTTAAATGACACTTCTAAATTACAGACTTTATACTACAACGTGAATGACCCTTATCTAAAGCACAATCAGTCAAAGTTTTCATCGAACAAAAGTTTTTACCTACCTGAAATGAGAGCACACAAAAAAATCGTAGTGTTTATACTTTGTCGTATGTGTCACTCTTAATCTACAATAACAGCTGTCGCTCTCAATCTACAATAGTAATGAGAATGACATTTGAACGATTTCTGATGCAGATATGGTAACAAAGAAATTTCTTACAACTCGTACAACTTTCGTACAAATCAGTCATGACAACAATATGAAAACTTAAAGCTACTGATGACAAAGGGTATCCTCAAATCGGTTTGAAAAAGGCCAATATGGTAGTGAAGAACTTAAAAAATATTATGAGTTTTATGACACTAAGTTAAACATTCATACCTTTAAAGCGGACAACAATGAAAAAAAAATTTGCAAACAATGATTGCAGCAATTTGAAAAAGATACAAGCATAAAATCTATTCATGCTATAAAAGCTATAAAAATGACGCAATATTGACTGTTGCACTTTATCTAGTTTCAATGTTTTCTGTGCCTTAACTGGTTTCGATGGTTGAAGTGCTGGAAATTCATACTCAGCTTGTACTTCGCTTGCTGATGGGAGAGTATCCTGAATCTCCATTTCCACTAGACAATGGCACTGACACTTCTAAGCACTCAAGCCAAAAGACCCATTGTACTCATACCCCACGCCTACCATAGTTTTTCAGACTTTTTAACAAAATCTAGGATCAATGATAGGTAATTGCTACATCCTAGCCAAAGCATTGATATCTGAGATGCGCAAACGCTGAACATTCACAAAAAAATGATCCGCAGAGTCAGCCTTTTATAGGCAGGATGAACAGAGGCCCTCTATTCGGTACATATGTTCTCCGAAGCAGTTGTATCCAGTCAGTATATCTGTGAAGGCTCTATAAACGTTCCTGCTCTTATTGAGTAGGGATCCCGCAGTCGCATGGCTGGGCTCTGAAAAGAAGACCTTCGTGTCACATCAGAAGTCATTCATCCATCCTTTTGAGCAATAGCTACTCATTGCCGAAAAAGCACATGTGCAGATACGGTCAGCAAACCCAAAACGGGAGTTCAACGCTCTTTAATGGACGCCTCAAACCTTGCTTGGCAATGGCGTCAGCAATGTCACTTCTCTCAACACCACACTGTTCCGGTATATAGAGCAGATGCACCCTATTGAATCTGGTGATAGAGTCCAATCGTGTCCTGCACTCTTGGGCAATTTTCAAAGTAGTCAGATATCTACGGAGCGCCAACAGCGCAATTTCCCTTTCACTGCAAATAGCAATACGTTCCCCCCACTTTTATTCAACTGCCCAGCAGACAACCCTCAAGATAGCGAATATTTATGTTTGAAAAACAGAAACATGCTCGCGGAGAGGAGAAGCTTACCTGTCATTCGATGAATGTAGATAGATACCAGCTCCACATCTAATATCTATCTTCGAACCGTTCGTGAAGAAGATCTCGGAATATCCACTCGTACAGACATCTGGATCCTCCCAGTCACTTCTGTTCAAGAAGATTATTTCACACCGTCACACGCGGTCAAGAAAGGACATTCGAGCGTCCGAAGACATATGCTGTAAACACATAACAGCGGCATTGTCGCAGCGGCGCTGCAGGGGGAAGCGTGAATGCCGCAGTTGAATTTGGTGAACCACAATGCAGCGACAATGTCGCTGCCAATGCAACCAAGGCACCAACCAAATTCATTTTTTTTTTCTTTTGTATTGCTAAATCCTGTTGTACGAGGATTGGGTTGGCTTATCACAATACATATCAGCCATCGCTTGTCTATTCCACCAGACCATTCAACCTAATTCAAGTAGACTTAATTGAACCTAGTGGTGATGCCAACCTACAGTTGGTATCACCGCTAGCGATGCGGCAAAATTAGAAATTTGGCAAATTCGGCCGCAGGCATTGTGGGCATTACCATACAAAACAGTGCATTCTAATTTTTTGACTGCGGTTCGCCGCAGCCTACTGCGGCAAATCGTTGAATTGCGATTAACCTAATAGCAGGAATCGGGGAGATCTCTCATCTTGAACCCTAATGAAGCAGTGCCCCACATCGCTGTATTCTACCCATAAGCCAAGCTAAGTTATTCTATGGGCAGAGCTCATCACAGCACTCTGAATTTGACTACAGAGAGGAGGCAGATTGAGAAGCGCATCAAGGACCGCACTCGGAGTAATACTCCTGGCAACTCAGATACCCAGGCACAAAGTCATTTGCAGCGTGGCTAACTTCTTCCAAGTATACAATAAAAGCGCAATAGTCCACCGCACCACAGATGCGCACGTGACCATCGGTTGATCATTATCGCTTTATGATTGTTATGTAGATCCACATAAAATTACGACACTTTAGACACCCATGTGGTGGAAAAAGCTCTCTTGCACTGCCCGAAAGCATTTAAAGCGCGAGTAAGCTTCAATGCTACATGATTCTTCCGGAGAAGTTCTTTGTCCAAGATTACTCCAAGATATTTGACTGCATCTGAAAGTTGAAAAGTTACATCCTTCATATTAGGAAGCATTGACTCTTCCAGTTTTCTTTTCCTAGCGAACAAAGCAAGTTTCATCTTACCAGGATTCACTTTTAGTTCGTACCTCGAAAACCAACTGTCAATTAGATCCAATGCGCGTTGGATATTTCTACATACCACATTCAGATATTACTGATTGGAAGTGTGGCCACGTCATGCCCGTTTTCAAGTAGCAGCCGTATCCAGCCTCCGCCATAAACAATCTCTATGTCAGCATGGCATATAGCCAACTAAGGCGTCATCCAAGGCATGAGCTTTCGCAGTTTCACACAGCTCCACAAAGAGCGCGCAGTTAAAAGTCCCTTCAATGTCCACAAATACCCCATCGCATACTCACCGTTTGAGATCGTTCCCTCAACTCTAGAAACCAGAGAATAAAGAGTCAACTCGTATGATTTTCCTCACTGGTACGCATGTTGCTCATCATTAAAGGGGTTAAACTTAAGCGCCATAGTGCGTATGTGTCGTTCAACAAGTCTCTCCAGGCATTTAAATATAAAAGAAGTTAAGTTGATCGGCCTAAAGTTCCTGGATCCAAATAATTATCTTTCCCCGGTTTAGGTGTAAAAAATTGCCTCAAACTGTCGCCAAGGTGATGGAACATACCCCAAGGCTAGGCATGCCCAAAAGATTTATCTTAAGTCTATCCCCAAATGGTCAATTCCTTCGCTTAGCGTAACTCGATAGATGTAACCCATGCCCGACGATTTGAAATTTTCAAAAAACATGATTGCATTCCTGACCTTTTCACTAGTGACCACAGATCTAGCTGTATACCAGCATTTCCTACTGCTATGAAGAGCAAGAGGTTTGGTCAGAGCCGCAGCTACATAATAGTTGGGTACGTCTAGTTGTAGCTTAAGCATTTTATTTTACTTGATCTATTAGCCAAGAGAGGTGGCAAATTGACCCCATACAGTAAAACCGTATAGCAAAGCTGGCCGAAATATTGCTTCGCAGATAAGCAATTTATTATCCCTTGATAAGACTGAACTGCGGATAATTAAAGGATATACAAATTGCGTTACTAATTTGGTCAGTGTCCGTTCAAATGTAGTGTTTTTTACATTGTTCTTTTTTAAGCAGAAAGTCCGTTAAATATATGTTTGGGCTGATTAGTTTTTAATTCTGTTTCAGATCTGAAACATCATGGAAAACTTATCAACCAAGAGCCCTGTTTAGGAGTCTTTCGAATATTTAAGCCTGTCTTTGAGTTGTCCTCCTTGTCTCATTAGCTCATAAATGGACTTCGTCTCCTTTTTATATCATATATTTGCTTGTTTTCCTTCGTCGAAAGCACCCTTGTCAACTTCCTCGGAACCTACCTCCGGAATAGCTTTGTCGTCTATCAAATTTAGTCGATATCTCGCTCTTGTGCTGTTGTAATTTGTTACTGTCTCAGTAACACAAAATCAACAATTCTATAGCTCAGATTCTGTTTGGGGTTGAATATTTTTCTGTTCTATAGAGTATATACTCCTATAAGTTTACCGGACAAGCAGAATGATATTCCTTGGTTTTGGTCTAATGTGGCGTCTGTTCTTAGCGACAAAGATGCAGTTCGTGCCAAATATACAGCTATGTGCTCTACTAACGGCTTTTAAAAATTCTCAAGGTTTCTCCTAACCCAAAATAATCACTAGACAAGCAATGCGTGATTTTTTGGAAGACTCAGTTTCCATTTGTTCCAACCGTCATATACCTTTCTGCTAATACATCCGTTATCCGTAATGTATCTTAATAATTTTACTATCTCTAGCTCTCATGAACATTTTTGAACAAATTGCCAAATATTTTTCCTTGTTTTTTTTCCAGAAACTTTCAGTCTTAACCTGTGTTTCTTCAATTGCTAATTTTCCACCATTGTCTTTCGTCTATCCTTCAGAATTCGCTCTTATACTTAATTCACTATACCAGTCGATGCTGATGCTGTCTCGAGATTGCTAGCTAAGTCACTAGCCTCGTGGCTGTGTATTCCTTTGTACATTATTTTCCAACTTATTCTAAACTCCAACCAAACTATTTTCGCCTTTTCGCCCCAACGCAAGTCTGCTTATATATTACCGATTTATTTTCAAATCTGTCGACGCAGGCTGCATTTCTAAACATAAGCTAACTTTCTTTCTTTCTTGCTTTGGCAAAGTACGTGAAAAAAATGCTTCAAATTAGCTTATCACTGTCCCTCATTACTTTTTTGCTTATAAGCACGTTATATCCTCTCTCTATGGACTTCGCTCTGCAAAAACTCAGATTTTTTTCGTTGTCTTTTATTTTGACTCTATATTTGTCATTTTGAATTTGAGGAGTGGCATCCATATACGCACTTAAATCAATGTCTTTTGATATCGGTTCCTAAATTTCTTAAATTTTTCTTCATAAAATGTTTAACCAAATTGTATTTATGGAATTTGATATAAAAATAAAATAAAAAAATGTAAACTGTGGCTGAATGATTACGATTCTGGTAGTCCTATCATTTGACCTTAGTCCTGTCATTTGACCATTTTACATTAAGACAACCGGCGAAAATACAGGGTCCGGCAATGAAGTATGGTGTTTTTGCAACGACCGTTATGTTCAGCACTGTCCAGCCAATGTTTTCACGATTGTCGATATGTACTCGTTCCGCGATGCCATTTTAGTAGCGACGGAGCCGTGGTCTGTGGCACATCGCGTGTTTATTTACAACACTTTTATTGAAACTGGTCGTTCTGTTGTGCTCACACAGCGACGATTTCGAAACCATTTTAACGTTGGTCGGCATGGTCGCGTTCCAAGACGTGATACCATTTTGAAGTGGGTAAATAATTTTCAAACAACCGGATTGTTGAGACCTGGGACTGCAAGGGGAAGAGATCGAACAGTGCGAACCCCGCAAAACATTGAAAGAGTGCAACAAGCGGTAGATACTAGCCCTCGCCGTTCAGTGGTACGTCACGCACGTGCTCTTGGAATGTCAGATCGTTCAGTTCGCAGAATCTTGCATTTGGACCTCCATTACCATCCATATAAAATTATGGTTGTTCAGAAGCTGCTACAAAATGACTTTGTGAGACGACACAGGTTCGCAGAAAGGATGCTGGAAATGCTGCACGGCAACATTGTTTTGTTCATGAGTGACGAGGCCCATTTTCATTTATCGGGGATGGTAAACAAACAAAACTATCGATACTGGGCATACGAAAACCCTCGAGAACTGCATGAACAACCTCTGCACTCTGAAAGGGTAACTGTTTGGTGTGCCGTAACTCGAAATTGCATAATTGGCCCCCGTATTTTTTTCGTGAAAACGGACGAACAGTGTCAGTGAACTCAGATCGCTATTGCACCATGTTGCGTGATTATTTTCTACCCGAACTAACAAGACAACGCATTGACCTCAATACAGTTTGGTTTCAACAAGATGAAGTGACTTGCCATACATCAAGAGCTGCAATGGCCTTTTTAAGGGAATATTTTCCTGGGCGCCTTATTTCGTTGCATGGAGATATGGAATGGCCACCTCGGTCACCAAACCTTTCATGTTGTGACTACTTTTTATGGCGCTACTTAAAATCCAAAGTTTATAAAGACAAACCGCGAACTCTTGAGGCTCTTTCAGAAAGCATAGCGCACGAAATTGAAAGGATTCCTCGTGCCATGCTCGAAAGGAGTATGGGCGATTTTGCAATCCGTCTCCAAGAATGCTTCGACAAGAATGGACGCCATCTAACTGATGTAATTTTTCGCACCTGACTATGATATGTTACTTAAATGGCATCATTCCACTAATGTATTAAAATAATAAATGTTGATGTATGTTTAAAAATAAAAATGTGTCAATTTTTTCAAAAACACCATACTTCATTGCCGGACCCTGTATAATCCGCGATCCGAAAAAGTTTTATGATTATGTAAATGTGAAGCAAAAAACTATTGGTTGTCCATCGTCGATGCTCTTTAATTATGTCACTTCTTCCTCTTGATTTGCGATTTATCCGCAGATAGTTTCTACAATATTTTTAATGCACCAGACCCATTAAACTCACACCTCTGTTTCTCTCACTCTAATCCTACAACTTTTGTCGGCCGTTTAGAAATTACACATGTCAAAATACGTAAATCTATTTCGGAACTCGACTGCAACAAAGGTCCTGGGCCCGATCTTCTTCCTCCAACTTTCTTGTGCAAGTGTGTAGAGCAGCTTATAACTCCCTTTCATATTTTTTTCAACAGATCACTTTCGTCTGAAGTTTTCCCAACTTGCTGGAAACTTTCATATGTCACACTCATCTTCAAAAATGGTGATAGACGCTGTATCGGGAATTATAGGGGCATTGCCATCTTATCTTCAATTCCGAAACTTTTTGAAAAGATTGTCTACGATAAACTTTCTCCACTTGTTGACTCCCGTCTGAACGAGCAACAACATGGATTTCGAAAAGGTGGCTCAACTACCACAAATTTGACAGTCCTAATCTCAGACGTTCTGTGTAAAATGGAAAAAGGATAACAAGTTGACACAGTCTATACAGACTTTAGTAAAACTTTTGACAGAGTTGACTACCCTACCTTAATTCTAAAGCTCCAGAATCAGGATTTGCCAGCTCCTTGCATAGCTAGCTGACCTCTTACCTTCGAAATCGAAAACAATTGGTAAAATTTCACGGACTCTTATCGAAAAATATTTCTGCTACCTCTGGTGTACCACAAGGTAGCCATCTTGACCCACTTCTTTTTAATATATTTATTTCTGATCTATCTGACGTTCTACCAAATATACCTGATCTACTTTATGCCGATGATCTCAAAGTCTATTAGATCATGGAATCTAAATCTGATGCACTCTTTCTCCAATCCAAACTTGATTGACATGATCATTGGTGCAGTGAAAACAAGCTCTCTCTCAACATTGCTAAGTGCCAAGTTATAGGGTTTTCCCGAAAATACACCGTCTTGCATAACACGTACTTCCTCGGCAATGATTTGTTAGCTCAAATCAAATTGAAAACGTTGTTGACCTTGGTGTTATCTTGGATGGGAGACTCCGCTTCACCTTGCATTATGATAAAATACTTTCCCGTGGAAACAAACAGCTAGGCTTCATTAAAAGACGTGCCAAGGAATTTCGTAAATATTTTATTGTTTCTAAACCAAAGATTTATATCCGAACCTATGAACGCGCCCTCGATAGCCAATTTATTCATTACTTGTTCACAAATTTACGATTCATACAAATCACGTTCAATCTCTCCATTAATATAATTAACACTACCTTTTGAATTTCATGGTGAATAAATTAAATTCATTCACAGTAATTTAATTGAAACGATGCAATCACAATTGAATTACTCCCGCACTCCACTCAAAACCATTGAAAGGAGCCTTCTCAAACTCGCCTACACAACAACGACAACGACACTCATAAAACATCATGAATAGCGTACGCATAAAATCGATACGGACTTTAAAGTGATTCCAAAGCAAATCCCGTTATTCGCCACCACAAACGCTGTCAATACTTTGGACTTTGCGAAAATTTTCGGGCAATCCACATCGACACTCATTCTACGCAATTCGAAAAAAAACCCTCATCATCTGCAATTATTCTCACCGACATAAGTTGTGCACAGAGAGAGTATCAGCAAGTTTTTGACAAACAAGGCCAAAGTTTTGTTACTGTGAACAGCTTTCAATTGTATTCACGAAGTTTTCAATCATCTTGAATACAATGGAGTTTTGGGTCAAATGATTTCGACATTTCGGACTGAATAACTAGCAGTAGCAACAAACTGGCGTTTTCAATTAGGGAGAAAGTTTTTGGCGAAGATAGTCTCCTGCCAACCAGTGTACATGCACTGGTTGGCCTCCGTGGACTTTTCCACTCCCTAGAAACATAATAATGAAATGCTACGCAACAATATAATTCGAGACTGGAAAGTAACTGGAGCAGCAGATTGTGAAGACTGTGTAAAGTTGATGATTTGGGAGCATGAGT